>CM055273.1:15807114-16371844 GCA_029237695.1 Conchocele bisecta | reverse complement strand
ATAACATCTGTTTCCTTTCATGGAACGCCTTGATATTTCATGACATGCATTCCTCAGATGACCCTCTATCATGCAGTAGCAAATCCACGACTCACCACCCAACCCCTTACCCCCAAGTCAAGGTCACAAACTTAGCACATTCATACTTAACGTTGGGGTAAAATTTTCTATTAACATAAATGTTTCCTTTCATTGGAACGCCTTGATATTCAGACATGCATTCCTCAGATTGACCCTCTATCATGCTGTAGCAAATCCATGACCCACCAACCCACCCCTACCCCATGTCAAGGGTCACAAACTTAGCACATTCATAAACTTAACGTTGGGGTAAATTTCTTATCATCTGTTTTCCCTTTCATGGAACCCTTGTTATTTCATACATGCATTCCTCAGATGACCCTCTATCATGCTGTAACAAATCCATGACCCACCACCAAACCCTTACCCCAATGTCAAGGTCACAAACTTAGCACATTCATAAACTTAACGTTGGGGTAAATTTTCTATAACATCTGTTTCCTTTCATGGAACGTCTTGATATTTCAGACATGCATTCCTCAGATGACCCTCTATCATGCTGTAGCAAATCCATGACCCACCACCCAACCCTTACCCCAAGGTCAAGGTCACAAACTTAGCACATTCATAAACTTAACGTTGGGGTAAATTTCTTATAACATCTGTTTCCTTTCATGGAACGCCTTGATATTTCATACATGCATTCCTCAGATGACCCTCTATCATGCTGTAGCACATCCACGACCCACCACCTAACCCTTACCCGAAGGTCAAGGTCACAAACTTAGCATGTTCATAAACTTAACGTTGGGGTAAATGTTGTGTAACTTCTGTTTATTTACAGGGAATGCCTTCATATTTATGCCCCCGCTACCGAAAGGTACTTTCCACTTTAAATGTTTGCTTGGCACTTAGGGACAAATCTACGTGCACGTTTCTCAATCCTACACTAACTTCTCAATACTTTTGCCAATCGCTTAAATATTTATACACGACACATATGAACATGCCTTACACACTCCACCACCCATTACTTCGACCTTCACCTTTGACCTTCACCTTTTCCACTTTAATTGTTTACTTGCCACTTTGGGACAAATCTACGTGCGCGTTTCTCAATCCTACACTAACTTTCACACACGCATTGCTCCAATGGTCCTCTACTGCCCTGTGACAAATCCACATTCGTCCTGCCCCCCGCTAAGCACAGGGTCAAGGTCACAGACTTGGTGCATTTGAAACCTTAACATTCAGTTAAATGGCTTATAATTTGTGTTTCCTTGCTCGTATCTGCTTCACATTTCACACACGCATTGCTACAATGGTCCTCTACCGCCCTGTGACAAATCCACATTCGTCCCGCCCCCACTAAGCCCAGGGTCAAGGTGCGTTCAAAACCTTAACGCTCGGGTAAATGGCTTATAATCAAATATGCCTCGTTTTCTTTGGCTGCCAGCGGGGGCATTCGTGTGCCGATAGGCCACATTTCTAGTTTATACATGCATTCATCTGCTGACCCTCTATCATGCTGTAGCAAAGCCATGACCCACCACCCAACCCTTACCCCAAGGTCAAGGTCACACAAACTTAGCACATTCATAAACTTAACATGGGGTAAATTTCTTATAACATCTGTTTCCTTTCATGCAACGCCGTGATATTTCATACATGCATTCCTCAGATGACCTTCTATCATGATGTAGCAAAGCCATGACCCACCACCCAACCCTTACCCCAAGGTCAAGGTCACAAACTTAACACATTCATAAACTTAACATGGGGTAAATTTCTTATAATATCTGTTTCCTTTCATGCAACGCCTTGATATTTCATACATGCATTCCTGAGATGACCCTCTATCATGCTGTAGCAAATCCATGACACACCACCCAACCCCTACCCCAAGGTCAAGGTCACAAACTTAGCACATTCATAAACTTAACGTTGGGGTAAATTTCTTATAACATCTGTTTCCTTTCATGGAACGCCTTGATATATAGTGTACGGAGTCCGTCCGTAGCCGTCCCGTCCGTCCGTCCGCCGTCTGTCCGTACGTCCGGTGTGTCCCGTACGTCCGATATTACCATATTCTTTAGTAACTTCTACATGGCTTCACATATTATGTCAATATTTATACACGTGATACATATGAACATGCCTTACACACTCCACCCCCCAGTACTTCGACCTTGACCTTTTCCACTTTAAATGTTTGCTTGGCACTTTGGGACAAATCTACGTGCACGTTTCTCAATCCTACACTAACTTCTCAATACTTTTGCCAATCGCTTAAATATGTATACACATGATACATATGAACATGCCCTACACACTCCACCACCCAGTACTTCGACCTTGACCATTGTCCTTGACATTTTTCACTTTAAATGTTTGCTTGGTACTTTGGGACAAATCTACGTGAACGTTTCTCAATCCTACACTAACTTCTCAATACTTTGGCCAATCGCTTAAATATTTATACACATGATACATATGAACATGCCCTACACACTCCACCACCCATTACTTCGACCTTCACCTTTGAGCTTCACCTTTTCCACTTTAATTGTTTACTTGCCACTTTGGGACAAATTACGTGCGCGTTTCTCAATCCTACACTAACTTTCACACACGCATTGCTCCAATGGTCCTCTACCGCCCTGTGACAAATCCACATTCGTCCTGCCCCCGCTAAGCACAGGGTCAAGGTCACAGACTTGGTGCGTTTGAAACCTTAACAATTAGTTAAATGGCTTATAATTTGTGTTTCCTTGCTCGGATCTGCTTCACATTTCACACACGCATTGCTACAATGGTCCTCTACCGCCCTGTGACAAATCCACATTCGTCCCGCCCCCACTAAGCCCAGGGTCAAGGTGCGTTCAAAACCTTAACGCTCGGGTAAATGGCTTATAATCAAATATGCCTCGTTTTCTTTGGCTGCCAGCGGGGGCATTCGTGTGCCGACAGGCCACATTTCTAGTTCATACATGCATTCCTCAGATGACCCTCTATCATGCTGTAGCAAATCCATGACCCATCACCCAACCCTTACCCCAAGGTCAAGGTCACAAACTTAGCACATTCATAAACTTAACGTTGGGGTAAATTTCTTATAACATCTGTTTCCTTTCATGGAACGCCTTGATATTTCATACATGCATTTCTCAGATGACCCTCTATCAAGCTGTAGCACATCCACGACCCACCACCCAACCCTTACCCCAAGGTCAAGGTCATAAACTTTGCATGTTCATAAACGTAACGTTGGGGTAAATGTTGTGTAACTTCTGTTTTTATTTTACAGGGAATGCCTTCCATATTTTATACATGCATTCATCTGCTGACCCTCTATCATGCTGTAGCAAATCCACGATCCACCACCCAACCCTTACCCCAAGGTCAAGGTCACAAACTTAGCATGTTCATAAACTTAACGTTGGGGTAAATGTTGTGTGACTTCTGTTTGTTTACAGGGAACGCCTTCATATTTCATACATGGATTCATCTGATGATACTCTATCGTGCTGTTGCAAATTCATGACCCACCGCCCATCCCTTACCCCAAGGTCAAGGTCACAAACTTAGCACATTCATAAACTTAACGTTGTGGTAAATGTTGTGTAACTTCTGTTTATTTACAGGGAATACCTTCAGATTTCATACATGCATTCATCTGATGAAACTCTATCGTACTATAACAAATCCATGACCCACCTCCCACCCCTTTCCTCAAGCACATTCATAAACTTAAATGTCTTATAACATCTGTTTTCTGTCATGGAACGCCTTGATATTTCATACATGCATTCCTCAGATGACCCTCTAAATTCAATCAGTAGGAAATCCAGACGTCACCCCTTTCCCCAAGTGACGGTCACCCAAACTAAATTACACATTCATAAACTTAAAAATAACGTTGAGGTAAATGTCTTATAACATCTGTTTCCTTTCATGGAACGCCTTGATATTTCATACATGCATTCATCTGATGATACTCTATTGTGCTATAGCAAATCCATGACCCACCCCTTACCCCAAGGTCAAGGTCACAAACTTAGCACATTCATAAACTTAACGTTGGGGTAAATGTCTTATAACATCTGTTTCCTTTCATGGAACGCCTTGATATTTCATACATGCATTCCTCAGATGACCCTCTATCATGCTGTAGCAAATCCACAACCCACCACCCAACCCTTGCTCCAAGGTCAAGGTCACAAACTTAGCATGTTCATAAACTTAACGTTGGGGTAAATGTTGTGTAACTTCTGTTTCTTTACAGGGAACTCTTTGATATTTCATACATGCATTCATCTGATGATCCTCTATTGTGCTACAGCAAATCCATGACCCCCCCCCCCCCCCCCCACCCCTTTCCCCAAGGTCACAAACTTAGCACATTCATACATGCATTCCTCATGTGAATAGCTATCATACTGTAGAAAATCACCAACTTAGTGCATTCATAAACTTAACGTTGGGTTAAATTTTATTTTACTTCTGTTTTCAGGGAGCGCATTGATATTTCATACATGCATTCATCTTAATATGCTATATTATGCTATAACAAACCCACAACCCACCTTGCACCTCTGACCCCAATGTCAAGGTCCACCGCATGCCCCTTAACCCAAGGTCAATTATATATAATATTCATGTTTTTTATGCAACTGTGCCAAGTTTGAGTGAAGGTTGCCAACAGGTGAGCTTCGTTGTCTTCTGACAACTCTTGTTATACGCCCGTTTGAAAAAACGGGACGTATTATGTATTCATCGTATATTGTGACCTTCGGCACTCTTGTTCACAATCGCAATACTATCTCAAGACAGGACTCCAGATAAGGAATTAGAAATTGAATATTGTCACTCCATCATTTCTGAAGCAATTGGGTATTTCAAAATTTTAATTGTGTAAAATAGAATCACACTACTGTTTACACATCAGCAGACCGCACTTATTCAATAGTTTGCTTCTAAACAAAAACACATCTTAGTATTTCATTAGAATTGTCTCCTTGGAGACAATTCTAATGAAATACCAAGATGTGTTTTCATGGAAAAATAAGAAATTATGCTATATTTGTGGTCTATTTATTGTTTTCCGTAGCGTGATAAAGATACCAGAAATTTTTCATTGCTTTTTGATACTCACTACTTCTGATATCAATTGGGTTTTTGTCAATTTTAATTGGGTATTTACGCAAATACGCACCTTATCTGGAGCTCTGTCAGGTGTTATTTTGCTGCAATAGTCACCCCTGAATTCATTCCCTCATCTTGCATACAGGTGTATTCCCAGGGAAGAATACAAAAATATATTCCATGCTAGGAAAAATCAGGGAATTTGCTAAAAATAACCCAAAATCAGGGAAAATGGGGGAATTTAATTTTCTTTGGCCCGTGATTAAAAGTTTAACCCTTAAATTGTTGTACACTTCAGCGGTCGTTAACTGTTGTATTATATATGTCTTTTTTTCTCAATAAAAACATGATTTGACAATAAGCGAATGTCTTATGAAATTGTATGGAATTTATATAGCAATACAATAACTGTTTCATATGGCATTCATTTCTCAGTCATAAAAATGTTATCAGGGAATATTGTCAGGGCATTTATTTGCATCCGCACAGTCTGATCAGGATCTGCACTGTTTGCCAGTCTATAAATGAAACACCCATAAGGCTTTAAACAAGCAATAGAGATCATTATCAGCCTACAAGAGAGTGCTATTTGATCAGGAGCTGCACTGGTCACTATTTCCATAAACCCCATTTCTCTAGTCATGGCCACATATGGGATTCGCCATTTGATTTTGTACATGTGCGATATCTCTTGTAAAATATTTACAAAATTTACAATGGGTGGTGGTCGGGCGAATGAGAAGGCGTAAATTAACGGTATGGGTTCCTCCTTATAGGAATCACGATTTGCCTGGTTTGGCCCTCGGGTACGTTTTTGTCTCGCCCGCGAAGCGGAAAGCGGGACATAGGTTTTGCTTTTCCTGAGTCGTCGTCGGCGGCGTCGTCGTCGTCATCATTCAATGTTAAGTTTTCGTGTTACGGTCATTACTTCAACACCTTATCAGCTACAGTCATCAAACTTTATACATACCTTTACTATGATATGTAGATGAATATAGGACTATTAAAAAAAATTCCGGGCTCCAGGGTCAAGGTCAAACTCTATTTCTTTCTATGCTACAAACTGAACATTAATGCATGAAGACCCGTTTTCTCGTGCGCTCTGTACACCTTACCTGTAGAGAGAACAATAGCCTTCTCCAGTTGAACACTTCTGCATGTGCAAGCATGTGCAAATTTCCAGCTTGACCACTAAATGTCCAGCTAAATTATTACAGGTACCGTATTTAGCCGTGTATTACGCGCATTTTTTCAGCCCCATTTTTAATCCAGAAGTCACCCTGCGCGTTATAAGTAGGAACATAAATTTCAAACATTTTTTCCAACTGATTTCTGCCAGTTTCACGCAAACAAAACAAGCCCGGAAACGGAAATATCAATTTTTGACAGACGTTTAAATACGCATAGTGTGAAACAAGAGAAAAGGAATCGATCGATATTAATGGGCGCGGTAAGTATAGATTGATGGTAAATTGGTATATTTTGGGATTTAATATAGCCAGGCTCGTAACATAAGAGGCTACGTGTATTAGAGGAAATTTACGTGTTTTCTGTATTTACGCTGGTGTACCGATCTCATATCGGTCAAATGTTGCCTGTCGGGTATTGTTTGGTTGTACATTTTCAAAGTGACGTCACACGTCTGCCATTCTGTGAATAATTAATGAGGACAGATCATCTCAATCCCATAAGCGCTTGATGTAAGATTTTAGATGCTAAATCAAGCGTCGTGCACATTCAGATCGCATTCGGTAACACTCGGTAATGGTCGTTTTTCGTTGCTAGGTGCCGACTGACTGTGTTACTATATGTGTTACTATATTTGTAACATATTGACAAGTATTCACGCATCAATACCTTATGATATGTGCGACCAGCATAGCCCCTGATTCATCTGCGCATACACTGTATGGGGCTATGCTGGAATGTCGTGTATTCAGGTAGTACCTGTATATTGTTAAACCTAATCAATAAACAGTGAATACACACTATCTGTACCTACGTATATCCACGGTGGTCCACAGTGTCAATATTTGACTGGGGGGAATTGTTTAGGGCCCATTTCTCGTGTGCAGGTCACTAGTAGGGAGTTATTATGGCCTTGGGGAAGAAGTTTACACATGGCTAGCCTGCTGTGTGTTTGCGATTACGGGTAATTATGTTATACACGAATGGCAAATATGGTGGAATTATATACAACAAATTTCTTCGTAAGTAGGTTCAATAAGTTTATTACATGCATCATGAATTTTTATTAAGCGTATTAATGAGTAAATAACAATAAATATAACATACTTTTAGACAATATAAAGTCTAATTTATGCCATAAAGCTGACCTTTGGCGATATTTTTCTCTTCGAGAGAGCCTAATAGCACACGTTCAGCATTGTGGATGTGAACTCGGAATGCAATTTTCTTATACGTGATGGAATTTTTTTTTTTTTTGTTGCGCGGTATAGACACAAACTATTTTTTTACCTGATTTTCCCCCCCAAAATATAGGTGCGCGTTGTACACCAGTGCGCGCAATACACGGCTAAATACGGTAATTTATACAGGTAAATTATTATACCTGGGTATTACATTTCCGTAAACTGTGTTGACAATATTGTGGCAATATGTGGACCTGTGCAGATATGATATGTAGATAAATATAGGACTATTATAAAAATTCTGGGCTCCAGTAGCGAGCATTATTTTTTTGTCAATTTTTAAAGTTTTTTTTTTTTTTAACTTTTTTTCCATTTTTAGCCAGGTTTTTTTGGAAAAAAAATCCTTTTAAACTTTTTTTTTTTAAACTTTTTTCCCATTTTTAGCCAGGTTTTTTGGGAGAAAAAAATCCACGGTATTGGATTGCCGAAAGCCAGGCGGGCGGGTGGCGTCCACAATCAATGTTAAGTTTTCGTGTTTCACTCCATTTCTTTGTTACTGTAACACATAGGACCAACAAACTTTCACAGCTTCATAACCAAGGGGTGCCCACCACATATCATTATCCAACATGTTACCTTTTTAAACTTGACCCATTTTTTCCGCGCAGTCAATGTTAACTTTTCGCGTTTACAATGTTAAGTTTTCGTGTTTAAGTCCATTTCTTTGGTACTGTACCACCTAGGACCACCAAACTTTCACAGCTTCATAACCAAGGGGTGCCCACCACATACAACTATCCAACATGTGACCATTTATTTTACCTTCACCTATTATTTCTACGTAATTGACTTAGCCATTTTCAACGTTAACTTTTTAACGTACGTCTGGTTAAAGTTTTTTGGTTAAAGTTTTTCGTTATACTATGTCTCTGCAACTGCTTCGCCCATTACCTTCAAACTTTACATGGGTGTTTATCATCATCCATATTTTCATTCTACCCCCCAACCGTGCGGCCCCTGTGCCCAATGTCAAGGTCAAATTACTTTGAATTTTTTGTGTGCTATATCTCTGCAACTGCTTCACCCATTACCTTGATACTTCACATGGGTGTTTATCATCATTGTCGCACCCGCTTGCGGAAAGCGTGATATCGTCGGCATTTTGGGATACGTCCGTCCGTCCGTACGTCCGTGTGTCCGGTTAAAGTTTTTTCGTTAAAGTTTTTCCATCTACTATATCTATTTTTTTAGTGTCCATGCCTCGCCCCAAGGCGCGACATGCAGGCCACGGCCATCTAGTCTACAAAAAGTGGGTATAATTATGTTATCCAAGTGTCCATGCTTGGAAAAAACCTGGCCTTCGTGGCTTTGCCTCGTTTCTTGTTGTCTAATAGCATAAGGTCGTAAGTGCTATATACCGACTATTATCATATACTAAAACAATTATTGACTAGTGAGCCATAGAATATAATCTGATATTCTATGGCTCACTAGTCAATAATTGTATAATATGTTCGGGCCAGTGAAAATTGCTTTCTGGCGCAGGCTCGAGGTCAAGGCGGCGGGACAAGGCGAGACATTTGATTCCGCGGAATTCTTGTTTTATCTTTGGCTCTTTAGTTACCTGGGAGTTGAATTGGGTTATTGCCCATTATAAAAGTAGTAAGATTATTACTGATCCTACTGCTTTTGGGAGGGCCAAGTGATTCTGGTGTGGCGAGGACCTGGCATCAGATCAGGATTATTCTGATTTCAGGGCTGAATATATAGTTTTGTTATTGTAAATATTCAGTTCTGATTTTGGGATTTTCCCCCCATTTGTACATGTACTTGAAAATTTACAAATTTTTCCATGAATGACGTTGGCAAATTTTCATGTCAGCTTGCGAACTTGCAACGTCATTTACAGAAATTATCAGTTTCTGTAAATGAAATATCATGAAATTGCACATATTCTTAGTTACAACATTACATGGCGTATCTCATTTTATTCTTGAAACTTGGCATGTTGCGTTACAGATGTTCACCCAGGTGTGGAGACGAGAGGTGGACTGGGGCCAGAGGCTTGAACCGAAGATGAAGAAAATATTCACGCACATATTCGACAGTATACTCAAGGTCAGTTGGTCAGCGAACCTTTTAAACACAGACTGTTGAAACAAATCCTGGGCCCGTTGATGTATTTGGGTGGAATCGACCAGAGGCAGGGCAGAGGCAGAGCTGCTAAAAATAGGTCACAGTATCCCTTAGATTTTTAGGTTTCTGCCAGCTATGGTGCTTTGTTTTGCATATGGCACACTTCCAATGTGAAGGTGACTGAGTATTATGTTCACCTTTTTTGTAAAGTATTTTTTATTTATTCTTTAACTTATGAACCACTTCACCAATTTGATAATATCTGGCCACAATGTGTGTTTAGGGATGGTGACTTGCATACGACCCATGTCCGACCGCCTAAGGTCACTGAGGCCTTATGTTCACCTTTTTTGTAAGGCAAATGTGTTAAAAGTGTTTTTGTTTATTCAATAACTTGTTATATTATCAAGGCTGCTAGCAGGGGGATTAGCTAAGTGATAACGATGCCATTGTTTGTATTTAAAGTAAATTACACTAGTGCCTATAATGGAAACTTCTTTATAAATGTGGCATATTATTATCATATCACAACAAAATATAATTCTTCAATCACAGTCACAAATAACAATATTATATTGCAGAAAATATTCTTCAAGCTGCGGCGAATGACGCCTTGTTGCCTGTGCGATATCAGTTTCAACGTCGAAGTTCCCGACGAAGACGAGATTCAGATCGTCGTCAATGGCGTCTGTGTTGCTATGGACGGCACGCCGGCGTACGATGCGGCGTCATGTGACGTCTCCTCCGGCAAGGCTATGATAAAGCCAGGTTTGTGTCTGTTTTTAGTTACGTATTTACTAAGTGTGCCTATCATTTAACCCTTAAAAGGCAGGAACCGAAAATTGTCGTCTGCTGTTGTGTCATATTTTCTCCTTTTTTTTTCTAAAGAAAAACATGGTTTGACAGCACTTTAGAATAATTTCCAATGGAAATTATTCTAAATTGCTGCCAAATCATGTTTTTGTTGAGAAAACTGGAAATTAAAAAATAATTGGCAGACAACAAAATTTAGTTTAGCATTGTAAGGGTTAAGCCTCAACGCTGAATTCATGTTAAATGGGATTCAAACCTAGACTGCATCTTTCATTAATGAGATTCACACCGTACTTGTTTATCTATTATCTATCTTTATCCAAATTCAAATCTCCATCATGGGTCCAAACTTACCAGGATTCACACCTTTCTAAATCCATTGTAATGGGGATTCAACCATAATAATAGATTTTGTTGCATAAACTAGGTGTTCATAGTGTAATAACACAGTGTAAATATCATAATACACTAGTGTAATAAATATGCAATTGAGGCCGCTACAGAAATACGATATGTGTTCATTATATATTCAACATATTTTGCTGTGCTTATGCAATAAATAGAATATAACATTTGTGTTGATTTAATATGGGATTTATTGAACTCGTTGACTGATTTCATAAAAACTTGGCATAGCCTCATTTTCTTATGAAATCGGTAAACGTGTTTATGTTATATTAATCATCACTCATGTAAGATCCTCTATATATTTAACCAGGAGCAATACTGAATTTGTCATTACAGTAATTCGCAATTTACTGGTGTATCTTTCCTTATTGTATTCTAAGCTAAACAGTGGAGCCATCCCTACAAGAATTCAGACCTCAATGGTGAATCATTTCTTACCTGAATTCACACCTCAAAGATGAATCAATCCATACCAGACTTCACACCTCAAATGAATCGATCCATACCAGAATTCACACCTCAATGATGAATCAATCCCTATCAGAATTCACACCTCAATGATGAATCGATCCCTACAAATATTCTCACCAAGATGATGAATCGATCCATACCAACATTCAGTGATGAATCACTCCTTAACAGAATTCACACCTCAATGATGAATCAATCCATACCAGAATTCACATCTCAATGATGAATCAATCCCTACAAATATTCACACCTCAATGATGAATTGATCCCTACAAATATTCACACCTCAATGATGAATTGATCCCTACAAATATTCACACCTCAATGATGAATCGATCATATATATAGTGTTATCAGAGGGACAGTGATAGAGGGTAGTATATACCTACATATATGCAGTGTTATCAGAGGGACCGTCATAGAGGGTAGTATATACCTACATATATGCAGTGTTATCAGAGGGACAGTGATAGAGGGTAGTATATACCTACATATATGCAGTGTTATCAGAGGGACAGTGATAGAGGGTAGTATATACCTACATATATACAGTGTTATCAGAGGGACCGTCATAGAGGGTAGTATATACCTACATATATGCAGTGTTATCAGAGGGACAGTGATAGAGGGTAGTATATACCTACATATATGCAGTGTTATCAGAGTGACAGTGATAGAGGGTAACCTACATATATACAGTGTTATCAGAGGGACAGTGATAGAGGGTAGTATATACCTACATATATACAGTGTTATCAGAGGGACCGTACCCTACATATATGCAGTGTTATCAGAGGGACAGTGATGGAGGGTAGTATATACCTACATATATACAGTGTTATCAGAGGGACCGTCATAGAGGGTAGTATATACCTACATATATGCAGTGTTATCAGAGGGACAGTGATAGAGGGTAGTATATACCTACATATATACAGTGTTATCAGAGGACAGAGGGACAGTGATAGAGGGTAGTATATACCTACATATATACAGTGTTATCAGAGGGACAGTGATAGAGGGTAGTATATTCCTACATATATGCAGTATTATCAGAGGGACAGTGATAGAGGGTAGTATATACCTACATATATGCAGTGTTATCAGAGGGACAGTGATAGAGGGTAGTATATACCTACATATATGCAGTGTTATCAGAGGGACAGTGATATAGGGTAGTATATACCTACATATATACAGTGTTATCAGAGGGACAGTGATAGAGGGTAGTATATACCTACATATATACAGTGTTATCAGAGGGACCGTCATAGAGGGTAGTATATACTTACATATATGTTTACATATTGGCCTACTATGATACATGTTTAGCTAGTATATAACACTATATGAGCAGGTAGTGGGGCCAGTGGTGCGTGTGGGGAGCCGGACGACCTGATGTTCCCAATGGAGGAGGTCACCGACGGTAGCGGCACTGCCGGCGGCGTCAGAGGTAAATACTGAATACGTGACTCGTCAACAACAAATGGGCGCTTGTGGAGCTTATAGTAACCTTTTCACCCCTAAGTAACATGTTAATTTTGCAACCATTCCGATCGTAAAAAAAGTTATTTTCAGACTAGTCCATTTATGAAAAGTGGACATTTTTGTTTTCAAAAGTATGAAAATTGCTTTCAAAAAGTGCAGATCCTGATGCGACTGCTCGTCACGAGCCGGCTCATCTGGATCTACACTGTTTGCCAATACTACTATACAGTGTTGAAAGGGTTAATATTATGCCATAGGTGTGTCATCTTTTGCGTGGGTGGTTAGTTGGGTGCATGTGAATACATGTAAATTTAACGCTGGTTTTCATCCTATGCTGAATCATAATATCCCTGGTTTGACCCTCAGGTACATTTTTATGCCCCACCATGATAGTGGAGAGGGAATTTAGTTTTACCCTTGTCCGTCTGTCCCGTCCATCTTTCCGTCTGTCCGTCACCAACCTTGTAAGTCGTAAAACTTTTAAAACGTACTAGCTACAGACCTGAAACTTGGTATTGGTATTCGATTTTTGATTCAACCCTGGGGTCATGGATTATCTCCCCTTTTTCGACTTAGAATTTTCCAATTTTGGTTTGCAAGTCATAAATCTTTTAAACCCTAATAGCTACACCCCTGCAACTTGGTATGTAGTTTCCTTATGATGAGTTGATGCGCAAAGTTTATTATCATTTTTTATTCGACCACCGGGTCATGGATTATCTCATCCCCCCCCCCCCCCCCCCCCCCCCCCCCCCCCCCCCCCCCCCGCCCCCCCCCCCCCCCCCCCCCCCCACCTTTTCACTTATAATTTTGCCATTTTGCCTTGTAACTCGTAAAAGGTTTAAGCCGTTAATAGCTACAGACCTGAAACCTTGTATGTAGCTTCCTTATGATGATTAGATGTACAAAGTTTATTTCCATTTGACCCCGGGTCAATTATTATCTCCCCCTTTTCGACATAGAATTCGGGGATTTTGCCTTGTAAGTCGTAGAACTTTTAAACCGTACTAGCTACAGACCTGAAACTTGGTATGTAGTTTCCTTATGATGAGTAGATGTGCAAAGTTTACTACAGTTTTGATTCGACCCTGGGGTCATGTAGTATCTCCTCTTTTGGATTTGGATTTTTGCCTTGTTTAGTATCAAAGCGGTATGTGGGGCATCCGTGTTCACTAGGGATGCCGCTTTATTTTGAATATGACCCACATCCGACCGCCCACGGTCACTGAGGACTTTATTATTTTGTTTTATTTTATTACGGGTGCCAGCGAGGGGATTAGCTTCATTTAACGATACCAGCGCTTGTTTTTTATGGTAATAAACTTTGTAATTTGCCCACATAAGGCTCAATAGTAGGCTAAAAAAACGGTATGTATTATGTTTTACCGCGGGGCGATGGGTGGGCGGGCGGCGGACAGAAAAACTGCATAGTTTGTGTACACAACTCCTCTGAAACCGTTCAGTCGATCGATCTGAAACTATACACACGTCTTCTATTGAAGATGTGCACTTTGGTGTTTTTATGCCTTTTTAACTTGGCCATTTTTTTCTACATTCTTGTATTCAATTCTATATAGGGTACAGAGTTTGTGTACACAACTCCTCTGAAACCGTTCAGTCATTCGATCTGAAACTATACACACGTCTTCTACACATTTTGAAGATGTGCACCTTGGGGTTTTTTTATGCCGAAAAAATAATTTTTAACCAAAATATCACCTTTTTATCGCCATTATTTTCTACATTTTTGTATGCAATTCTATACAGGGTACAGAGTTTGTGTACATACCTTCTCTGAAACTGTTCCGTCATTCGATCTGAAACTATAAGTATACCAGCCTGACATGGCGTTGTTTACATGCTTTGTTTATATATAAACATTGGTGTATAAATAAACATGGTATTTGCCTGTTTATTATGGCGCGTCGCTATAGTCATGATCGATATATTGCGATTGACAAAACAGTTACTCATACTGTAGCAGTGGGTAAACTGGCGGCCAACGGTGGCACTTGATTTTAATTTTGCACTGCATGCGTTCGATCCTCACTTTGGCCATTATATATATACATGTATATATATTTTTTTAAATATTGTTTTTGTGTTTTCTTTATTTTTAATGCATCTTTATTACATGTAACAACAATTGACATGGTAATTATGAACCACATGCATCCACGTTTATTTATTTATTTGTTTAATATCTGAAGTGAGAGGTTTATTTTTATACAACTTAACAATTGTAAATTTCCTTTTAACTTCTCTTTCCCTTTGCGGAAATCTTTCATATTTTACCCGCCCCTTCTCTGACACTCATACATCATTCTGCAACAAACCTATGACCCCCATTTATGCCAGGGGTCAAGGTCACAGACTTACAAACTTAGAAAAAAATGAAAACTTAACAATTGTAAATTTCCTTTTAACTTCTTTCCCTTTGCGGAAATCTTTCATATTTTACCCACCCCTTCTCTGACACTCATACATCATTCTGCAACAAGCCTACGACCCCCATTTATGCCAGGGCTCAAGGTCATAGACTTATAAACTTAGAAAAAAACTAAAACTTAACAAATGTAAATTTCCTTATAACTTCTCTTTCCCTTTGCGGAATGCAGTGGTATTTTACCCGGCCCTTCTCTGACACTCATACATCATTCTGCAACAAACCTATGACCCCCATTTATGCCAGGGGTCAAGGTCACGGACTTAGAATGTCTAGTTTGCTTTTTTCAACTGGAACCACCATCGCACTCTCCATATGTGCTGACAGTCTTTTATCTGAAAATGATAGGGGTCAAGGTCACGGACTTAGAATGTCTAGTTTGCTTTTTTCAACTGGAACCACCATCGCACTCTCCATATGTGCTGACATAGCCTTTTATCTGAAAATGATAGTATGCGAGCTGGAATTAATTCTAGGTCAGGGCTGACGTGGGGGGGGTATTCCGTAAGCCCCTGCTTACTGACAAATCTAGTTCGACATGGTGTTCTCCGTAACATATTTGCATGTGTAGTGAGTCGAGGTGGACTTTCACAATAACACACGAATGTGCAGAATGCATTTCACAATGATTAGGTTCAAAGTGAAGTGTTTTATAATGTTGTGTAAAAGTAAATGCACGACTGTTTCGGGATGTGTGCGTTACCTCTGGCGCCAAAATAGTAAAAGTGAGAGAAAAATGTATGCCTTTGGCAGGATTTGAACTCACGACCGTCCGATCACCAAACAGCAGATCTACCCACTAGAGCACTAAGCGATGTTACTATTATTAGCAATTCTATCGAATGTTAATGCGTTTGCGCTGGTATACAAATACCATGTCTACAACATATGACGTAAACTATTTAAAAATAGCACGTGTTTACAATAATATTTACAATGAAAAGTCATGCAGAGCATGATGTTATTAGCCGATCAAATCAGGGTAAAGTGCATCGAACATATGTAGGTGTCTCTGGTAACATTGTCAATGGTAAACTATTTTCGACCACAGTTCTGTACCCAGCGTTGACATTTTTCTCGATTTTGTGCAGGTTTTGGAAACCCGTTCCCAAATCCATCCAATAGCAGCAATGCCATAGCAGCAATGTTTTGTTGTCACCATTTTGTTGCGAAATATTCCAGCGTAACACCTGTACTGTATGCTCTCTTTATCTACAAATTACACTCCGCAATACACAAAGTTGTAGTCACTGTGTGTTTGTCCGAATTCTGTGGCAGCAAGCGAGTGGGCGGAGCTACCAGAGCTATATATATCTAGCGGTTACAGTGTCATCTAAAAATAGACGCAAGCTCCTGCGTATTCAGGCACATGCCCAGATTGGCCTAATGTGCCCCATCCGTGATTTTTTGCGCGATGTCGGGCGCAAGACAATCAATAATTTGCGGCATTGACAATAATTAAGGGGGATTGCCGCAATCGCGCGTGCTGGATGCATCCCTGCCATCCCTGCATGATACGTAAACAAAGTTCGCTATGAAGGGCAATTCTTCGTTTTGATTGGTGGAAAATTTTGTGAATATTAACTAGCGTCTGACGCGCATACGCGATCCAATGGGATAAACCCGAGATGCTGGGATAAACCCGAAAATGCTGGGGTTGCTAGTAAGGAGATTTTGAGCAGAGGTCGATTATAAATTAGCCGAATAAACACATTTTACGCGATTATACGTGGCTGAAACTTGTTCTGTTTAATAAATAAAAGCTTTAAATTAGCCCAATAATCGGCGTATGTTGGCGTATATGGCCATTAGAGCCAACTATGGACTTCAACAACAATAACTTCCGGGTTAAATCTCTTCCGCGTTCAGCTCATTACGTATTCAAAATTGTGTTATTTGGCTATAAGTAAAGTTTTAAACGGAGATAATTGCCAAAAATGCAAACTTTATCGGTTGATGCAATTTGGAAGTGATACAGAAAAATTCGCGTTCGTAGATTACCGAATAGCGGAGAAAAGGGTTGCTACAAACTTTTTCAGAATTCGATGGATAACCAATATATTAGCCGATCTATAAATAGATCGGCTAATAATAATAACGTGCCAGCTCAAAGCGGTACACTTCTATACACATGTATTCTACACATATTGAAGATGTGCACGTGCTCCTTGGTGTTTTTATGCCGAAAAAATATATTTTTTAATCACCTTTTTAACTTAGCCATTTTTTCTACATTTTTAGCTCGACTATTCGAAGAATAAGCAGAGCTTATGTTGTCACCCCGGCGTCGGCGTCGGCGTCGGCGTCGGCGTCGGCGTCACCGTCACGCCTTGGTTAAGGTTTTTAGTCAACCTTGTATATGGAATACTACTGGCCCTACACCCACCATACTTGGACAACTTCATCTCCTAGTGATGTACATCAATAACCCCTGATCTATATTTGACCTTGACCTACATTTCCTCTTGAATTACTTAGTTAATTCCCCTTGGTTAAGGTTTTTAGTCAACCTTGGTTAAGGTTTTTAGTCAAGCTTGTACATGGAATACTATTGTGCATACAGACACCATATTTGGACAACCTTTTCTCATAGGGATGTACATCAATAACCCCTGGTCTATATTTGACCTTGACCTACATTTCCTCTTCAATTACTTAGTTAATTCCCCTTGGTTAAGGTTTTTAGTCAAGCTTGTATATGGAATACTCCTGGCCCTACACCCACCATACTTGGACAACTTCATCTCCTAGGGATGTACATCAGTAACCCCTGATCTATAGTTGACCTTCACCTACATTTCCTCTTGAATTACTTGGTTAATTCTCTTTGCTTACGGTTTTTAGTCAACCTTGTAGATGGAATACTCCTGGCCCTACACCAACCATACTTGGACAACTTTATCTCCTAGTGATATACATCAACGACCCCTGACCTATATTTCACCTTGACCTACATTTAACCGTGAATTACCTAGTTAATTCCCCTTGGTTAAGGTTTTTAGTCAACCTTGGTTAAGGTTTTTAGTCAAGCTTGTACATGCAATACTATTGTGCATACAGACACCACACTTGGACAACCTTTTCTCATAGGGATGTACATCAATAACCCCTGATCTATATTTGACCTTGACCTACATTTCCTCTTCAATTACTCAGTTAATTCTCCTTGGTTAAGGTTTTTAGGTCAAGCTTGTATATGGAATACTCCTGGCCCTACACCCTCCATACTTGGACAACTTTATCTCCTAGGGATGTACATCAATAACCCTTGATCTATATTTGACCTTGACCTACATTTGACCTTGACCTACATTTCCTCTTGAATTACTTAGTTAATTCTCTTTGGTTAAGGTGTTTAGTCAAGCTTGTAGATGGAATACTCCTGGCCCTACACCAACCATACTTGGACAACTGTATCTCCTAGTGATGTACATCAACAACCCCTGACCTATATTTGACTTTGACCTACATTTAACCTTGAATTACTTAGTTAATTCCCCTTGGTTAAGGAATTACTTAGTTAATTCCCCTTGGTTAAGGTTTTTAGTCAACCTTGGTTAAGGTTTTTAGTCTAGTTTTCTACATGGAATACTATTGTGCATACAGACACCATACTTGGACAACCTTTTCTCATAGCGATGTACATCAATAACCCCTGATCTATATTTGACCTTGACCTACATTTCCTCTTGAATTACTTAGTTAATTCCCCTTGGTTATGGTTTTTAGTCAAGCTTGTATATGGAATACTACTGGCCCTACACCCACCATACTTGGACAACTTCATCTCCTAGTGATGTACATCAACAACCCCTGATATATATTTCACCTTGACCTATATTTCCTCTTCAATTACTTACTTAAGTCACCTTGGTTAAGGTTTTTAGTCAACCTTGGTTAAGGTTTTTACTCGCCCCGTACAGGCACCGAGGCGGGATCAACTGATCCTGAGAATAGTGCTGCAGTAGCCATTGCTTGTCGTAAAAGGCGACTAAACTGGCTTAACAATTGGGTTCATACTTTCCGGAACCCACTATACCGGATTTGGCCCTCATGTACATTTTTGGCTTTCTTGTATGTGAGAGTTGAGTCGGGCTATGCCCCATATATAAAAGTAAGATTAGCGCTAATCCTATTACTTTTAGGGGATGGGATAAATGATGCTGGTGTGGCGAGGGCCTGGCACCAGATCAGGTTGTTCTAATTTCAGGACTGAATATATATTTTGATTGTAAATATTGAGTTCTGAAGTTGGGATTTACCCCCCTCGGACAGGTGGATACGGGACTCGACCCCGTTGACCCGTCTGCGTGTAGACTCCCTGAGGCTTGTACCTCTATGTCAGAAAAGCGGACGTTAAACCCTATTCACTCACTCACTAAGGTTTTTACTCAAGCTTGTACATGGAATACTATTGTGCATACAGACACCATACTTGGACAACCTTTTCTCATAGGGATGTACATCAATAACCACTGATCTATATTTGACCTTCACCTACATTTCCTCTTCAATTACTTAGTTAATTCTCTTTGGTTAAGGTTTTTAGTCAACCTTGTAGATGGAATACTCCTGGCCCTACACCAACCATACTTGGACAACTTCATCTCCTAGTGATGTACATCAACAACCCCTGACCTATATTTCACCTTGACCTAGATTTAACCTTGAAATAATTAGTTAATCCCCCTTGGTTAAGGTTTTTAGTCAAGCTTGTATATGGAATACTATTGTGCATTCAGACACCATACTTGGATAACTTTTTCTCATAGGATGTACATCAATAACCCCTGACCTATATTTTACCTTCACCTACATTTAACCTTTGAATTACTTGGTTAATGTTTATAGTCAAGCTTGTATATGGAATACTCCTGGGCCTACATCAACCATACTTGGGCAACTTCATCTCCTAGTGATGTACATCAATAATCCCTGACCTACATTTGACCTTGACCTACATTTAACCTTGAATTACTTACTTAATTTCCCTTGGTTAAGTTTTTTAGTCAACCTTGGTTAGGTTTTTATGCAGGCCACAGCCACCTTGTTTGTCAAGCTATGTGTACATCGACAACCCTCGTAGTCGAGCTAAGCTGTTCTCCTACAGCTCTTGTTTGTATCCAAATCTATATAATTTCTACTTTACACATCTCTACCTAAATTAGTATACCTGTTTAACACAACAAGAAGAAGATATAATGCTACATATTTTCAAATTCTCATTAATGTTTCTTTCCTTGGTGACAGCTTCACATTTCTGCATCTTCGCTGTCTGGCCCATCTTCGACAGGCCTATTTTGTGACTTACGGCACTTTTGTTTTAAAATTTAGTTATGAAATCATTTTAATAAACCAAATGTCACATATCAGATGTAAATGAGAATAAAAAAAATAAATTCAAGGTTTGCTGACTAGGCCATAATTTGATAATACACCGATTTTGATAATATTTAGCCACAATGTGTGTCTAGGGATGGTGCTGTGCTTGTATACGAGCCATGTCCGACCGTCCAAGGTCAGTGAGGACTTATGTTCACCTTGTTTGTAAGGCAAAAATGTTAAAAAAAATTATTTTGTTATCAAATCAAAGCTGCCAGCGAGAGAATTAGCTTAGTGATGACGATGCCCTTGTTTCCATTTAGAGTAACAAAACTGGATATTTTCAGAGCTCTCCTTAAGCGCCGGCTGCCGGTGATTTAGCCGACTACTCGCTCAGTTGGCGCCGGCTACAATTCATAATGTAAAATATTGTTTAAAAAAATCACATTTTTTTTTTTTACAAAACACGGGTGGGTGGTGGTCGGGCGAATGAGACGGCGTAAATTAACGGTATGGGTTCCTCCTTATAGGAATCACGATTTGCCTGGTTTGGCCCTCAGATACGTTTTTATCTTTGGCTCTTTAGTTACCTGGGAGTTCAATTGGGTTATTGCCCATTATAAAAGTAGTAAGAATAAGATTATTACTGATCTTACTGCTTTTGGGAGGGGCCAAGTGATTCTGGTGTGGCGAGGACCTGGCATCAGATCAGGAATATTCTGATTTCAGGGCTGAATATATAGTTTTGTTATTGTAAATATTCAGTTCTGATTTTGGGATTTTCCCCCAATTCGTACATGTATATGGGATTTAGTACTAATCCCATTGACCCGGCCTTAAATGACCTAAGCTGTTGATAGGCCGTTAAACCCCAACAAACAAAACAAACAAACAAACAAAACACGGATTTAGCGCTATTTAAAACATGTCTGGCGTATCCCACTACTGTTATTACGGGGAGCATAACAACTTCAGATTTGTCCTGCTATCAACACATTTTAACATTTTTGCAACAATATATTCAGAAATTGTCTTAAACAACTACAAATATATGCACCATAAAACTCACCAGATGCCAACAAATTGAATATAAATTTCAAAATTTTCTTTGGGGAGGGGGTATCCCCTCCGTGCCCTCCCCTTCGTCGCCTATGGCGACTAAGCCACGCAGTGCAGCTGCGTGGGTGGAAGTCGATATAGCTGGCTACTTTTTCAAAAAAGCTGGCTACTCTCAATTTTACGGAGACCTCTGATATTTTTCTGCTGGTGTGACATAACGTCGCGTGCGTTTACGTCAGTGTTGCTGTGTGTGTCTGCTGGGGCCAATCAGTCCTTGACGACATGAGCATTGGCCTCAAAAGTAAATCTGTATACAGATGATTTTAAATATGGTATACAGGAAATATCAAATTTATCCCACTCGTGCGTACAGTCAAACTTGTGTTAAGAGACCACTCAAGGGAACTGCCAAAAGTGGTCTCTTAACAGAGGTGGTCTCTTAATAGGGACAGCCATGTGGAGTGGGTACACGGATGATATATAAAAAACAACACAGTGACAACACAGTCAAGTAATAACATGTATACACATATATGTATGTTTATTAAAGTAATAACATGTACAATGGAAAACATAAGTTTGAATATACTGCAGCTCCATTATAACGCGGTGGTTGGGGTCCAAGATTTCAAACCGCGATCGAATCCGACCGCGTTATAAAATTTCGGGACATGCACGGGTACTGGTACTGCACGGGTTACTGGTATCATTTGCATTTCGGTTACCAACAATTGCGGGAATTCCATTAGCAACGGACCCATATAAAATCATGTCATTTGAACAGAAGTTACGGTAAAGTAATTATTAATAATGCCTATGACATACAAACTTGTATGTATTAATGTATTAAACATACAAGTTATTTATAAAATCATGCTTATTACGTTGTATAGTGCTCGCGATAGACAGACGCTTATTACAATGTATACTACTCGCGATCAACAGACGCTTAAATGCAGAGCTGCCAACTGTTACGATTTTTCCGTATTTGTTCCGGAAAATACGTTAGAAATACGGAAGTACGGATAGCAATTAAAAAGTACGATTTTTAAAAAAATCAGCGCAGGAATATCTGGAAATAATAATTTCGTTTCACAATTCTGCCAATAAATCCTATTTTTTTATTTACCCGTAATCATACTCGCCGAGGCGCTTACCATTTCGATTCTTGTTGTGTAATAATAGTAATTTCAAGCGCTCGGCGATATTGATTTATTCATCACGCAAATTCATAAAATGTCTGCTCCAAAGCGTGCAGCCAACGAATTTGGGTATTTTTTATCGAAAGAAGTTAGGAGAACACATCTGTTCATCAATGATTACAGCGAGACATGGCCCAATTTGGTCCTGTCAAAGCGCGGTGATGAATTTGCGTCTTGCAAGTAGTGTAATTGTGATTTTTCGGTTGGCCGAAACAAGGGCCAAGGCTCTAAAAAAGTTAATTTATGCATATAAGTGAGTACTGATTTGTGTTCCGGAAAACATATGTGATGTTCCGGAAAATAGCCCCCTTTTCTCTCCATGTTCCTCATTTGACCGACATGGGGTTGGCAGCTCTGTAAATGGATTAATTGATAATAAATAATGCCTATGGTCATGTGTCCTGCCTATTCATGCGGTTGATACGTGCATAATCTCAGGATGTGGGGTCACGTGATCTATTGTTTACGCTGCAAGTCATATTGATGAATGAAATTTACGATTTAAGCGAGATTGCCTTGGGCTGCAGTGTAAACAATAGACCACGTGATCCCATACCCTGACCCAGATAATGCTGAAACACCAGTCTATTTATAGAACACTAAATACACGTTTTATGGATTATAGCCACCGCTTATAGCCGTGTTTCCAGCCGTGTTTTCATGGGCGCTGACAGTCGCCGACGGTCGTTAAGCGCGTCGTATTTTGACGGAATGGGCCGTATTTATACGGTCGCTGGTCGCAGACAGCAGGTGGTCGTTCATTGCAAGTACGTTATTATGGGAAATTCGTCGGGCGGGATTCAAACCGGTCGCTTACAGCAGGTGGTCGTTTATTACAAGTGGTCGTTAGCACAAGTTCGACTGTATATGTTTTGCGTTAGCAAATTCGGCAAGCCTCATTTGAGACACGGCATGCGATTTTGTACCTAAGAACATGAAATATATTTACAGAAAATGCGATATTTTCTGTAAATAACATCGAAAATGACAAGATTTTCATAGCAAATGCGGAATAATATTCCGAATTTGCTATGAACATTTTGTGATCTTTCGACGTCATTTACGTAAAATATCCTATATTTTATAAATATTTTTTAGGTACAAAATCGCATGATGTCTCATTTAGTAACGCGAAAACATACACACACATGGGATAAATTTTATATTTTTTTACACACTGGGTATATTCTATATATATCTGAGGGATGGATTGTGGCCGAGGGGTTAGAACACCTGACATCCAATCCGTAGGTTGTGGGCTCAAACCTCGCCTTGGGCATCTAAAATACATAGTATTTCCATCCCACTGGTCTGTTAGATGAGACTTTAAACTGTGGTCCCATCTCATATGACCTTAGCATATTAACCCTTTCACTTTCACTTTTTCTATATATATCTGTTGGACATTTCAGGGCTCAAACCAATGAAACCAGGACCAGTGAAGAGATTGACGAGTCATGTAAGTCAATAATGCGACATTATATTTCCTATTTGTTATACCGCCCTCAACGACCATCACTAAACTTAACATCAGAGAAATATGTTATAACTTCTCTTTACTTCATCGAAAATTCTTAATATTTCAATCATGCATTCCTCTAAGGCTCTACTATCATGCTGTGACCAAATCCACGATCGTTATACCCCCGCTGATCCCAAGGTTAAGGTCACATACGTAGTCTCTACAAAACTTAATATCAGAGAAATATGTTGTAACTTCTATTTCCTTCATCAAAATTTCTTAATATTTCACGCATGCATTCCTCTAAGGCTCTCCCATCATGCTGTGACAAACCTATGACCATCCAACCCCCAAGGTCACATACTTAGCCTCTTTACAAAACTTAACATCGGATAAATCGGTTATTTCTATTTCCTTCATTGAAGATTCTTAATATTTCATGCATGCATTCCTCTAAGGCACTGCCATCATGCTGTAATGACCCAAGGTCAAGGTTACATACTTAGTCTCTTTACAAAACTTAACATCGGAGAAATCGGTTATAACTTATTTCATGTATGCATTCTTCTAAGGCTCTACTATAATGCTGTGACAAATTTACAACCACCCAATGCCTGCTGATCCCAAGGTGAAGGTTACATACTTAGTCTGTTAGAGAAATATGTGGGGGGGGGGATCTGTATCATGTTTACCTATCTTTCACAACATATATCTCCACAGGGATAGCCCATTACAGATGGGATACTATTACAATTGTATGAATTTTCCATTGAAAAATCCCTATTTCCCTCAGTTCTTCTCCGAATTATATACGTTGTCACCACTAATTTGAACCGGCTAGATGAGACGGTTCTAATCCGTGGTAACAACATATACATTTATGGGGAAATAAATTAAATCATACTATTTTTTTTTCCAGCAAAAATATACTGTATCTACTGACTGCAATGGGTTAAACTCTGAAAATATTATTTTCCTTGCCCAGTGACAATTTGTCAAAAACAAATTTTCCATCCCATGATCTTTTGAATGAGACCTGAAACCGAGGTCCAGTCTATATATAGCTATTGTTGAGGCATTAATCCCTTCACATGTGTGCTTTTTACCTTCGATTGTTTCTGTATCCACATGTGTCCCTGTCACCTTTGATTGAATCTGTGTCCACAGGTGTCACTTTCACCTTTGATTGGTCTCTGTCCACAGGTGTCGCTTTCACCTTTGATTGGTCTCTGTCCACAGGTGTCGCTTTCACCTTTGATTGGTGTCTGTCTACAGGTGTCGCTTTCACCTTTGATCGAATCTGTGTCCACAGGTGTCGCTTTCACCTTTGATTGGTCTCTGTCCACAGGTGTCGCTTTCACCTTTGATTGGTGTCTGTCTACAGGTGTCGCTTTCACCTTTGCTCGAATCTGTGTCCACAGGTATCGCTTTCACCTTTGATTGAATCTGTGTCCACAGGTGTTCCCTAAACAACATGGCAGGATAGACCTGACTCCGCAGTCCTTCATCGCCGGAGCCAAGATTGACCGCTATATGGGCAGTTACAACTTCTTCTTTATCCGGGAAACAACGTCACTGCGGGAGGTAAAATATCGGTCACAGCCTGTCTGATAGATAGAATATTGCATTTATAACAAATTGGCTAAGGTAATCAACTGAACACATTACAAATGTTGTGCGATAACTTTGCTTTTGAATTTGCTGTTTGAAATCAGGAAGTTTGATTGGTTGAGCTGTGCTCAGCTCAACCAATCAAACTGCTTGATTTTGAGTAGAAAGTTCAAGAATGTGCTCAGAATGTATTATAATTCTCAGATCCAAGTTCGACCAATAAATACATGGGAAGCTTACATTCACGTGCTGTAGATTTTTATTTACATTAACCCTTAGTGTGTGGGAAACGTAAATTGTTGTCTGCTGTTATTTTATTTTTTGTCTTCTCTCTCGATAAAAACATGGTTTGACGTCACTTTAGAATCAGTTCCAATGGAAATGATTCTAAATTGTCAAATCATGTTTTTGATGAGAAAAATGTGAACTAAAAAATAAACAGCAGACAAAAAAATTTAATTCAGCATTGTAAGGGTTAACGGTAACCGATTCTTCGTGAAAATGACAGAGATTTCTTGCTTGAAATCATGATGTTGAGCTGTGTTTAGTCTCATCCTATCATATTGCTTGATTTTGAGTAGAAATTTTAACCATATGCTTGACCAATACGGGGGACAGATAAATATGGGCCACAGCCTGTACGATAGATTTCTGTCTGTTTCACGAAACATACACACATTTTACAGCTATATAAACAATAGTGGTGGACCGATAGTATCGATGCATCGATAGATCGAGGTACATATCTTCACGATACATGTATCGCGATACACTGCCAACTATCGATAGTTGACGATAGCTACATTGTAATTATTAACACATTTTCAATGATCGTGTTTTTGGTGCTAGAAAGAGGTAAATATTTGAAGTGATTTTTAGCTCGACTATTCGAAGAATAAGTAGAGCTTATGTTGTCACGTCGGCGTCGGCGTCACCGTCACGTCACGCCTTGGTTAAGGTTTTTAGTCAAGCTTGTATATGGAATACTACTGGCCCTACACCCACCATACTAGGACAACTTCATCTCCTAGTGATATACATCAATAACCCCTGATCTATATTTGACCTTGACCTACATTTCCTCTTGAATTACTTGGTTAATTCCCCTTGGTTAAGGTTTTTAGTCAACCGTGGTTAAGGTTTTTAGTCAAGCTTGTATATGCAATACTACTGGCCCTACACCCACCATACTTGGACAACTTCATCTCCTAGTGATGCACATCAATAACCCCTCATCTATATTTGACCTTGACCTACATTTCCTCTTGAATTACTTACTTAATTCCCCTTGGTTAAGGTTTTTAGTCAACTTTGGTTAAGGTTTTTTTTCAAGCTTGTACATTGAATACTATTGTGCATCCAGACACCATACTTCAACAACCTTTTCTCATAGGTATGTACATCAATAACCCCTGATCTATATTTGACCTTGACCTACATTTCCTCTTCAATTACTTACTTAATTCCTTTTGGTTAAGGTTTTTAGTCAACCTTGTATATGAAATACTACTGGCCCTACACCCACCATACTTGGACAACTTCATCTCCTAGTGATGTACATCAACAACCCCTGATCTATATTTGACCTTGACCTACATTTCCGCTTGAATTACTTACTTAATTCCCCTTGGTTAACGTTTTTAGTCAAGCTTGTAGATGGAATACTCCTGGCCCTACACCAACCATACTTGGACAACTTCATCTCCTAGTGATGTACATCAACAACCCCTGACCTATATTTGACCTTGACCTACATTTAACCTTGAATTACTTACTTAATTCCCCTTGGTTAAGGTTTTTACTCGACCTTGGTTAAGCTTTTTACTCAAGCTTGTACATGGAATACTATTGTGCATACAGACACCATACTTGGACAACATTTTCTCATAGTGATGTACATCAATAACCCCTGATCTATATTTGACCTTGACCTACATTTCCTCTCGAATTACTTAATTCTCTTTGGTTAAGGTTTTTAGTCAAGCTTGTAGATGGAATACTCATGGCCCTACACCAACCATACTTGGACAACTTCATCTCCTAGTGATGTACATCAACAACCCCTGACCTATATTTGACCTTGACCTACATTTAACCTTAAATTACTTACTTAATTCCCCTTGGTTAAAGTTTTTACTCAACCTTGGTTAAGGTTTTTATTTTTTAGTCAAGCTTGTAGATGGAATACTATTGTGCATACAGACACCATACTTGGATAACTTTTTCTCATAGGGATGTACATCAATAACCCCTGACCTTTATTTTACCTTCACCTACATTTAACCTTGAATTACTTGGTTAATGTTTATATTCAAGCTTGTATATGGAATACTTCTGGGCCTACATCAACCATACTTGGACAACTTCATCTCCTAGTGATGTACATCAATAATCCCTGACCTATATTTGACCTTGACCTACTTTTATCCTTGGATTACTTAGTTATCTCCCCTTGGTTACGGTTTTTACTCAAGCTTGTATATGGAATACTCCTGGGCCTACAGCAACCATACTTGGAAAACTTTATCTCCTAGTGACCTACATTTAACCTTGAATTACTTACTTAATTTCCCTTGGTTAATGTTTTTAATCAACCTTGGTTAAGGTTTTTATGCAGGCCGCAGCCACCTTGTTTGTCAAGCTATGTGTACATCGACAACCCTCGTAGTCGAGCTATGCTGTTCTTCTCCTACAGCTCTTGTTATAGGAACCTCTGGATTCGACATCCTAGGACATCGACAGTTTCTTTAACAATGATTAATGTGCACAAAAAACACTTTATTGAACTGTTTGGCTTGTGCGCAGTTGATGGCATTTTTTTTATTAACCTCATATCAAACCGGAAGTTCGGAACACGAGCCATGTCATGGGTTTTCGCGACCATTTTTTTTCACTTCCACATCGAAAAAGGCAGCGTTACAGTAGATCTGGCCGTTTTTGGTGTAAAATTAAAGTGAGAAATTGTTGTTTAATGATGCCTCTGTGTGTTTGTGGGTCCTTGTAGATTCATTTTGAATATATGTTCAACAATTCAATAAAAATAATAATAATAAAAAAAATTCAACTCCAAATCACAATGTTATTATCAATCAAATTGAGCTGCATCATTATTATTGAGTATTGTGTATTTAGTAGGGATGGCAACGAATGGTAAAAATGGTATTTGAATATTCGATTGGCTATTCGAATATATATTCGAATATTCGGAACCACCCAACCTCTAAATCTCCTCACTATTACGGAATTGACACCAGTAACACGTCTCGGATAAATTGAGTTCCCACGTGCTTCAAATAATAATCAATTAACTATTTTTTCAAGCGAGTGGAAAATTAATGTCCTGTGGATACATGTTAACAACGAATCTGTTCTTCTATAATTTAATAATCCAACAAACAACATGATACTTTAAAACACAAAATCGCTTTGTACACGTGTACACGTGTAATGCCCGATTAAAATATGTGTCAATAATACGCTGTGTCAACCGTTGTGTGTTGTGTGTATTGGAAATCTCAAATGACGTCACACATCACACAGCGGAATGATGAAATGTGTATACCGACACGAGAATAATGGGTGTATTGAGTTTGAGAAAAGTGGAGCTCCAGACCAGCATGCGCCTCCGCGCAGTCTGATCAGGAATTACAGATTTCTAAGGAAATTTCAGACGCATATCGGGATTAAATTTTACCACCACGAAACACCGTGTACCGACAAAGCAGCGCGAGTTCTTTACCCAGGATCAACAATTACGCTATTTAATGCAATTAAACTTTATTAAGGTACTGATTAAACACCTGCAAACCTTCATGCTGTCAAAACAATACCGTGTTATTAATTGTCGATATTAGGGACGAGCAAACTTTGACGCGATACCGTATTAATCGTCGATAACGGACAATACAAACTTTGACATGTGCCGGGATCAATCGCTGTATGTGCGACGGTGAGAAATAAGTAAACCAAACAATACCTTGAAATAAGTTTTCCATTCGAATACCAAACTGATATTCGAATATTCGGTCAATAAACAAATATTCGAATATTCGAATATTCGTTGCCATCCCTAGTATTTAGCAATCTTTTTTTGAGACACTAGACTTTCAATCCTCCCTACCCAAGCACCCTCCACCCCCTCACCACAGCCCCACCTCTTTCTGTCCACGGGCAGTTTTTTTATTATTTGAAAACCGTCTGGAGGCCAATTAATTATGCAATATAACTAATTGATCTATTTTGTATTAAAGAAAAACGAGTAGAACATGCATACAACTAATTATAAACAGTGTTAAACACCACACAACAACTATGTATGGTACACAACTTTGGCTGCACAGTACAAAAGCAGTGTAACTGGTTATCAGAGTAATCCGCGATACTATCGTGATACATATCGTGATACGTCCCGACTATCATGATACGTATCGCGATACGTTTTTTCCGGCGATACCCAACTCTAATTAATAAACAATGCAAAAAGAGTATCGTTTTCTTGAATATTAAATTTTATCAAAATTTATGAATGAGCCTTCTCTTTATTTTGTGTAATTTGGTCCAATATTGTTTTTATTACGAAAAATATATTTGTCTATGGGAATTTAACAGGGGGGAAAAGGAGGCAGAGGAGCTGGGGGAGTGTAAAAAAATGAAAACATTTGAAAATTGACTCCGAAACCTGGCTAGATAGCTTGGAAATGATCAAACTAAGAAAACAAGTTAAATTTTGAAAATTGGTCCACCATTTATGAAATTAGAAACAAAATTCCCATGTTAAATCCTAGACATCTTCACATGGGGAAATGGTTTTTTTCGCAATAAATTCAATATTGAACCAATTTTCATGAAGTGAAAAGAAGGCTCATTCTTAAATTTTGATAAAATTTAATATAAAAAAAAAAATTGTTTTTGCATTATTTACATAGCCGTATAATTTGGGCAGGTTATATGAAACAGACAGTAAAGAATTTTCTGAGAACGTGAATGCGGACCAAGATAGTAAGTTACTGTTGCAGATCTTGTATGGTACCGTTTCTCTCCACCCCTGTCTCAGAACTGAACCATCTCTCTTTGCAGATGGGCGGAATCTGTGGGTTCATCCAGAGTTTCATCTCTGAGGTCCTGGCCATTGTGCGTGCGAACGTTGCATCCCTGGGCGGTAACGCACTTGTGGCTTACAAGATGACGCAATGTGTTCTTGTCAGTAACCCGCATAAAAACCAGGTGCGTTGATTTTCACTCTCTCGTCACATCTGATTCTGTGACCGTGTTTTGTGATGTTCAATAATTACACTGTCCATAAATTTATAACGGAAACGCCCATTCAACGTATTGCGTTTATATCCCAGTACATTCGCCCCATGTTCGATCGCGCAACGTTGTCGATTCGTTAAAGTTTGTTGATGTCATCAAAATACATTGCGTTCATCGTCGTTGTCAATAACGTCACGCTATTGACCAGCAATTTCGCTGTTCTATGAATTGTGACGAAATTACATAACACAATACAATTCTTAATTTTGTTATTATGGCTCCTATGTGATAGCAAGGGGGGCATATTGTATTGCTCTTGAGGTTCCGTTCATCTGTCTGTACGTCCGTATGTCCGTCCATATGTCCGTCCGTGTACATTTACGTTGAAAAGTCTGTAAGAGTTTCTCCAGTTAGAGTCCAGTATGCCACAGGGGTATATCCATGTTTTACAAACATAATGTCTGGTTTACATTTTTGAAACTATCCAAAAGTGAAATTTACATTTATTAGTAATACATCCACATGCAATTGCGTTTACTATAGTATGAAAAACATTTGGTCTGTTGAAAGTTTGCGAGGGACATGTTATGCTTTCTGTCAAATCCTGTGATTTATTAACACACAATTGTATTTAACTGTAACATGACTACATTGTTTAAAGTAATTGTTTGTGTTTTGCAGGGCCAGTGTTTGATCAACGTGTGTGGCGACGCTGTGTGTACCAGCAGCGAGGGGGAGATAACTGCCGTGATTCCCGACATGGGACGGAAACAGAGCGACACGTAGTGGTTGTGGTAGGCCTAGATATGTGGAATTTATGTGTACCATGATATCTGTGCTCACATGGTTTATGGTCGGTGGATTTGCCTATTATTACAGAAGTGCAGTCTACACTCGTTTACTCAGGGGACTGAGGAAAATACTCAAATTGATTTGAGTTAACAAGACGGATGGATTTCGGCCTAGGGGTTAGGAAACCTGACTTCCAATCTGGAGGTTGTGGTTTCAAATCTTGCCTAGGGCATCAAAAAATACTTTCATAGTATTTCCATCCCACTGGTCTGTCGGATGAGACTTTAAACTGTGGTTCCGTCTCTATATGACCTTAGCTATTGCTGGGACGTTAAACACTGTCACTTTCACTTTTTTTTAGTTAACAATCGTGTACTTGGGACCATGAATTTAACTTTGAGTTATCAGTAGTTTGACTTCAGAGAGTTTGAGGTAACGAGTGTAAACTGTATGTATATGTCCCATCTGTGTTTTCACTGTGTGTCAATTCAGACATGTGACAGAAACACAACGACACTTAACAGCTGTGGTAGACCTCGATTGTTGGAATCTACGTGTATTGCAGTATATGTGGTGGTATAGTTGTGGTAGGTGGAGTTGCCCATATTTGTGAGCTTGTAAGAGATATATATATATAAAAACACAGAGCGGCACATAGCAGTCATGACACATAGCAGTCACGGTTAGGCCTAGATGGGTAGAATATACATTAAAAGTTTTGTGGACAGTGTCTGTGAAGGTGGTGATGGGGGGGGGGAGAATTTCCAGGCGGGGGGAATATTTCCTAGGCTTAAGCCTGGAAATCTTCCCCCCCATTTTTCCCCCCCGGGGGGGGGGGGGGGAAGAGTTTCCAGGGGGGGGAGATTCCTGTTACACCGGTATCAAGGTGTCTGTAGATCACCCATAGAATGCGGGAAACGAAAATTGCCGTCTGTTGTTGTTTCTACACATATTTTTATTCTCAACAAAAAGATATTTTGGTAGCATTTTAGAATCATTTCCATTGGAAATGATTCTAAAAAACTGCCAAACTATGTTTTTGTTGATAAAAATTGGCATTAAAAAATAAACAGCAGACGACAACTATAATTCCGCATTGTATGGGTTAATATTGTTATGGTATACAGTTGCCCGTATTTACAAGAGTATAACACGCTTCATGTACACGCTGTCATTGACGGAAACACTGCGACACCTAGATAAAAATACACATTATCCAGGGATTCCGCTGGGGAAAATAAAAAAATCGCCACTTCAAAAAAAATAAAACAATTGGCGATTTTTTTTTTTTATTATTTTTTTTTTTTTTTCGAAAATTGTAATTTTTTATCGCCAATTGTTTATTTTTATCGCCAATTGCGAAAGTGGTGATCGCCAGCGGAATCCCTGATTATCTACAGAAGTCATTATATGTGCCAATCGCTAATACGTCATTTATGCTGCTCGTATTCATTTCTAGGCATGCCAATAGCAGTAGCTTCCTGTTAGTTCACGGTGAATCACATGTTCACAGAATGGCCATATATATATCACCTAATATGAAATTCCATGGGCACGTATTTCCTACAATAATTTAAATACAATGCTGTGTGATATTCTTCTTTTGTTGATATATATATGCGACCACTAAGTGTACGTGAAAATTAAATTGCATTTCACTATTTTACATTTAAAAAATGTTTTAATCGGTCTATTGACTGTACCATTGCAAATGATGTTATACAAATGAGCTAAAAAGTCTTTAGGAGACGTTGATCAGTGTATATACACTGATCAACGTCTCCTAAAGACTTTTTAGCTCGACTATTCGAAGAATAAGTAGAGCTTATGTTGTCACCCCGGCGTCGGCGTCGGCGTCACCGTCATGCCTTGGTTAAGGTTTTTAGTCAAGCTTGTATATGGAATACTACTGGCCCTACACCCACCATACTTGTACAACTTCATCTCCTAGTGATGTACATCAATAAACCCTGATCTATATTTGACCTTGACCTACATTTCCTCTTGAATTACTTAGTTAATTCCCCTTGGTTAAGGTTTTTAGTCAACCTTGGTTAAGGTTTTTAGTCAAGCTTGTACATGGAACACTATTGTGCATACACACACCATACTTGGACAACCTTTTCTCATAGGGATGTACATCAATAACCCCTGATCTATATTTGACCTTGACCTACATTTCCTCTTGAATTACTTACTTAATTCCCCTTGGTTAAGGTTTTTAGTCAAGCTTGTATATGCAATACTACTGGCCCTACACCCACCATACTTGGACAACTTCATCTCCTAGTGATGTACATCAATAACCCCTGATCTATATTTGACCTTGACCTACATTTCCTCTTGCATTACTTAGTTAATTCCCGTTGGTTAAGGTTTTTAATCAACCTTGGTTAAGGTATGCTAGAATACTAATGGCCCTACACCCACCATACTTTTTAGTCAAGCTTGTATATGCAATACTACTGGCCCTACACCCACCATACTTGGACAACTTCATCTCCTAGTGATGCTCATCAATAACCCCTGATCTATATGTGACCTTCACCTACATTTCCTATTGAATTACTTACTTAATTCCCCTTGGTTAAGGTTTTTAGTCAACCTTGGTTAAGGTTTTTAGTTACATGGAACACTATTGTGCATACAGACACCATACTTGGACAACCTTTTTTCATACGGATGTACATCAATAACCCCTGATCTATATTTGACCTTGACCTACTACGGATGTACATCAATAACCCCTGATCTATATTTGACCTTGACCTACATTTCCTCTTGAATTACTTACTTAATTCCCCTTGGTTAAGGTTTTTAGTCAAGCTTGTATATGCAATACTACTGGCCCTACACCCACCATACTTGGACAACTTCATCTCCTAATGATGTACATCAATAACCCCTGATCTATATTTGACCTTCACCTACATTTCCTCTTGAATTACTTACTTCATTCCCCTTGGTTAACGTTTTTAGTCAAGCTTGGTTAAGGTTTTTAGTCAAGCTGGTACATGGAATACTACTTTTGTGCATACAGACACCCCATACTTGGACAACCTTTTTCTCATAGGGATGTACATCAATAACCCCTGATCTATATTTGACCTTGACCTACATTTCCTCTTCAATTACTTAGTTAATTTCCCCTTGGTTATGGTTTTTAGTCAAGCTTGTATATGGAATACTACTGGCCCTACACCCACCATACTTGGACAACTTCATCTCCTAGTGATGTGCATCAATAACCTATATTTGACCTTCACCTACATTTCCTCTTGAATCACTTACTTAATTCCCCTTGGTTAAGGTTTTTAGTCAACCTTGGTTAAGGTTTTTAATCAAGCTTGTACATGGAATACTATTATGCATCCAGACACCATACTTGGATAACTTTTTCTCATAGGGATGTACATCAATAACCCCTGACCTTTATTTTACCTTCACCTACATTTAACCTTGAATTACTTGGTTAATGTTTATAGTCAAGCTTGTATATGGAATACTCCTGGGCCTACATCAACCATACTTGAACAACTTCATCTCCTAGTGATGTACATCAATAATCCCTGACCTATATTTGACCTTGACCTACTTTTATCCTTGGATTACTTACTTATTTCCCCTTGGTTACGGTTTTTAGTCAAGCTTGTATATGGAATACTCCTGGGCCTACAGAAACCATACTTGGAAAACCTCATCTCCTAGTGATGTACATCAATAACCCATGACCTATATCTGACATTGACCTACATTTAACCTTGAATTACTTACTTAATTTCCCTTGTTTAAGGTTTTTAGTCAACCTTGGTTAAGGTTTTTATGCAGGCCACAGCCACCTTCATGTGTACATCGACAACCCTCGTAGTCGAGCTATGCTGTTCTCCTACAGCTCTTGTTTATCAGTTGACGGGCCTTTTTTGATGTTATATTGCTCTTTTTTTTCTACACATAAGCTTCAATAAGTAGTTGTTTTTGTTCATTCATGTATGACTAACTGGAGAAACGAGCATTTGGGTGTCATTTGTGACCAGTCTACTAGCCTCTGGGCCCATGATTTCTGAGTTTTTATTCCATTCTCGTGCTCGAAAAATGAAGTTTGGTTGCATGACTTTTGAGTACAAATTTTGAGAACGTGCTCAAATTGTTGTATAACCCTGTCACCCCTAAGTAACTGGAATGGATTTTGATATGTTAATTTTGGAACCAATCTAATCGTCACAAAACGATTTTCAGACTAGTCCATTTATGAAAAGGGGGTGTTTTTGTTCTAAAAAATATGAAAATTACTTGCAAATAGTGTAGATCCAGATGAGACGGCTCGTTGCGAGCCGGCTCATCTGGATCTACACTATTTGTCAATACCACTATACCGGTCTGTAGTGTTGTAAGTGTTGACGACCTCTGGTCTGCTGGCAGACTCCTACCAGAGCATTAATATCTGTTAGTGTTTTACTGACTGAATGGCAATCAATACCACGCCCAATCAGCCTCAGATCAGATTGTACGGATGTGAACTAGGTCTACACTGGTCGCAGATAAGCCCGATTTCTGCAGTCATCACATGTACATGTTGTCGTATCGCAAATATTTGCTAGCTCGCTTGTAAAGGGTTACTTACCATGGCCAAGTCTGTGATATTTCATTATGGATCAATTTATTTATATGAGACGAGCCATGTGAATTTGTACCTTAGAAGATGTGCGATACCTCATGAAAAATATTTACGAAGTACGATATTTTCTGTAAATGACATAGAAAGTTGACGAAATGTTTAGAGAAAATTCCACATTTGTAATGAAAATTTTGTTTCGTAAAATATCAGTTTCTGGATATATTTTTTTAGTGAAAATCGCACATCTTCTTGGGTAAAAAATCACATGGTATGTATCCTGTTGTACTTGTATAAAATTGTGTAAAACATGTCGTCATTGGAACAAATACCATATTTATTCTAATAGTAGCCCAATCTCGAATAGGACACCCCCTCCAATATTTGCATTCTAACTATGTTATTGTCACATACAAAAGCCATTTAAAACATTGTTTTAAATGGTTTTTGTGTGTGAAAATAACATATTTTGATCCTACTTTCCACGTTTTGATCCCCAAGGATTGCATTGCCCCGGGGCCTACTATTATAATAAATATGGTATAGTATTTGATAGGGCCAGTACTTCAATATTGATCAGTTCTCGTCCTGCTGCTAACCACTTGCCAAAATAGTTTCCTGTCTATATAGAAATCATCTTCATTATACTCGAGTATTAGAGTATTTTTGTCGAGCCTGCATGCAGCAAGCTAGTGATCACAATGACATCTGTACATGCATGCATCCGACCGAAACTTGAGAATGTTTTTAAATTACTTATAAGATTGTGAGTTCAAAACCTAGCCTAGGACATGAAAAATACGTTCATAGTAGTTCCATCCCACTGGTCTGTCGGATGAGACTTTAAACTGTGGTCCCGTCTCTATATGACCGTAGCTGGTGCTGGAATCCCATTCATTTCATTTTTGTATGCTGGGAAACTTGTGGGCTATAAATAGTTAAAAAATAGCACACCACAATTATTATATTTCTGCCCCCTATGCAATAGCAAGGGGGGAATATTGCGTTGCTCTTGAGGTTCTGTACGTCCATCCGTACGTCCGTCCATGTCAAAACGTTTGTAAGAGTTTCTTCAACATGTAATATCTTCAATATTACGCGAAGGATAAATACTGGACACTTGAATCAGCTGAAGATTTGTCACACACTCGTGCCACCATTAACACGACCTTGACATTTGTCACCTTTGAAATGTCGCTGAAGAATTTAGCCATTTTTATTACGTCCAGGGGCATATGCATGTTTAGTCTAGTTCTTTTATTTCTTCCTGTAAATATCATAAATAGGAGGACTCCATTCTAATGAAATTCCAAGACATATTTACAGAGAGAAATAAGAAACATACTCATAATTTGTTATTTTCGCCGCTAGCATGCAGAGTTACGATTCAGCCACATTGTTCGTTAATTTCTAGAAAATTTGTTGAATTAAAGCGATGCCCACAAATAAACCACTTATTAATATCCATGAGCAGAAACAAATAATAATTGAACATAACTTCATTAAGTAATGTAAATTTAATCGTTACAAGAAATCAGTAAAATTTGTTGTAAATACAGTGCGACCCCGTTAGTACACGCTTCACTATAACACGATTTCGGTTCGTACACGGTTGTGTCTTGGCTCCCGAATTTTTTTCCTATTTGTATATCAAAATCGTGTTAAATTCGTTACACGACTATTGTCAGAAATCGTGTTAAATTTGCGATTCTTTCCCAAATTAGACCCAAAATGGACGATTTTTTTTTTTTTATGGACGCATAGCCTCCTTTTATCTCACCGATGTGAATGTGCAGCTGATCACGTTTGCACATTTCGTAAATTAATCCGAGCAAACTGGGAATAAGATCAGTAAGACCAGTAACAAAGCAGTGCTAATTGTTATGTGCTCGATTTCATTTTTCCGGCATGCGTTCGCGCTCACCATTGGTGGAATATTAATTAGGTGTAAAGGCTGACCAATCGGAGATCGCGTATCAGTCGCGCAGAATTAACTCGACCCAGATTAACTAAAGTGTTACAGCACTGCCCACGTCCCCGGCGCATGTACACAAATGTGTACCTGACAACTGGCCTTGTTTCGCTATGTCATAATTGAGCCAGTGCACGAGATAATCAACTTTATTATATAACTGAGATTTTCACCGAGAATGATTTGACTGTTTTCTGCAAATATATCGGAAAGTTGATAACATTTTCAGAGCAAATGCGTAATAATTACTAATTTAATATTCGTCAAAATTCGATATCGTTTACAGAAAATGTACACTATTATCAAATTCATCTTCGTCGAAAATCTCACGTGATAAGCCTGATTACCTCATGAACTGGCGCAATATTATAACACGTCGGGCAAAACAACGTCTATACAGGTCTGTACTCAAACCCACAGGTGGAATAGTCGGACGTGTGACACAAAGAAAAGAAAATTACAAAAATATCCATTACCCCCCCCCACCCACTTGATCTCGTTCTATTATTAACGTCATGTACAGTACGATACCAGGTGGGTGGGATAATGGGATTTTTTTAATAGGCATTTATTTTGGTGTCATAGGTCTCGAGTCTTCCACCTGTGTGCTCACCCATATGAACACAGATTGCAACGCACGAGCTTGTCCGTGATGTTGCAGCTGATGGAACAGGATATCGGTCATTGGGTCATTGCGTCATCATTACTACACTTTTTTCTACACGCATTTACAATAATGGATTGCACGGACCTGCGTAGATCTACATTCTACATGAAATTGATGAATAAATGAAACATGACGTTAACAATTCTTGGATTCAATATATTTATTACATGCGAAGATAACAGTGAAAACTTATGGCATATTATAGGCATTGGCGACGTCGTTCATTCGCAGTCACAGTGTACAGTGTACATGTATTTTTTGTTGACATTATGATGCGTCTTGGGCGAGAACGGATATAGCACGGTTCGGATAAGCAACACGGAAGGTTGTATGTCGCCGGACTTCCGTGTACTAACGGGGTCGCACTGTAGTGTTAAAAAAACAATAATTAATTAATTTTCTGTAAACTATATACAAATAAAAAATTATTCTAGTATTAATTTTTAGGGGCGGGTTGGGATGATATTCAGTAAATTAATTTTATATTGCCTTAGTTCTGTTTTTTTCTGCTTTTAACTGCATGCACTTTGACAGTAATGTCAGTGTCTTTCACATTGGGGAATTTTGCCCGCAGAACAGAAAAAAAAAACATAGAGCCTTTGGTCAACTTTGGGCTTCGCTGGTGTATTTGGGTTCGGCCTTTGAGCCGTAACACTCTGTGAGAGCAGATAATCCACACTAAATAGCCTGATCATTAGTGCATGACAACAGTTAAATAAGGAGTCCATATGTGCAATCAAATCATGCAGACTGTCAATTGACTGGCCATTATTTGACTAGAAGCCATTTCACTGACAGTCTGCATGACTGGTGTTGCTGGAGACGGTCGGTGGCTTCGATATCTGCATTGGCATTTAAGGCAATTCTGGCAGGACTGGCAGGACTGGCAGGGCTGATGGCGTCTTTTCATTAATAGTATCTCGAGCCTTCTGCAGCTCACGGACCCTTCGCGTCAGCTTTTTAAGCTCATCCCTGAGCTATGCCAAAGCACTCGAGGTCGTTGATTGCGACTGGTCTGTTTGGACAGAGGATTCCACTAAGCTGAAGGACAAAAGTTAAACATGAGAACGAATTATTGTATCCGGGTTGGATGATTTACATTTTACATAACCCACCTACAAATGTGTTACACAGGATGCCCAAGCTACTGCTTTGATAGAAAACAAGACAAATTGTATTTGTTTTTTTCTCAATCAGATCGGCAACAACCTTACCAGGAAGGCATATGCTTCGACTCGACGCTCATTACTTGCTGTTTCACGGTTGACACAATTTAAATGTTGTTTAAGAGCACATTCCCATGTTAAATTACATGCTTTCAAGTCATACCACATAGAGTTTTTTTGTAGCATATGCACGTCTTTTGTTTCGGGTTTTAGATTCGTTATGAAGTTTTTATCTAAAATATGAGAGATCAGTTTGTTTCCATGTCTTTTCTTTCTGTTCACCGGCTCCACTTAACCCAATCCATACCATTGATCCATATGTTTCATCTACTCTTAATTCCTACTCTTAATTCCTGTATGATTGTGCTGAAAATGTATCGTATCGAACTACTTGCCTTCATTCTGGGACTGAACAAAATCATACCGCGTAGGTCTATATTTTGTATAGCCTTTGTATAGCTATACCTTTGTATAGCTTTCTCGAAACTCAGCTCTGTATCGGTATAATGAAGATGCGAATCAAATAGGATCTGATTACCATCCTCGTCAAATACAATAACAAATGTCTGATCTGGTGATATGGTGATGATTACAGCGCTACGACTGGGTGATGAAAGTATTTTTGGCAAGAGTGTTTGGATTGCATCTTTGCCATTGGCAAATCCATTAATTTTTAGGACTGAATGCCAGAGATACTCTCCTTTCACTGGAATTTCCCCTCAAGTCACTAAATAGTGGTAAGTGCAGGCTGTGTAATGTGTCCATACATGATAAAGAGTTCTCTACCCAGTACTGACATCCTTCTTTGACTGACTTTGTGTATACATGTATATCCATTTGCTGCATGCTATCCACCGAGAAGGAGATGTCACTTTTGAGGAGGTGCAGAGCAATAAGTAGAGCAATTCCACTGCATGCACTACTGCCTGTCATAGGATCACCTAAAGATGTATTTTGGCATACACCCGGCAAATATAGTCAGTCCATCTGTTGTTTCAAACATACGTTTTATTTTCTCATTAAATTTTAAAGCAGGAGATTCACTTGACGAGGGAACTGTTTCAAGTGTCTATTCCTCAATATACTTTGACCGGATGAGAAATGTTACTGGTACTTGTTTGGATTTTATTTCTGTTTCTAGTGTTGGTGGGAGCGGATCAAAATCAAAGTCATTTATCACACTGTCTCTTGTTATTAGCCGATCTATTTATAGATCGGCTAATATATTGGTCATCCATCAAATTCTGAAAAAGTTTGTAGCAACCCTTTTCTCCGCTATTCGGTAATCTACGAACGCGAATTTTGCTGTATCACTTCCAAATTGCATCAACCGATAAAGTTTGCATTTTTGGCAATTATCTCCGTTTAAAACTTTAAATATAGCCAAATAACACAATTTTGAATACGTAATGAGCTGAACGCCGGAAGAGATTGAACCCGGAAGTTGTTGTTGATGTCCATAGTTGGCTCTAATGGCCATATACGCCAACATACGCCGATTATTGGGCTAATTTAAAGCTTTTATTTATTAAACAGAACAAGTTTCAGCCACGTATAATCGCGTAAAATGTGTTTATTCGGCTAATTTATAATCGACCTCTGCTCAAAATCTCCTCCGACTAGCAACCCCAGCATCTCGGGGTTTATCCCATTGGATCGCGTATGCGCGTCATTTGACGTCATTTGACGCTAGTTAATATTCACAAAATTTTCCACCAATCAAAACGAAGAATTGCCCTTCATAGCGAACTTTGATTTGTTTACGTATTATGCAGTGATGGCAGGGATGCATCCAGCACGCGCGATTGCGGCAATCCCCCTTAATTATTGTCAATGCCGCAAATTATTGATTGTCTTGCGCCCGACATCGCGCAAAAAGGATGGGCCCCTTTTTAAATGACCAGTGCGCACATTAAAAAAACGTAATTGACTATTTAAACGCGCTGCGTATTTAAATCATTGGAAGGCGTGCAGTTCAATCGAGTTTGTGCGGCCGTTGAACGTAAGCTTCGAGTCAATTTAAACCATTTAAATTGATAAACAAGGGATAAACAAGTGACAACGTTAACCTGTTATGCTCCATTAAGAAGTAATAAGCTTATGGCAAATCATATTACTTTGGGGCCGAGCTACTAAAGTGACTGGTGTGGCATGGAAATATTGAGTTCTGATTTTGGGAATTTTCCTCATCGTGGACCCGTTTAATGCGGGATAGTACAACCCGTTGGCCCGGCCTTAAATGACCTTAGCTGTATTTTGGGAATTTTCCTCATCGTGGACCCGTTTAATGCGGGATAGTACAACCCGTTGGCCCGGCCTTAAATGACCTTAGTTGTTGATAGGCCGTTAATTCATTCATCCCCCCCCCCCCCCCCCCCCCCCCCCCCCCACGAGACTCAGTAACTACTAAAATATGACTTTTCATTACTTTAATTTCCGACAACATATATCCGTTGCTAAGAAGCAACAAATTCACATACTTTTTTGTGCTGGAATCAAATATGTTACAAGTTTGACCAGAATGTGTTTCAGCATCTTGTATATTTGTGACATTAGACTCATTGGTTGTGTGTTCCTGTGCCGTCTTAAAAGCAACATTTTCGGTAGGCATGCATGTAGGTGGCTGCAATCCCATTTCCCTCGTTGTGGATGGCAAACATTGTGGTGGTCGCTCGCTGTTTTTCTTTGTTTCATTACAAACTGTTGTAACGTTTCCCCCTTATAAAATACCACTCAAGCACTGTATAAAGGTGCTTGAGCTAAGGCGGACGTACGTTTAACAAGTGAAGTCAGGGGAAGATAATTGGGAGTGGACAGATTCTGTGATTTTATAACAAGTAATCAGTGCTTGCTCCCATCCCAGCACTTGAGTTGGAACGCTAAGCACTTCATACTGGACACTGGGATGTTAAATCCCCTCTTATAAGAATAGATTAGAGAAAGACCTGGACAAACGAGGGATTAACAACTGAACATTGTTTAATAAACTTAATGATAAACAAAATAAATTACTATCACAACTGAGCCTGACTATTGTATTACTATAAATAGAAACCGAAAGTAATGTGACCTAATTGTGGATTTATTGTTGGCAAGTGGATAGATGACGCGACCTTTCCGCGAGATAAAAATAGCAATAAATACACACACACACGATTCGTTAACAATGGACAATAAAAATAGATGTGGTCATGAATAATTAATGAGGTCGAGTAAATAGCCTGACGCAAGAAGTTGGGAGTTTCTGTGCGCGTAGACAAGTCACCAAAGTGATGAACTCGCTAGCCACAGAAGTGTCAAAAAGTTATGAATAATACTGAATAAAAGCTACAAAAGCAATATAACTACGTTCAGTATCGAAGACATAGTTGTCGCTGTTGTATAACTGTAGAATATAATATTAAATGTAAGGAATATAAGCGGCCAAAACTTCAACAAAGTCTAAGATAAATAAAAGCTGCCAAACTCAATGGCTATCGGAACAGGACTGACGATTTCGGTACCAAAAATTATACTGTCCGAGTACTGTCAAATTATGTATGGAGTATTTGCATGAAAATGTTTATATTTATAGTAGGACGAACAAAATAGACGACCGCAAATTGTCGATGAACATCATCTACATTACCTCTTTGGGCTTATTCACTTCGCAATTCACCTTACAACCGAATAAACGCAGAAACTAATGCAATGTTTTTCGCAAGTATGTTGTAAAACCGCAAACGGAGGAAACAAGCTTCAAAGGATGGCTCCGAGAACGAAACGACAATTCGCACCCCAAAAGATTCGCACTTCGACGCAGTTACAGACATTATCAATGTTTATGTCATAACAATTATGTGTATGAACCGGTCCATTATCATGGAAGTCTATGGAAGTACAATTAAGTGGTTACTATAGTTCCATCAGTTGTTGAAGTCACATATCTCCTAACGTCCGCCATGCATCCATGGTTGTATGTAGGGTTCAGTTTGATGAGTTACAGTTCATCCATAAATGTACAATCTTCGATATCCATAAAGAAGTTCTCCTGTAATCTCATAGCCACCTCAACTTTGAGGCCATTATACTTTACACGTCTGAAGCGGTCCATTTTTGTCGAGCCCGCTTACGGAAAGCGAGACATAGTGATCACAATGACGTCTGGGTGTCCGTCCGTCCGTCCGTCCGGGCACACATTAGGGTACTTATGTGGCTAGCCCCACAGGGTTATGGACTTGTTAAAGGATAGGGTTGGTTACAATTAGCCACCTAAAAAATCGTTTTATGTGGCTAAAAATCGTTTTATGTGGCTAATATTTAACATGTGATAAGCCACATAAGTACCCTAATGTAAGAACGTCCGTCCGTCCGTCCGTGTGTCTGTCCGGGCCAACATCGGGGGTTTAGGAGCTTAGGGTAAGGGTTAGTAACAAAGGATTCCTTTGTTATAGTCGGTAAGCTCGTAATTCCATTGATCTTTAGGAGCTAATCCTTTGATCTTTTAAAGAACAAAAAGCTCATAACTCCCAAATGTTTGAACGTCCGTACTAACATTTTGGGTTTATGGGCTATTTGTTCTTTAAAAGATCAAAGGAATAGCCCCTAAACTTCAATAGGTTTAGGGACGTCCGTCCGTCCGTCCGTCCGTCCGGGCACACATTAGGGTACTTATGTGGCTAGCCCCACAGGCTTATGGACTTAGTAAAGGATAGGGTTGGTTACAATTAGCCACCTAAAAAATCCTTTTATGTTGCTAAAAATCGTTTTATGTGGCTAATATTTAACATGTGATAAGCCACATAAGTATAGTATTGTAAGAACGTCCGTCCGTCCGAAATCTGCGTTAAAGTTTTTAAAAATACCATCAAATGGCTGGATATAACTATCTTCTTGGTTTATGTCACAACTAACTATATCGGTAAGTCTGTATCAGTCAGTGAAAAGTCTTGGAATGATTCTTATTGGTCCATTGGGTCGGCTGATGATCTGGAACGGGCCAATTGGTTCCGCAAAGGCCCGAGGGATAATATACATTTTTTTGTCATAATAATTATGTGTATGTCTATAAATATCACATTATCTGATTGGCTGATGGTCATACATTACAGATATATCATTGTTGATGAGCGATTATGCTACATAATGACCGACCAAAACAGGGGTAACTCACATAAAATGTCCCAAGTGGTATTCTGGTATTATTGTCAAAAGACACAGCTGGCTTGCATATGAAGCGTCCTGGTCCGAAACATCCTAGTGACCTGGTCCGAAACGTTCTAGTGACCTGGTCCGAAATGTGCATGGTCCGAAGCGTACGGCGAAAAAAAATATACAAATATCTATCTCACCATTGATCACGTTTCATATGTTTTGGCAGTAATAGATCGTTCACACAAAGAGAAAGTATGTATCTTGTGTAATCTTGCATCTCAAATGGTAGTATATCACAAATGATTAGACAAGTATCAACATCAGGGAAGTTTGACAGGTGGCTGCCATTGAAATATTGTTGCTAAGAGATCGCACTGGAGTGACATTAAATACGCAAAGTAGTAAGTAAGGCACTTATAATTCTAACGACAAATTTATTGCTTTTATTATTGAAAAATAATGAAATCAGCAACACATCAGCAGAATCAGAACACCTCGAGCCTCAAGCAGGATGTCGACGCTAGGTAGCGGCCGCTCCAACATCTCCAGGATGTGCCGGACATGCTCGCAGGACATGAAGTATTCCCGAGCGTCCGGCTTCACGGCAGTCTCCATCATGTCCTGCTGGTGGTGACTTCGACGTTCCGCGATCGTTCCAGCCAGTCCCTTCATGCAGGTGTCCAGGATGATCATGCAGCCAGTGGAGTTGTCCAGTTCGAATCCCTCCGCGACGGCGTACTTCATGAACAGGCGGAGAGAAAGCAGGTACACCTTCAACGTGTTGGGGTTCAGGGTCGGGTACATCTCGTTGTAGTAGGACGTAATCCGCGGACCCTTGAATGCCGCCCTCAATGTCGACTTCTGCGTCCAACTCCAGAAGCGCGCAATCTGGTTGGCGTACTGCTTCGCCTGCCTCTCCGGGATCACTCCGCCAGCTGGGGTCTGTGCGTGGATGTAGTACCTCTGCACCTCGTCCGGGAGTGGTTGGTTGTCAGTCTGGGCGCGCAGTGGGCTCGGTGTAGCCGTCGATGTCGACCCCCCCTTGTGCATCGTCTGCATGTGCAAGGTTCAGGAACTGCTGCATGCAGACCTCGCATCGGTGGTAGAGTCGGCCTGACTTCCCACGATGAACACCGTCGGAGAAAGCCGCGCGTACAATCCGGTCCGCTTCGTCTTGCGGTGGGTCCCAGCCTCTCTCGACGTGGGTGCTGGAGGACTCAACAAGCTCTCATCCTGTGGGGCCTTTGCCCCACTCTCGCCCTCTGGGAGTCGTGCATCTCCTCCAGTCTCGTCGTCCTGCATCAAGGTATGGTCTTCTCCATCAGTCACATCGCGCGTCCCAGCCTCTCTCGACGTGGGTGCTGGAGGTCTCAACAAGCTCCCATCCTGTGGGGCCTCTGCCCCACTCTCGCCCTCTGGGAGTCGTGCATCTCCTCCAGTCTCGTCCTGCATCAACGTACGGTCATCTCCATCAGTCACATCGCGCGTCCCAACCTCTCTCGACGTGGGTGCTGGAGGACTCAACAAGGTCCCATCCTGTGGGGCCTCTGCCCCACTCTCGCCCTCTGGGAGTCGTGCATCCCCTCCAGTCTCGTCGTGCTGCATCAAGGTATGGTCTTCTCCATCAGTCACATCGCCCTCCTCAGCCTCCGGCCCCGGCTGGGTATCCCGGACATCCTCGCCATCCGGCCCGGCTCAGGCTCCGGTTCCGGCTGGATCTCCAGGGCTGTGTCGATCTGCTGAAACAAGGAGAAGTGTATAAGCGGTCTTTCACACAAGAGCGATTTTAACTTTGTTTGGTACGGCCATTTTTCCCCAGTCAATTGCACCAAGAATAATACACACCTATACTAAAGTATGGCCTCTCGTGCGGAGGCGGGTGCCAACCGCCGCCGACGGCCCCGGCTCCGGCTGCTTCTCCCGTGCATCATCAGGATCCGGCCCCGGCTCAGGCTCCGACTGCTTCTCCAGGTCTGTGTCGATCTGCTGAAACAAGAAGTGTCTACACGGTCTTCCACACAAGAGCGAATTTAATTTTATTTGCTACAGGCCTTTTTCCCCAGTCAATTGCACCAAGAATAATACACACCTCTACTGCAGTATGGCCTCTCGTGCGGAGGCGGGTGCCAACCGCCGCCCCGGCTCCGGCTGCTTCAGTCGGGCATCTCCTCCCTCCGGCTGGGCACTGGTTGTCGTCTTTTAAGCGGTCTTTCAAAAATTTAAACTAAAAACAATTTGGGAATGGGTCTTTCCCCAGTGCGGAAGGTTTTTTTTTTAATCCCATGTTTTTTTGTTGTTTTTTTTAAATTGTTTTTTTCGGGAATCTTTTTCTTTTTTTTATTTTTTTTTTAAATTTTCTTTACTAAAAAAAACAACTGATTTTTCAGTTATATGTAATTTTCTTTTCAAGTAATTCGGACAAAGAATGAAGCTTTTGCTATATAAACACATTACTTTTTATTTAAACAAAAAAATAATTAATTACCTGCTGTTTCGTTCGACGTGCTTTACGTTTAGCCATGATGTCTCCTCTTTAGAAAATAACGTAGAACTGTGCCGATCGGATGCTGAGTCTGAGCTTTTATAGTACCTCCCAACCCTGCTGCACGTGCTGCCCGGGTGCTGCCCAAGGACGCGATTCTTGAGTGGTACAGTCCATGCTAAAACGTACCTAACCTAACCCACCCAGCATAGGGTAGCACTTTGCACTTTCAGGTAGCACATTGCTGCGAGGGTCGTCAAATAACGACCCAAATGCTGCACGGCCCTAGGGTTTTTTGTATATCTTGCATAATATGCCACTTAGGGAGGAATGGAATAGATTTCCTACTATACCTTTCAACAATGCACCCATTAACCGTGCTTCAAACAATAACCCCAATAGTCAACACTTTAACCACATCGGGGGTTCTTCACGGGGATGACTCCAAACGATTCCCTGGCCAAAACTAGACGAGGCAACCTATTTCCCTTGTGTCTAAGTGACATAATCTTCAACATATTGCAATAGTCATGACCACATTGCTGCGAGGGTCGTCAAATAACGACCCAAATGCTGCACGGCCCTAGGGTTTTTGTATATGTTCCATAATATGCCACTTAGGAAGGAATGGAATTGATTTCCTACGATACCTTTCAACAATGCACGCATTAAACGTGCTTCCGGCAAAAACCCCGATAATGAACACTTTCACCACATCGAGGGTTCTTCACGGGGATGACTCCAAACAATTCCTTGCCCAAAAATGGACGAGGAAATCTATTTCCTTTCTGTCTAAGTGACATACTTTCCAAGATATTTCGATAGACAGTACCTCCTTGCTGCGAGGGTCGACATATAACGACCCAAATGCTGCACGGCCCTAGGTTTTTTCTATATCTTCGATAGTACATCACTTAGAAGGCAGGGAATAGATTTCCTGCGATACCTTTCTACAAGGAACCAGTTAAACGTGTTTCCGACAATAACCCCGAGGGTGACTTAAATCTTGCAAAAAATAATAGCAGGGTTTTTGTGGGAGTTGGTTTCATTCGATTCCGTGTAGAAAACTAACCCTATCTAGCGGTCAAAACGACACGACGCAGCTGGCAGCAATTAAGTCGGCCAACTGGGTAGGGTTTTTGGACGAAGGGTGTGACCCTGGGGAAAAGTGCATAGTTAGCGAGCGAAAGGGGATACCTTGTGATAAGTGTTTATGCTGAGTTGAAAACACGATTTTAACCCTGAAAACCCAACTTTAGTATGTTGCCGACTTAAGAAGCCCTTATTTGGGCTCTAGATGAAGGGTTTTAGCCCTTATAAGAGGGTTTCGGGTTGATTCTGAAACCCTGGATCATTTGTCCTAACCCTGGGGAACCCTGGGGTCGAGAAATGACCGAAAAACCCAGAACCAAAAAGTCATGTAACCCCTATACAAACTTGACGACACAAAATAACTATATCGATTAGCGGCGATCTGTAGATGTTGGTTATGAGTGCTTACATTGCAAATGTCAGCAAAATCGGTTCAGACAATAATCTTTTGTGACCCCTACAAGTTTGATAACGATCGTGTTATGGGTCTCGCGGCAGTTATGTCGCCTGAAACCCATGGTAGATGCATTTCAGGCGGCCACAAAATTTGTTCTACTGCGTATATCGGGAAACGGTCAACGGCAAAAGTGATGTACAGACCCGCCGTACGTGTGTGGTAAGTTTCATCGAAATCGGACGTCCGACGCAGCCCAATTGGGATGAAAACCTTACCCCTAACGCGCAGCATAATTGTCGGCAACATTTTCGAAATTGTCTAAAGTATACGTTGCGTTTTCGTTCATTTCTCCGTCAATAATAGAGATATTGAGCTGAATTCCAAAAAATCGGGCACACTTTTGAATTATCTACACGATAGGCTAATGGTTTTAGGCGGACTTGGCGATTTTTCGACTTTTTTCGCCTCCCGAAAGTGAGAGAAATATTTTTTATTTTGTTTTCGTCGAAAACCGACCGCGGAAAATGTTCGACTCTTTTCTACTCGGCACGGGCCAGGGTTAGGCAAGAACGCCAGAAGTCCTTCTTAGGGCCTCTGCACGGAACATGCCGCCAAGTTTCGTTGGAATCGAGCGCGGGCAAAGTGGAAATCTGGAGAAACCCTAACCCTGCCGCGCAGCAATTAGGTCGGCCGACTTTTTTCCGTTTTTTTACACATTTTCGAACGCGTGCCATTTCGTGCACGTCGAAGCTACAGTAACGAACGAGATGTTCGCCAAGGAACGGGGATCAATTTGGGCCCAAAGGTCAGACTGTATCTCGTTCGACCTTGACCGTGCCAAGTGTATAACATACCCCGAAAAGTAGGTGTTTTCGAGCAGCAAACGAGCATGAAAATTTCGTCGCCGGTGACCGTTTTCGGCCCGTTCTCGCACGTTAAACGATAACTGCGTCTCTTATGTACACGTCCTGGCAATTTCAGGCTCGCATCTCTCGTATGTCGCGAGATACAAGGTCGCGAACAAGGTCATCCCAAAGGTGCTCAGGACTAAAACCGACCTAAATGCTGCGCGAAAACAAGTGGTAGGTACGGTTTTGCGGAGTCGTGAGAAACACTCCCCAATATTGGTGCTAGCGCGCCGTTCTTATTTGCATACGGTAGCTCTTCCAATTCACTACAGATCCGTAGAAAGACCCTCTCGGATTTACTTCCGTACATAGACGATGTGATAGTTGGAACTTTTTAGTCCGGGCCCTGCGACCAAAAGGGGCCTTTTTCGGACGTCCCTAGAGGGTCGTGAGATGACAAAAGTGCTGCGTGGCCCCAGGGTTTTTTCTATATCTTCCATATTAGGTCACTTACGAAGGCAGGGAATACTTTTGCTGTGCTAGTTTTCAACGACGAACCCGTTAAAGCCGTTTCCGACAATAAACATGGGGGTCACTGAAATCGGGCAAAAAACACCAAGGGGTATGTATACCCAGGTGAAAATTTTTAAATGTTCCATCACCACTAGGGTTATTCTCGGGGATGACTGCAAACGATTCGTTAGACAAAACTGGACTAGGAAATGTATTTCCTTCGTGTCTAAGTCACATACTTCACAAGATATTTCCATAGACAATAACTCATTGCTGCGCGTGTCGTCAAATAACGACACAAATGCTGCGCGGCGCCAGGTTTTGTTTCTATATCTTCCATAGTAGGTCACTTAGGCAGGCAGGGAATATATTTCCTGCGATACTTTTCAACGAGGAACACGTTAAACTGGTTTCCGACAATAACCCCGGGGGTGACTGAAATGTGTCAGTGGTCGAAAATGGACGAGGAAATCTATTTTCTTTCTGTCTAAGTGACATACTTTCCAAGATATTTCAATACACATTACCACATTGCTGCATGGGTCGTCAAATAACGACACAAATGCTGCACTGCCCTAGGGTTTTTCTACATCTTGCTTAGTAGGTCACTTAGAAAGTAATGGAATACATTTCTTGCGATACTTTTCGACGAGGAACCCATTAAAACCGTTTCCGACAATAACCCCGGGGGTGACTGAAATTGTGCAAAAAATCACCAAGGGTGATTGAAATTTTTCGACGTTTCGGTCACTACCAGGGTTCTTGACGGGGATGACAGCGAACGATTCCTTACAGAGAACTAGACGAGGAAATGTATTTCCTTCGTGTCTAAGTGACATACTTCCCAAGATATTTCGATAGACACTACCGCATTGCTGCGCGTGTCGTCAAATGACGACTCAAATGACGACTCAAATGACGACTCAAGTGCTGCGCGGCCCCAGGGTTTTTCTATATCTTGCATAGTAGGTCACTTAGGAAGGAATGGAATACATTTATTGCGATACTTTTCGACGAGGGACGCGTTAAAGGCGTTTCCGACAATAACAGGTGAAAATTTTCGACGTTTTGGTCACTACCAGGGTTCTTCACGGCGATGACTGCGAACGATTCCGTACAGAGAACTAGCTGAGGAAATGTATTTACTTCCTGTCTAAGTGACATACTTTCCAAGATATTTCGATAGACAATAACTAATTGGTGCGCGTGTCGTCAAATGACGACATAAGTGCTGCGCGCCAAATGTGCTGCGCGGGTCGTCATATAACGACACAAATGCTGCGAGGCCCTAGGGTTTTCTCTACATCTTCCAAAGTAGGTCACTTACGAAGGCAGGCAACAGTTTTCCTGGGCTACCTTCAACGAGGGGTTCCCGACAATAACCCCGGGGGTCACTGAAATGTTGAAAAAAATCATCACCAAGGGGTACACCCAGGTGAAAATTTTCAAAATTTCGGTCACTACCATGGTTCTTCACGGCGACGACTCCCAAACGATTCCTCGGCCAAAAGCCCCGTGCAGGCACCGGGGCGGGATCAACTGATCCTGAGAATAGTGCTGCAGTAGCCATTGCTTGTCGTAAAAGGCGACTAAACTGGCTTAACGATTGGGTTCATACTTTCCGGAACCCACTATACCGGATTTGGCCCTCATGTACATTTTTGGCTTTCTTGTATGTGAGAGTTGAGTCGGGCTATGTCCCATATATAAAAGTAAGATTAGCGCTAATCCTATTACTTTTAGGGGATGGGATAAATGATGCTGGTGTGGCGAGGGCCTGGCACCAGATCAGGTTGTTCTAATTTCAGGACTGAATATATATTTTGATTGTAAATATTGAGTTCTGAAGTTGGGATTTACCCCCCTTGGACAGGTGGATATGGGACTCGACCCCGTTGACCCGTCTGCGTGTAGACTCCCTGAGGCTTGTACCTCTATGTCAGAAAAGCGGACGTTAAACCCTATTCACTCACTCATTCACTCACTCCTCGGCCAAAAGTAGACGAAGAAATCCATTTCCTACGTGTCTAAGTGACATACTTACCAAGATGTTTCAATACACATGACCACATTGCTGCGAGGGTCGTCAGATGACGACCAAAATGCTGCACGACCATAGGGTTTTTCCATATCAGGATCTGCATCTACACTGCTCGCTTAACACATCAGCAACCCATTTGTGAGAACGTCACGGGTGTGCCCGGATGCTCGACAGCCTCGCCTTCTCTGCGAGGCAGCAGCTTCGGATCTCGGCGGCGTAAATCTCGCTAATGAGTCCCTGCACTTCGCCGATCTTCGGGCCTGCTGCTCTGGCTGCCGCTGGTGGTGGTGGTGTTCCAGGTTCATTTGTTGTCAATTCCGGTGTTGTTCATCCTATGGTAACTGTTGGTGCTTCTGGTGGTGCCGAGGGCTGGATTCGCCGCCGAACGATGTTGCGGTGCGCGGTCAGTGTTTGCGAGAACGTCTCCACTGTCTCCTTGGACTTTGCCGGCAGTGGACTGGGAGTGCTTCATCAAACGCGACAGAGGCTCTGCAATCGTGGTGTCCTCTGCCCGTATGTCGCTGACCATGCCCATCCGGTTGTGGGTCGGGTTGAAGGCGCCGAACTTGGCCTCGGCGCCAGACTTCTTCCACGCTTCCCGGATGAGCCGGTTCGCCCCTGAAGAGTTATTCACGTAGCTGGATCCCGACCGGTTCCGGAACACTGCAACGTCTTCTTTCCGTTCCGACGTGGCGTCGACATACGCCATAAGTGCATCGTAGACGTTGAGCATCACCGGAACTACAGCGCCACCCCACCGCTTCGAAGTCTTGTGGCGGGCCACTCCGATGCACCTGTACGTCACCCCGTCCGACGCCTGCTCCAGAACAGCCTTACGTACTTGGCCCGTCAGCATGTTGCTGAAACAACTGATGCGCTGTGCCGAGTACAAGCACATCAGTAGTATCAGCACACCCTGGGCCTCACGTAGTAGGTCGGTGCTGGGCATTGGCCACTCCAACTTCTCGAGCATCTGTCGGAGTTGTGTAGGTCCAACCCAGCAGCGACAGCGTACTTGATGAACAGCCGAAGGGACAGCATGTACACCTTCAGGGTGTTCGGGTTGGTCGTCGCGTACTTCTCGTCGTAGTACTTCGAAATACGGGCTGCCTTGAAGGCCGAACGATACGTCTGCTTGCCAGTCGAATCCCAGTACCGGTCAATCTGATGGGCGTACTGCCGCGCCTGTCTCTCATGGATTGATCCGCCAGACAGGGTCCGTGCGTGGTCGTAAAATCTCTGCACTTCATCCCGGAGTGGTACGCTATGGCCCTTCACGCGCAGTACGCTCGCTGGCACTGCTACGTCCGTCCATGTCGCTCCTGATACCGCCGCTATGCCCTTGTGCATGGTGCGCATGTGCCTCGGCACGTCCTGGATCGACTTCATGCAGACGGTACACACGTGGAAGCGGCGGCCGGTCGACCCACGCTGAACTCCCGAGACTGCTACTGCCTTCGACTTCGGTGTGTCCGGCGGATGTGCTGCGTCAGCTGGGTTGTCATCTTCGCACATAGTGGGCAACGTCGCTGTTTCCGCTTCCCGTCGTCAATCAGCGCCACTTGCTGATCACCGCCACCGGTGACAGCCGTCCCGGTGATCGCGGTGACAACAGTGGCCGTCGATGTCCTGGCATGAGACGTGGTGGTCGGGGTCCCGGTGTCCGCAGTCACAGCAGTCGCGGCGTGTGTCCTCACCGGAGCAGCAGTCGCGGTGTGTGTCTTGACCGGAGCAGCAGTCGCGGTGGGTGTGGTCACCGGAGCAGCAGTCGCGGTGGGTGTCGTCACGGCAGTCTGGCCACCCTCCAACTCCGCAATTCGACTTTCCAGAGCCCTCCGCTTCAAAATCTGTTTGACGAGGCACGTCTGCAGCTCCTTCGTCATGGTGATCGCTCTTTTCTCCGCCGCGACGCTGCACTTCAGACTGTCAGTCAGACTAACAATCTTCTGGAAGGCCAAGGTCAGCTGCTTCTCCACGCTCCCATCCTGTGGGGGCCCAGCCCCACCATCACCCTCTGGGAGTCGAGGATCGGCGTCTCTGTCCACATCAACTCGTCAACACGGTTGGCTGCATCACAGCCACGTCAACCTCGCTCCCCTCTGGGAGTCGAGGAGCGGCGTCTCTGTGAACATCTGTACTGGTCAAATCCTGAACCGTCTCGTCCGGTGTCTCGACAGCAATCGCAGCATCCGTAGTGCTCGCCGCGGTTGGCTGCCTCCCCGTAACCTCCTCCTCGCTCCCATCCTGTGGGGACCCAGCCCCACCATCACCCTCTGGGAGTCGAGGAGCGGCGTCTCTGTGAACATCTGTACTGGTCAAATCCTGATCCGTCTCGTCCGGTGTCTCGACAGCAATCGCAGCATCCGTAGCGCTCCCCGCGGTTGGCTGCCTCCCCGTAACTTCCTCCTCGCTCCCATCCTGTGGGGACCCAGCCCCACCATCACCCTCTGGGAGTCGAGGAGCGGCGTCTCTGTCAACATCTGTACTCGTCAACTCGGTTGGCTTCATCACAGCCACATCAACCTCACTTCCATCCTGTGGGGACCCAGCCCCACCATCACCCTCTGGGAGTCGAGGAGGAGTGGCGTCTGTATCCACATCGTCCACGCTGAACCACAGGGTTCCTGGAGCCTCTGTTCCCTCTGGATCGGTCTCCGTCTCGGTTGTCGCCTGCTGAAACGAGAAATGTCTAAGCGGTCTTTCACACAATTGCGAATTGAATTTTATTTAGTACGGGCCTTTTTTCCCAGTCAATTCAACCAAGAATCATGGTTTTAAATAGGAATAATTCACACCTGCAGTGGAGTCTCCGTTCTGGACTGGCGGATCTGCACTCTTCCAGTCAACTGCGCCTCCGACTCGGGCAAGGCCTCGGCTCCCTCGGGCTCTGCCTCCTGAAACAAGAAGAAGTGTATAAGCGGCCTTTCACACAAGAGCGAATTTATTTTTCTTTCGTACGGGCCTTTTTCCCCCAGTCAATTTCAACAAGAATGAATAATACACACCTCTACTATCCTCTGGCCTCTCTTGCGGAGGCGGGTGCCAACCGCCCCCGACGGCCCCGGTTTCGGCTGATCCTCCTTCCGTTGGGCATCCGCTCCCTCCGACTCTATCTTCTGGGCATCACATTCCTCCCGCTCTATGTCGGCATCAGATACGTCCGGCTGTATGGTCGGCTGCTGTAACAAGAAGTATCTAAGCGGTCTTTCAAAAAATTAAACTGAAAACAATTTCCGAATGGGACTTTCTCCAGCAACATTTTTTTTTTTTTGAATATTTTTTTATGAAAAAACCCAGATTTTTTGGTTATATGTAAAAAAAAAGTCAAGTAATTCGGACAAAGAATGAAGCTTTTGCTATATAAACACATTACTTTTTATTTAAAAACAAATAATTATGATGATGTCTCTTCAGAATAATCGTCGAACTGTGCCGACCGGATGCGGAGTCTGAGCTTTTATAGTACCACGCCCATCGTGCTGCACGTCCTGCACGAGGACGCGATTCTTGAGTTGCACAGTCCATGCTAAAACGTACCTAACCTACCCCACCGAGCATAGGGTAGCACTTTGCACTTTAAGGTAGCACATTGCTGCGACGGTCGTCAGATAACGACAAAAATGATGCGCGGCCCTAGGGTTTTTCTATATCTGCTGCGAGGGTCGTCAAATAACGACAGAATTGCTGCGCCGCCCTAGGGCTTTTTGTAAATCTTGCATAATACGCCACTTAGGAAGGAATGGAATAGATTTCCTACGATACCTTTCAACAATGCACCCATTAAAGATGCTTCAGACAATAACCCCGATAGTGAACACTTTCACCACATCGAGGGTTCTTCACGAGGATGACTCCAAATCATTCCTTGGGCACAAAACTAGACGAGGAAATCGATTTCCCTTGTGTCTAAATGACATAATTTCCAAAATATTTCAATAGACGTGACCTCATTGCTGCCAGGGTCGTCAAATAACGACACAAATGCTGCGCGGCCCTAGGGTTTTTAGCTCACCTGAGCGAAGCTCATGTGAGCTATTGTTACCGCAATGTGTCCGTCGTCCGTCGTCGTCCGTCGTCGTCGTCCGTGAACATTTTCAAACGTCTTCTCCTCGGAAACCATTGGGCCTATGGTCACCAAACTTCATGGTCATGGTCCTTAGGTAGGGGGATTACAAAATTGTTAAAATGACGTCATTACGTAATCCAAGATAGCCGCCGTCTAAAAATAGCACAAATTCTTAAAAAATCTTCTTCTCAAGAACCGCCAACCGGATTTCGACAAAACTTGGTAGGAATGATCGATGTACATTGCTCTTTCAAAGTTGTTAAAATGGTGACCCTGGGGTTAAAAATGGGCGTGGCCCGTGGGGTCAAATTGGGGTCAAATTTTATTTTTGACTGAATATGGTCATTTCATATATCAAATTGAAGGTATCAATGAGGCGATCACTCTGGTGCATTTTTTGTCGAAATCGGATTGTTATGTCATCCAAGATGGCCGCCGAAAGGTCAAAAGCTCGTTCTTTTATCAGAGATTTCAAAATTCTTCTTCACATGAACCGCTTGGCCCATGGTAGCCAAACTTAAAAGTTATGGTCCATGGGTGAAGCCTTTTCAGATTTGTTAAAATAGAGGTCATCGCTAATCCAAGATGGCCGCCGTCTAAAAATAGCATAAATTCTTAAAAAATCTTCTTTTCATGAACCGCTTGCCGGATTTCGACGAAACTTGGTAGGAATGATTGATGTACATTGCTCTTTCAAAGTTGTTAAAATGGTGACCCCGGGGTCAAAAATGGGCGTCGCCCGTGGGGTCAAATTGGGGTCAAATTTTATTTTTGACCGAATATGGTCATGTCATATATCAAATTGAAGGTATCAATGAGGCGATCACTCTGGTGCATTTTCTGTCGAAATCGGATTGTTATGTCATCCAAGATGGCCGCCGAAAGGTCAAAAGGTCGTTCTTTTATTAGAGATTTCAAAATTCTTCTTCACATGAGCCGCTTGGCCCATGGTAGCCAAACTTAAAAGTTATGGTCCATGTGTGAAGCCTTTTCAGATTTGTTAAAATGGAGGTCATCGCTAATCCAAGATGGCCGCCGTCTAAAAATAGCATAAATTCTTAAAAAATCTTCTTCTCATGAACCGCTAGCTGGATTTCGACGAAACTTGGTAGGAATTATCGATGTACAATGCTCTTTCAAAGTTGTTAAAATGGTGACCCCGGGGTCAAAAATGGGCATGGCTCGTGGGGTCAAATTTTATTTTTGACCGAATATGGTCATGTTATATATCAAATCGAAGGTATCAATGAGGCGATCACTCTGGTACATTTTTTGTCCAAATCGGATTGTTATGTCATCCAAGATGGCCGCCGAAATGTCAAAAGGTCGTTCTTTTATTAGAGATTTCAAAATTCTTCTTCACATGAACCGCTTGGCCCATGGTAGCCAAACTTAAAATTTATGGTCCATGGGTGAAGCCTTTTCAGATTTGTTAAAATGGAGGTCATCGCTAATCCAAGATGGCCGCCGTCTAAAAATAGCATAAATTCTTAAAAAATCTTCTTCTCATGAACCGCTAGCCGGAATTTGACGAAACTTGGTAGGAATGATCGATGTACACTGCTCTTTGAAAGTTGTTAAAATGGTGACCCCGGGGTCAAAAATGGGCGTGGCCCGTGGGGTCAAATTGGGGTCAAATTTTATTTTTAACTGAATATGGTCATGTCGTATATCAAATTGAAGGTATCAATGAGTCGATCACTCTGGTGCAATATTTGTCGGAATCGGATGATTATGTCATCCATGATGGCCACCAAAAGGTCCATTTATTCAAGATTTTTAACGTCTTTTTCTCAGGAACCACATGGCCGATGTTGGGTGAAGCATTTTCAGATTTTGTAAAATGAGTCATCGCTTAATCCAAGATGACCGCCATCTAAAAATAGCACAATTTTTTTAAAACACATGAACTCAATGTCACATTCTCCTGTGGTGTTCATGGAGTCAGGTGAGCAAATTAGGGCCATCATGGCCCTCTTGTTTGTATATGTTGCATAATATGCCACTTAGGAAGGAATGGAATCGATTTCCTACGCTACCTTTCAACAATGCACCCATTAAACGTGCTTCCGACAATATATTTCCTTTCTGTCTAAGTCACATACTTTCCAAGATATTTGGATAGACAAAACCACATTGCTGCCAGGGTCGTCATAGAACGACCTAAATGCTGCGCGGCCCTAGGGTTTTTCTATATCTTCCAAAGTAGGTCACTTACGAAGGCGAAGTGGCGGACTAATTCTGGGAAATAACGCTAACCCTAACACTAACCCCAACTAGGGGTCATGACGACGTTGTGCGACGCGAAGCAATGAGGTCGTCACACATTGTAGGGTTTTTTAACAAATTGTGTGACCCTGCGGAAAATGACATACTTTCTAAGCGAAGTGAAGATGGTTTTGAATTGTGCTTTTGCTGGGTTGAAAAAACGATTTTAAACATGAAAACCCGATTTGATTGGGTTGACGACTTAGGAAGCCGTTATTTGGGCTCTAGACGGAGGGTTTTAGCCCTTTTAAGAGGGTTTGGGGTCTGGGGTCGAGAAATGACCTAAAAACCCAGGAACAAAAAGTCATGTAAACCGCTATACAAACTTGACGACCCATAATAACTCAGAAAAAATTATCTCATATTTTGACTTTTGTTGTTTCCCTTTGTGGGCAACTATATCGATTAGCGGCGATCTGTAGATGTTTGTTCGAAGTGCTTACATTGCAAATGTCAGCAAAATCGGTCGAGCCGTTAATCTTTTTTGACCACTACAATTTTGATAAAAATCGGGTCGGGTGCCTTGCAGCAGTTAAGTCGTGGAACGAACATAACAAAAGCGTTTCAAACGGCCACAGAATTTGTTTTACTGCGTCAATCGGGAAACAGTCAACGGCAGAAGCGATCTACAGACCCGCCGTACGTGTGTGGTAAGTTTGATCGAAATCGAATGTCAGACGCAGCCACAATTGGCGAAAAACCGTAACCCTAATGCGCAGCGTAAATGTCTTCAAAATTTTCGAAATTGCCGAAAGTAGGCGTTACGTTTTCGTTCATTTCTCCGTGAATACTTGAGATATTAAGCTGAATTCTAAAAAATCAGGCACACATTTGAATCATCTAGACGATAGGCTAATGGTTTTAGGCGGACTTGGCGATTTTTCGATTTTCTTCGCCGCCCGAAAGTAATTGAATTTTTTTTATTATTTTTTTTCGTCGAAAAATTGAGCTCGGAAAACGTTCGACTGTTTTCTACTCGGCACGGGCCAAGGTTAGGCAAGAACGCCAGAAGTCCTTCTTAGGGCCTCTGCACAGAACATGCCGCCAAGTTTCGTTGGAATCGAGCGCGGGCAAAGTGGAAATCTGGAGAAACTCTAACCCTACCCCGCAGCAATTAGGTCGTCAGAATTTTTTCCGTTTTTTACACATTTTCGAACGCGTGCCATTTCGTGCACGTCGAAGCTACAGTAACGAATGAGATATGCTCGTGTTCGACAAGGAACGGGGATCAACTTGCGCCCAAAGGTCAGACTGTATCTCGTTGGACCTTGACCGTGCCAAGTGTGTAACATACCCCGAAAATTAGGTGTTTTCGAGCAGCAAACGAGCATGAAAATTTCGTCTAGAACTAGAAGTTCATAATAAAGAAAGGTGCGCAATCGCCTATCACTTCAATGTTATGAATGAAAAAAAAAACGCGAAATCCGGGCACATCCCGCGACCACTCACTTCCGCATCTTCTTCGCGACAGTCCATATCTTATCCCGAACTTGCTGGTCCGTGAAACTGTCAAGTTCTCGACGTCGCGGGTGTGCCCGGATGGCCGACAGCCTCGCCTTCTTCTACGGATCTCGGCGGAGTATATGTCCCTTATGAGGTCTTCCACATCGCCGATCTTCGGGGCTGCTGCTCTGGCTGCCGGTGGTGGTGGTGGTGGTGTCTCTGTCTCTATCGGTTCTCTCGCTGTCACTGTCGGTAGTGTTCTTGCCGGTGGTGGTGCCGGTGTCTCTGTCTCTTATCGGTTCTGTCGCTGTCGGTAGTGTTCTTGCCCGTGGTGGTGGTAGCGGTGTTGATGACGCTGGCGTTGGGCGGCTCCACTTCTGTCCGCTGCTCGTGGCGACCTCCTCCCCTTTCCGCTTCTCCCCTGCTCTCCGGCTCCTCCTCCACTCGCTCGCCTCCATAGTCTCAGCCTTTTGGGCGAGTGCCTGCTCCTCCAGCATGAGGCCCATGGTGGGGTCCTCCAGTTCCCGCTCGGAGTCCGTGTGGACGACATCGACGTCGGACTCCTCACCACCTTCCTCGTCCGAGTGCCCCGTGCAGGCACCGGGGCGGGATCAACTGATCCTGAGAATAGTGCTGCAGTAGCCATTGCTTGTCGTAAAAGGCGACTAAACTGGCTTAACGATTGGGTTCATACTTTCCGGAACCCACTATACCGGATTTGGCCCTCATGTACATTTTTGGCTTTCTTGTATGTGAGAGTTGAGTCGGGCTATGCCCCATGTATAAAAGTAAGATTAGCGCTAATCCTATTACTTTTAGGGGATGGGATAAATGATGCTGGTGTGGCGAGGGCCTGGCACCAGATCAGGTTGTTCTAATTTCAGGACTGAATATATATTTTGATTGTAAATATTGAGTTCTGAAGTTGGGATTTACCCCCCTTGGACAGGTTGATATGGGACTCGACCCCGTTGACCCGTCTGCGTGTAGACTCCCTGAGGCTTGTACCTCTATGTCAGAAAAGCGGACGTTAAACCCTATTCACTCACTCACTCCTCGTCCGAGTCGCCGGTCGTCTCCCAGAGGTCCTGAACCTTATTCAATGGCAAGTTGCTGGCTGAGGCTATGGATTGGAGAACCTCCTCTTCCTCTTGCTCTTCCTCCTCAGAGTCGGTCGCCGCGGCCCTGCTCACTGTCGCTGCAGGTTCCTGTCTTCGCTGAACTATATTGTGGTGGGCGGTCAGTGTACGCGCGAATGTGTCCACGGTCTGTTTCGACTTTGCCGACATATACTTGTCGGCAGTAGACTGTGAATGTTTCATTAACCGCGACAGAGGCTCGGCAATCGTAGTATCCTCTGCCCGGATGTTGCTGACGATACCCATCCGGTTGTGGGTCGTGCTGAAGGCGCCGAAAGTCGCCTCGGCGCCTGACTTTCTCCACGCTTCCCGGACGAGTCTGCCGGCCCCAGATGGATTCTCCGCGTAGCTGGATCCGCTCCGGTTCCGGAACACGGAACGTCTTCCTTGGCCTCCGACGTGGCGTCGACGTACGCCATCAGCGCGCTGTAGACGTCCAGCGTGACCGGAACTACGGCGCCACCCCACCGCTTGGAAGTCTTGTGACGGGCCACACCAATACACCTGAAAGTGACACCGTCCGACGCCCGCTCCAGAACCGCCTTCCGTACCTGCCCGGTCAGCATGTTGCTGAAACAGCTTATGCGCTGTGCCGAGTACAGGCACATTAGCAGAATCAGCACACCCCGGGCCTCACTGAGTATGTCGGTGCTCGGCATCGGTCGCTGCAGCTTCTCCAGCATATGCCGGACATACTCGCAATGACTGAAGTAGTCGCGTGCCTCCGGCTTCACAGCAGACTGGAGAAGGTCCTGTTGGTGTTCTGGTCAGCTTCATCCTTTCTCTTCCGGTGCGTCCGGCGAATGTGCTGAGTGAGCTGTCCAGTCATATGGTCGCATAGCGAACACCGTCGCTGCTTCCGCTTATTGGTCGACAATTCGTCATCGATCACCGCCACTGTCTGATCACCGCCACCGGTGACAGCAGGCCCGGTGATCGCGGTGACAGTAGTGGCGCTCGACGTCTTGACATCAGACTCGGTGGTCGGGGTCCCGGTGATCGCTGTGTTAACAGTCGCGGTCGATGTACTGCCAACAGACGCGGTGGTCGGGGTCCCGGTGATCGCTGTGGCAACAGTGGCGGTCGATGTACTGCCAACAGACGCGGTGGACGGGGTCCCGGTGTCCGCAGTTACAGCAAAGGCGGTGTGTGTCGTCGCAGCAGCCTCCAACTCGGCAACTTGTGCCTCCAATGCCCTTCGCTTGAGTATCTGTTTGACCAGGACCGTCTGTAATTCCTTGGCCATTCCCACAGCTCTGGCCTCGGCCGCGACGCTGCGCTTCAAAGTAGAGCTCAAACTGTCAATCTTCCGGAGGGCCAAGGTCAGCTGCTCTTCCAAGCTTCCATCCCGTGGGGCCCCTGCCCCACCATCACCCTCTGGAAGTCGAGGAAGGCCCTCGGTGTCTGCTCCCGTCACGGCTATGGTCAACGTCTCTCCATATCCACCTCCCGTAACGACCTCTGTGTCTGCTCCCGTCGCGGTTACGGTCAACGTCTCTCCATCTCCACCTCCCGTAGCGACCTCTGTGTCTGCTCCCGTCGCGGCTACGGTCAACGTCTCTCCATCTCCACCTCCCGTAACGACCTCTGTGTCTGCTCCCGTCGCGGCTACGGTCAACGTTTCTCCATTTCCACCTCCCGTAACGACCTCTGTGTCTGCTCCCGTCGCGGCTACGGTCAACGTCTCTCCATCTCCACCTCCCGTAACGACCTCTGTGTCTGCTCCCGTCGAAGTCTGGAAAATCAGGCACACATTTGAAGGATCTAGACGATAGGCTAATGGTTTTAGGTGGTCTCGGCGATTTTCTTACTTTTTTCGGCAGTCGAAAATGGGTGTTTTTTTTTTTTATTTGTTTTTTTTTTATTTTTATTATTTTTTTTTTTTTTCCTCGAAAAATTGGCCGCCAAAACTATTCGGCTACTTTCTACTCTGCACGGGCTAGGGTTGGGCATGGAGGTCATGGACTCTTTTGACGGAGATGTTGCTGGTTGAGGCTATGGAGCGAATCACTTCCTCTTCCTCCTCTTCTTCCTCATCCGAGGTGGTCGCCGGGGCCCTGCTGACTGTGCATGAAGGCTTGCCTATCTTCCGGACGATGCTGCGGTGGGCGTCGAGGGCACGTGAAAACGTCTCCACACTCTGCTTGGATTTTGGCGACAAGTCGTAGTACTTGTCGGCAGTCGATCTGGAGTGCTTCATGAGCTGGGACAGAGGCTCTGCAATGGTGGAGTCCTCTGCCCGGATGTCCGTCACCATCCCCATCCGGTTGTGGGTCGCACTGAAGACGCCGAACTTTGCCTCGGCGCCAGACTTCCGCCACGCATCCCGGATGAGTCTGCTCGCCCCCGACGAATTCTGCTCGTAGCTGCAGCCATCCTTCGTCCGGAAGACGTACACGTCTTCGCTCCCCTTCGTTGTCGCGTCGATGTATGCCAGGAGCGCGGCGTACACCTCAGGCTTGACTGGTATTGCCGCGCCACCCCACCGCTTCGCCACACCGATGCAACGAAACATCTGCCCGTTGGACGCCCTCTCCAAAACTGCATTCCGGACCTGGCTGGTCAGCATGTTGCTGAAGCAGCTGATGCGCTGTGCCGAGAACAAGCACATCAGCAGGATCAGCACACCTCGGGCTTCGGCCAGCAGGTCGGTGCTAGGTAATGGACGCTCCAACATCTCCACGACGTGCCGGACGTACGCGCAGGATGAGAAGTAGTCCCGAGCGCCCGGCTTCACGGCAGTCTGTATCATGTCCTGCTGGTGGTCACTTCGGCGTTCGGCGATAGGTCCGGCGAGTCCCTTCATGCAGGTGTCCAGGACGATCAGGCTGCCGGAGGCGTTGTGGAGTTCTATTCCCTCAGCGATGGCGTACTTCAAGAAGAGTCGCAGAGAGATAAGGTACACCTTTGTGAGAAGAAAAAAATTTGTCTGGCACTGACAAGAACACCCTCTGGAAGAGTACATTTACACGAATTTCTGTACAGGCCAATTAGAAGTTCGTGTACGTGTACCTTTGATACTTCCTAGGGGGCTTCATTCCAGTACTGCCCTCTCTGACGCGTCAAGTCTGCCAGACTGTGAGAGGGTCCCCCTAGCCCAAAAAAAACAAAAGGTTCACCCCAACCCCAAACTATCCCCCTAACCCAATGCGAAATCGCTTAACACTGAAAGTTCTGAATGAAAAAAAGGTGCGTAATCGCTTATCACTACAAGTTCATAATAAAAAAAGGTGCGCAATCGCTTATCACTACAAGTTCATAATAAAAAAAAGGTGCGTAATCGCTTATCACTACAAGTTCATAATAAAAAAAGGTGCGTAATCGCTTATCACTACAAGTTCATAATAAAAAAAGGTGCGCAATCGCTTATCACTACAAGTTCATAATAAAAAAAGGTGCGTAATCGCTTCTCACTACAAGTTCATAATAAAAAATGGTGCTCAATCGCTTATCACTAGAAGTTCATAATAAAAAAAGGTGCCTAATCGCTTATCACTACAAGTTCATAATAAAAAATGGTGCTCAATCGCTTATCACTAGAAGTTCATAATAAAAAATGGTGCTCAATCGCTTATCACTAGAAGTTCATAATAAAAAATGGTGTTCATAATAAAAAATGGTGCTCAATCGCTTATAACTAGAAGTTCATAATAAAAAATGGTGCTCAATCGCTTATCACTTTAAAGTTCGAAAAAAGAAAAGGAAAAAAAACGCACAATCCGCGCACATCCCGCGACCAATCATTGTCACTTCGTCTTCGAGATGGTCCACACCTTGTCGCGCACTTGTTGGTCAGTGAATGAGTCGAGTTCAATACGTCGCGGGTGTGCGCGGATATCGGACAGCCTCGTCTTCCGCTCGCTCCGGCAGCAGCTCCGGATCTCGGCGAAGTAAATGTCACGTACAAGTCCTTCGACGTCACCGATCTTCGGTGCTGCTGCTCGGGCTGCCCGTGGTGGTGCTGTTGTCGCCATCGGTAGTTGTGGGGTCAAAATCGGTGGCTGTTGAGTAAAATCCGGTGATTGTTGATTCGAATACGGTGATTGTTGAGTCAAATCCGGTGGTGATGCTGTCGGTGTTGCAGCTGCTGGTGGCGGTGGTGGTGGCGCTGGACGGCTCTTCTTCGCTCGTCGTAGAGGTGACCTCCTCTGACTTCCGCTTGTCCACCGTGCGGGCCTTCCTCCATTCGCTGGCTCCCATAGCCTCAGCCTCCTGGATAAGGGCAAACTCCTCCAGCATCAAGCCCATGCTCTCGTCCTCTAGCTCTCTCTCGGACTCGCTGTTAACAACATCGATGTCCGACTCGTACTGTAAACTCTCCTCCTCCTCGTCAGCTTTCTCCCAGAGGTCATGGACTCTTTTGACGGAGATGTTGCTGGTTGAGGCTATGGAGCGAATCACTTCCTCTTTCTCCTCTTCTTCCTCATCCGAGGTGGTCGCCGGGGCCCTGCTGACTGTGCATGAAGGCTTGTCTATCTTCCGGACGATGCTGCGGTGGGCGTCGAGGGCACGTGAAAACGTCTCCACACTCTGCTTGGATTTTGGCGACAAGTCGTAGTACTTGTCGGCAGTCGATCTGGGGTGCTTCATGAGCTGGGACAGAGGCTCTGCAATGGTGGAGTCCTCTGCCCGGATGTCCGTCACCATCCCCATCCGGTTGTGGGTCGCACTGAAGACGCCGAACTTTGCCTCGGCGCCAGACTTCCGCCACGCATCCCGGATGAGTCTGCTCGCCCCCGACGAATTCTGCTCGTAGCTGCAGCCATCCTTCGTCCGGAAGACGTACACGTCTTCGCTCCCCTTCGTTGTCGCATCGATGTATGCCAGGAGCGCAGCGTACACCTCAGGCTTGACTGGTATGGCCGCGCCACCCCACCGCTTCGCCACACCGATGCAACGAAACATCTGTCCGTTGGACGCCCTCTCCAAAACTGCATTCCGGACCTGGCTGGTCAGCATGTTGCTGAAGCAGCTGATGCGCTGTGCCGAGAACAAGCACATCAGCAGGATCAGCACACATCGGGCTTCGGCCAGCAGGTCGGCGCTAGGTAATGGACGCTCCAACATCTCCACGACGTGCCGGACGTACGCGCAGGACAAGAAGTAGTCCCGAGCGCCCGGCTTCACGGCAGTCTGTATCATGTCCTGCTGGTGGTCACTTCGGCGTTCGGCGATAGGTCCGGCGAGTCCCTTCATGCAGGTGTCCAGGACGATCAGGCTGCCGGAGGCGTTGTGGAGTTCTATTCCCTCAGCGATGGCGTACTTCAAGAAGAGTCGCAGAGAGATAAGGTACACCTTTGTGAGAAGAAAAAAATTTGTCTGGCACTGACAAGAACACCCTCTGGAAGAGTACATTTACACGAATTTCTGTACAGGCCAATTAGAAGTTCGTGTACGTGTACCTTTGATACTTCCTAGGGGGCATTCCAGTACTGCCCTCTCTGACGCGTCAAGTCTGCCAGACTGTGAGAGGGTCCCCCTAGCCCAAAAAAAACAAAAGGTTCACCCCAACCCCAAACTATCCCCCTAACCCAATGCGAAATCGCTTAACACTGAAAGTTCTGAATGAAAAAAAGGTGCGTAATCGCTTATCACTACAAGTTCATAATAAAAAAAGGTGCACAATCGCTTATCACTACAAGTTCATAATAAAAAAAGGTGCGTAATCGCTTATCACTACAAGTTCATAATAAAAAAAGGTGCGTAATCGCTTATCACTACAAGTTCATAATAAAAAAAGGTGCGCAATCGCTTATCACTACAAGTTCATAATAAAAAAAGGTGCGTAATCGCTTCTCACTACAAGTTCATAATAAAAAATGGTGCTCAATCGCTTATCACTAGAAGTTCATAATAAAAAAAGGTGCCTAATCGCTTATCACTACAAGTTCATAATAAAAAATGGTGCTCAATCGCTTATCACTAGAAGTTCATAATAAAAAATGGTGCTCAATCGCTTATCACTAGAAGTTCATAATAAAAAATGGTGTTCATAATAAAAAATGGTGCTCAATCGCTTATAACTAGAAGTTCATAATAAAAAATGGTGCTCAATCGCTTATCACTTTAAAGTTCGAAAAAAGAAAAGGAAAAAAAACGCACAATCCGCGCATATCCCGCGACCAATCATTGTCACTTCGTCTTCGAGATGGTCCACACCTTGTCGCGCACTTGTTGGTCAGTGAATGAGTCAAGTTCAATACGTCGCGGGTGTGCGCGGATATCGGACAGCCTCGTCTTCCGCTCGCTCCGGCAGCAGCTCCGGATCTCGGCGAAGTAAATGTCACGTACAAGTCCTTCGACGTCACCGATCTTCGGTGCTGCTGCTCGGGCTGCCCGTGGTGGTGCTGTTGTCGCCATCGGTAGTTGTGGGGTCAAAATCGGTGGCTGTTGAGTAAAATCCGGTGATTGTTGATTCGAATACGGTGATTGTTGAGTCAAATCCGGTGGTGATGCTGTCGGTGTTGCAGCTGCTGGTGGCGGTGGTGGTGGCGCTGGACGGCTCTTCTTCGCTCGGCCCGTAGAGGTGACCTCCTCTGACTTCCGCTTGTCCGCCGTGCGGGCCTTCCTCCATTCGCTGGCTCCCATAGCCTCAGCCTCCTGGATAAGGGCAAACTCCTCCAGCATCAAGCCCATGCTCTCGTCCTCTAGCTCTCTCTCGGACTCGCTGTTAACAACATCGATGTCCGACTCGTACTGTAAACTCTCCTCCTCCTCGTCCGCTTTCTCCCAGAGGTCATGGACTCTTTTGACGGAGATGTTGCTGGTTGAGGCTATGGAGCGAATCACTTCCTCTTTCTCCTCTTCTTCCTCATCCGAGGTGGTCGCCGGGGCCCTGCTGACTGTGCATGAAGGCTTGTCTATCTTCCGGACGATGCTGCGGTGGGCGTCGAGGGCACGTGAAAACGTCTCCACACTCTGCTTGGATTTTGGCGACAAGTCGTAGTACTTGTCGGCAGTCGATCTGGGGTGCTTCATGAGCTGGGACAGAGGCTCTGCAATGGTGGAGTCCTCTGCCCGGATGTCCGTCACCATCCCCATCCGGTTGTGGGTCGCACTGAAGACGCCGAACTTTGCCTCGGCGCCAGACTTCCGCCACGCATCCCGGATGAGTCTGCTCGCCCCCGACGAATTCTGCTCGTAGCTGCAGCCATCCTTCGTCCGGAAGACGTACACGTCTTCGCTCCCCTTCGTTGTCGCATCGATGTATGCCAGGAGCGCAGCGTACACCTCAGGCTTGACTGGTATGGCCGCGCCACCCCACCGCTTCGCCACACCGATGCAACGAAACATCTGTCCGTTGGACGCCCTCTCCAAAACTGCATTCCGGACCTGGCTGGTCAGCATGTTGCTGAAGCAGCTGATGCGCTGTGCCGAGAACAAGCACATCAGCAGGATCAGCACACATCGGGCTTCGGCCAGCAGGTCGGCGCTAGGTAATGGACGCTCCAACATCTCCACGACGTGCCGGACGTACGCGCAGCACAAGAAGTAGTCCCGAGCGCCCGGCTTCACGGCAGTCTGTATCATGTCCTGCTGGTGGTCACTTCGGCGTTCGGCGATAGGTCCGGCGAGTCCCTTCATGCAGGTGTCCAGGACGATCAGGCTGCCGGAGGCGTTGTGGAGTTCTATTCCCTCAGCGATGGCATACTTCAAGAAGAGTCGCAGAGAGATAAGGTACACCTTGATGTTGTTCGGGTTCAGGGTAGGGTACATCTCGTAATCCGCGTACCCCTGAACGCCGACCTCAATGTTGATTTCTTTGTCCAGCTCCAGAACCGCGCAATCTGGTTGGCATACTGCTTGGCCTGTCGTTCCGGTACAGCTCCGCCAGCCGGGGTCTGCACGTGCTTGTAGTAGCGCTGGACCTCGTCCGGAAGTGCTTCGCTCTGGGTCTGGACGCGCGGTGTGCTCGGTGTAGCCGTCTTGGTCGACCCCCCCTTGTGCATCTGCTTCATGTGCCTCGAAACGTTCAGGAAATGGTTGTTGCAGATCTTACAGCGGTGGAGCACTCGTCCAGACTTCCCACGATGAACGCCCTCGGCGAAAGCAGCCCGTACAATCTCGTCCGCTTCCGTCTTCGTCTACGGCGCACATGCTGGGTCAGCTGGCTCGACGTGGCGTGGCAAAGCGGACACTTCCTCTTCGGCTTCCCCTTCACCTTCCCCAGGGAGACTGTGCCGTCACATCCCGCCAATGCCTGAATGACGCCGACACCGGTGACAGCGGTCCCGCTGCCCACAGTGTCAACAGCAGTGGCGGTGTCCGCTCCATCGTCCCGCACGCTCCCATCCTGTGGGGCCTCGCTCCACCATCTCCCTCTGGGAGTCGTGCCTCGATCGGCAGCCGAACGACATCTGTCTCCCGGTCTCCGTCTCCACCATTAGCTCGAGTAGGTCCAGTCGCGGCAGTCACGTCAGCCTCCAGCTGGACAACTCGTCGATGCAGCACTGCTCGCTTCCCGACCTGCTTCATCAGACAGGTCTGCAATTCTTTGGAGATGCGGGCTGTTCTGGCCTCCGCCGCTACACTCGTCTCCATCCTAACCCTCAACTCCACAATCGACCGCAGCGCAATGGTCAGCTGCTCCTCGGTGGACAAGGTCGTGCTCGCCGTCGGCCGCAAGCTCCCATCCTGGGGGGCCTCGCCCCCACCCTCACCCTCTGGGAGTCGAGCGGTCTTCGGCTCAGGCTCGGACTGCAGGATCTGCGCCGGCTCAGGCTCGGTCAGTGTCATCTCCCCCGTCTCACGCTCGGTCAACTTCGCCGGCGCAGGCTCGGACTGCAGGATCTGCGCCGGCTCAGGCTCGGTCAGTGTCATCTCCCCCGTCTCACGCTCGGTCAACTTCGCCGGCTCAGGCTCGGACGGCAACATCTGCGCCGGCTCAGGCTCGGTCAGTGTCATCTCCCCCGTCTCACGCTCGGTCAACTTCGCACCTGCAGTGCCGTCTCCGTTCTGCACAGTGGGATGGTGAGGGTTCGCGTCCCGTCTGCCTCCGGCTCAGGCTCAGCAACGGTCCCAAGGGCCTTGGCTCCCCTGGGATGTGCCTGCTGAAACAAGAAGAAGTGTCTAAGCGGTCTTTCACACAAGAGCGAATTTAATTTTATTTCCTATATAAATCCAGTATTAACAAACACATGAATAATACACACCTTTCCTGCCTGCCCAGCTCGTTTCGATCGGCGGGTGCCTACCGCTGCATTCGCCTCTGGCTGGGTCCCTTGGGCATCTGAGCCATCCTCACCATCCTCCTCACCAAGCGAGTGTCTAAGCGATCTTTCAAAACTTTCAACTGAAAACAATTTCGGTCTTTCCACAGTGCTGAATGTTTTTCTTTTTAATGCCATTTTTTTTTTTTGGCGAAAATAATTATTTGCACAAAGAATGAAGCTTTTGCTATATAAACCCATTACATTATATTTAAAACAAATTAATTATTAATTACCTCCTGTTTCGTCTGACGTCTAGGTCTTCGTTTTGCCATGATCTGTACTCTTCAAAATCTTGTAGAACTATGCCGATCGGATGCTGAGTCTCAGCTTTTATAGTACCTCCGAACCGTGCTGCACGTGGACGCGATTCTTGAGTGGTACAATCCATGCAAAAATGTACCTAACCCAACCCACCCAGCATAGGGTGGCACTTTGCACTTTCAGCTAGCACATTGCTGCGAGGGTCGTCAAATAACGACCAAAAGGCTACCTGGCCCCAGGGTTTTTCTATATCTTTAATAATAGGTCACTTATGAAGGAAGGGAATACTTTTCCTGCGATACTTTTCAACGAGGAACGCGTTAAAAGCGTTTCCGACAATAACCCCGGGGGTGACATTTTCCGTCACTACCAGGGTTCGTCTCGGGGATAACTCGTAGCGATTCCTTACACAAAAGTACAAGAAGAAATGTATTTACTTCCTGTCAAAGTCACATACTTTCCAAGATATTTCAATAGACATTACCACATTGCTACCAGGGTCGTCAAATATCGACCAAAACGCTACACGGTCCTAGGGCTTGTTCTATATCTTCCATAGTAGGTCACTTACGAAGCCAGGGAATAGATTTCCTGCGACACCTTTCTACGAGGAACACGTTAAACGTGTAACCCTGAGGGTGAATGAAACCTTGCAAAAAATCACTACCGGGGTTCTTCTCGGGGATGACTCCGAACGATTCCTTAGACAAAAGTAGACGAGGAAATGTATTTCCTTCGTGTCTAAGTCACATGCTTCCCAAGATATTTCCATACACATGACCACATTGCTACCTAGGTCGTCACATGACGACCCAAACGCTACCTGGCCCCAGGGTTTTTTCTATAACTTTACTAATAGGTCACTTAGGAAGGAAGGGAATACTTTTCCTTCGATAGTTTTCAACGAGGAACACGTTAAAAGTGTTTCCGACAATAACCCTGGGAGTCACTGAAATGTGTCAAAAAATCACCAAGGGGTCACCCACAAATTTTTTTTAAATTTTTTCTCACTACCAGGGTTCTTCCCAGGGATGACTGCAAACGATTCCGTGTAGAAAACTAACCCCAACCCTGTATTTTATTTTTGACCCCGGGACATAATTACCCCAACCCTGACCCGAAACCTGCCGCTGGACCCAAGTGCTACCTAGGTCGTTTCAGGTAGCGAAAAGGTCGAAAAAAAGTTTTTCGCTATGGGTTTTAAGGCTGGGTAGCAAAAGGTCGTTTTGAAATTATCAAAATCCTGACGACCCAGGTAGCCGACCCGAACGCTACCCAAAAATGACCCAGGTAGCGTTTTCATTATTTTTGAAGTAGCGGAAAGTTCGTTTTGACGACCTAGGTAGCGTTTTTGATGACCTAGGTAGCGTTTTTATCGACCTTTTCGCTACCTTACCCCTGACCCTAACCCCTAATTATGGGTATGACGACCCCAAGTAACCTGGTAGCAAAAAGGTCGTCAAAAATAATAGGGTTTTGGGGTAGAGGGTCGTGGCTAACCCTAAGCCTTATTATATTTTTTGTAAAGGGTTTACTATGTGGTACTTGCTTATGAGGAGTTTAAAACACGATAAAAAATATGAACCCTGTACATTTTAATATTGACGACCCTAAAAGGCCTTATTTCGGCTCTAGACGGAGGGTTTTAGCCTTTAAAAGAGGGTTGGGGAGGTTTTCTTACGCTCCGCATCATATTACGTAACCCTGGGGAACCCTGGGGTCGAGAAACGCCCGGAAAACCCTAGAACAAAAAGTCATGTTACCCACTATACAAACTTGACGACCCTGAATAACTCATTTGATATTATCTCATATTTTTACTTTTCATGTTTCCCCTCGTGGGCAACTATATCGACTAGTCGCGATCTATGGAGGTTCGTGGCAAGTGTTTTATTACCAAGTTTCAGCGAAATCGGTTGAGCGGTTGACCTTTTGAGACCACTACAAGTTGGGTGGAAATTTCGTTATGGATATGTAGCACTTAAGTCGTCAGAAAACCATAACGAATCGGTTTCCGGAGGCCACAGAATTTGTTCTACTGCGTATATCGCGAAGCGGTCTGCGGCAAAAGTGATCTACCGACGGGGGGTACGTGTGTGGGAAGTCTCGTGGAAATCGAACATCAGACGCGGCCACAATTCGCGAAAAACTCTAAAATTACCGGGTAGCAAGAAGTTCGTTTTCATGTTGGAAATTGTCGAAAGTAGACCTTACATTTTCGCTCGTTTCTCCGTCGATACTAGAGATATTGAGCCGAAGTGTGGAGAATCCTGCACACATTTGAAGGATCTAGACGATAGGCTAATGGTTTTAGGCGGTCTCGGCGATTTTCTTACTTTTTTCGGCAGTCGAAAATGGGCATTTTTCTTTTCTTTTTTTTTTTTTCCGCGAAAAATTGGCCGCCGAAAATAGCAAGGCTATTTTCTACTCGGCACGGGCCAGGGTTGGGCAAGAAAACGACTACTCCATGATGCATCCCCGGCATGGAATGTATCTGTGAAGTTTCGTCGAAATCCAGCGCTCGCAAAGCGGAAATGTCGACGAACCAAAATCCTGCCAGGTAGCATTTAGGTCGTCAGGGTTTTTTCACTTTTTTTCACTTTTTTTGACACATTTTCCAACACGTGCCATTTCGCGCACGAACCAGGTACAGTGACGGACGAGGTATGCACGTGTTCGTTGAGGAACCCGGCTCAATTTGGGCTCAAACGCGACACTGTGTCTCGTCGGACATGGAGCGTGCCGAGTGTCAAAGACACCCCCAAAATTAGGCTTTTTCGACCACTTTTCGAGCATCAACTTTTCGCCTTGGCCGGCTATTTTCGGCCAGTTTTCGAACGTTAAACGATAGATGCGTCTCTTCTGTACAAGTCCTAGCGATTTCGGGCTTGCATCTCTCGTAGATCTCGAGATACGATCTCGCAAACAAGGTCACCACAAAAGTGGCCAGGACTAAAAACGACCCAAGTGCTACCTGCATGAGAGTGGTTTTGCGTCGTCGAGAAAAACACTCCCCAATAGCGGTGGTAGCGCGCCGTTCATATTTGCATACGGTAGCTCTCGCAATTCACTAGAAATGCGTAGAAAGACCCTCTCCGATTTACTTCCGTACATAGACGATGTGACAGTTGGAAGATTTTACTCCGAGCCCTGCCCGAAAAAGGGGCCTGTTTCGGGTCTCATATTGGGTCGTCAGACGACCCAAATGCTACCTGGCGCCAGGGTTTTTTCTATAACTTTACTAATAGGTCTCTTAGGAAGGCTGACAATAGATTTCCTGCGATAGTTTTCAACGACGAACCCGTTAAAGGCGTTTCCGACAATAAATCTGGGGGTCACTGAAATCGTGTAAAAAATCACCAAGGTGTAGTACACCTTGGTGAAATTTTTAACTTTTTCAATCACCACCAGGGTTCTTCGCGGGGATGATTGCAAACGATTCCTTGCACAAAAGTAGACTAGGAAACGTACTTCCTTCGTGTGTGAGTCACATACTTCCCAAGACATTTCCATACACATGACACAAGTGCTACCTAGGTCGTCAAATAACGACCCAAACGCTACCTGGCCGTAGGGTTTTTTCTATATCTTTAACACTAGGTCACATAGGAAGGAATGTAACAGTTTTCCTGCGATACTTTTCTACGAGCAACACGTTAAAGGCGTTTCAGACAATAACCCCGGGGGTGACTGAAATGTTGGAAAAAAATCAGCAAGGGCTTCTTCACGGCGATGATTGCAAACGATTCGTTGGCGAAAACTACACGAGGAAATGTGTTTCGTTCGTCTGTAGGTGACATACATTCCCAGCTATTTCTATACACACCACCTCGGTGCTACCGGGGTCGTCAAATAACGACCCAAATGCTACTTGGTGTATATGCTACCAGGGTCGTTCGGCGGTTGACGACCCAAACGCTACCTACCCCAGGGTTTTCCTATAACTTTAATAATAGGTCACTTACGAAGGAAGGCAATACTTTTCCTGCGATACTTTTCAACGAGGAACGCGTTAAAAGCGTTCCCGAGCATAACCCCGGGGGTGACTGAAATCGGGTAAAAGTCACCAAGGGGTACGTACCCCTGTGTGAAATTTTTAACTTTTTCAAACACCACCAGGGTTCTTCACGGGGACGATTGCGAACGATTCCTTACACAGAACTAGACGAGGAAATGTATTTACTTCCTGCGTAAGTCGCATACTTTCCAAGAAATTTCCATGCACATGACACAAGTGCTACCCGGGTCGTCAGATGACGACCCAAATGCTACCTGACCCCATGCTCTTTTTTATATCTTCAATAGTAGGTGACTTAGGAAGGAACGGGATACGTTTCCTTCGATACTTTTCAACGAGGAACGCGTTAAAGGCGTTTCCGACAATAACCCCGGGGGTCGCTGAAATGTGCCAAAAAATCACCAAGGGGTACACCCAGGTGACATTTTTCACTTTTTCAATGACCACCAGGGTTCTTCACGGGGACGATTGCGAACGATTCCTAACGGGGAACTAGACGAGGAAATTTATTTACTTCCTCTATAAGTCACATACTTACCAAGATATTCAGAAAAACATGAAAAAAGTGCTACCGGGGTCGTCAGATAACGACCCAAATGCTACTTGGTAAATGTGCTACCAGGGTCGTCAAAAACGACCCAAACGCTACCCGGCCCTAGGGTTTTTTCTATAACTTCATTAATAGGTCACTTAGGAAGGAACGCGATACGCTACCTGGGCTAGTTTTCAACGAGGAACGTACACCCAGGCGAAATTTTTAACTTTTTCAAACACCACCAGGGTTCTTCACGGGGACGATTGCGAACGATTCCTTGGCGAAAACTAGACGAGGAACTGTACTTACTTCCTGCGTAACTCGCATACTTTCCAAGAAATTTCCATAGACATGACACAAGTGCTACCAGGGTCGTCAGATCTGACGACCCAAACGCTACCTACCACCAGGGTTTTTCTATGTCCCCATCTGGATGTACACTGCTCGCGTAACACATCAGCAACACGTTTGTGAGACGAAAAAAATGTGTCTGGCACTGGCAAGAACACCCTCTAGGAAGAGTACATTTACACGAATTTCTGTACAGGCCAATTAGAAGTTCGTGTACGTGTACCTTTGATACTTCCTAGGGGGCATTCCAGTACTGCCCTCTCTGACGCGTCAAGTCTGCCAGACTGTGAGAGGGTCCCCCTAGCCCAAAAAAAACAAAAGGTTCACCCCAACCCCAAACTATCCCCCTAACCCCATGCGAAATCGCTTAACACTGACAGTTCTGAATGAAAAAAAGGTGCTGAATCGCTTATCACTAGAAGTTCATAATAAAAAAGGTGCTGAATCGCTTATCACTAGAAGTTCATAATAAAAAAAGGTGCTGAATCGCTTATCACTAGAAGTTCATAATAAAAAAAGGTGCTGAATCGCTTATCACTTTAAAGTTCGAAAAAAGAAAAGTAAAAAAAAAAAAAAATCCACGCACATCCCGCGACCAATCAAAGTTTCATACTCTGGGACATTGTCCACACCTTATCCCGCACTTGCAGGTCCGTGAATAAATCCAGTTCAATACGTCGCGGGTGTGCGCGTATAACCGATAGCTTCGTCTTACGTTCGATCCGGCAGCACCTCCGGATCTCGGCGATATAAATCTCAAGAACCAGTTCTTCGAAGTCGCCGATCTTCGGTGCTGCTGCCCTTCTCCTCTTCGGTACGTTTCTGGTCGAAATCCGTGATCCTTCGCTCAAATGCGGTGGTGCTGCTGTTGTACACGTTCCATCTACTGGCGGTGCTGGTGGCGATGTACGGCTCGTCTTCGCCGCGCATCTACTGCCGACCTCCTCACACTTCTTCTTGGAAAAGCCCTTCACCTTCCCCAAGGAGACTAGGCCGCCACATACCGCCACTGCCGCGACGACGCCGACACCGGTGACAGCGGTCCCGCTGCCCACGGTGCCAACAGCAGTGGCGGTGTCAAGTCCATCCTCTCCCACGCTCCCATCCTGTGGGGCTGGTGTTGAAGACGTTCCAGCTACTGGCGATGCTGGTGGCGATGGAAGGCTCGTGTTCGCTCTGGACGTACTGGCGACCTCCTCACACTTCCTCTTGGAAAACCCCTTCACCTTCCCCAAGGTGACTGGGACGTCAAATCCTCTCACCTTCCCGGTCTCCCGCTCGCTCACCGGCAGGGTCCCTCCGGCCTCGGCTCCCCCGGGATGTGCCTGCTGAAACAAGAACAAGTGTCTAAGCGATCTTTCCAAACTTTCAACTGAAAACTATTTCGGTCATTCCACAGTGCGGAATGTTTTTCTTTTTAATGCCAGTTCCGTTTTTTTTTTCTGAAAATTTAAAAAAAAAAAAAAAAAAAAAAAATTTAAAAAAAAAAAAAAAAAAAAAAAAAAAAAAAAAAAAAAAAAATAAAAATAAACCGATTTTTTCGCTTATATGTTATTTTTTTCCCAAGTCATTTGCACAAAGAATGAAGCTTTTGCTATATAAACCCATTAAATTATATTTAAAAACATTTAATTATTAATTACATCCTCTTTCTTCAAACGTGTAGGTGTTATTTTTGGCATGACCTCAATTTTCATGAAAATCGGCTAAAACTATGCCGGCGGATGCGGAGTCTCAGCTTTTATAGTACCTCGGGATCGTGCTGCACGTGGAGCGATTCTTACAGTGGTACAATCCATGCAAAAACGTACCTAACCACACCCACCCAGCATAGGGTGGCACTTTGCACTTTCAACTAGCACATTGCTACCTGGGTCCCCAGAAAGGGACCCAAACGCTACCTGGCCCCAGGGTTTTTCCTATATCTTCAATACTAGGTCACTTAGGAAGGAACGGGATACTTTTCCTTCGATACTTTTCAACGAGGAACGCGTTAAAGGCGTTTCCGACAATAACCCCGGGGGTCGCTGAAATGTGCAAAAAAATCACCAAGGGGTACACCCAGGTGACATTTTTAACTTTTTCAATGACCACCAGGGTTCTTCACGGGGACGATTGCGAACGATTCCTAACGGGGAACTAGCCCCCCACGAGGAAAAAAATTTATTTACTTTCCTCTATAAGTCAACATACTTACCAAGATATTTCGAAAAACATGAAAAAAATGCTACCGGGGTCGTCAGATAACGACCCAAATGCTACTTGGTAAATGTGCTACCAGGGTCGTCAAAAACGACCCAAACGCTACCCGGCCCTAGGGTTTTTTCTATAACTTCATTAATAGGTCACTTAGGAAGGAACGCGATACGCTACCTGGGCTAGTTTTCAACGAGGAACACGTTGAAACCCTTTGAGACAATAACCCCGGTGGTCGCTGAAATGTGCCAAAAAGTCACCAAGGGGTACGTACACCCAGGTGACTTTTTTAACTTTTTCAATGACCACCAGGGTTCTTCACGGGGACGATTGCGAACGATTCCTTGGCGAAAACTAGACGAGGAACTGTACTTACTTCCTGCGTAAGTCGCATACTTTCCAAGATATTTCCATGCACCTCACACAAGTGCTACCAGGGTCGTCAGATGACGACCCAAACGCTACCTGACCCCAGGGTTTTTTCATATCTTCAATAGTAGGTGACTTAGGAATGAACGGGATACGTTTCCTTCGATACTTTTCAACGAGGAACGCGTTAAAGGCGTTTCCGACAATAACCCCGGGGGTCGCTGAAATGTGCCAAAAAATCACCAAGGGGTACACCCAGGTGACATTTTTCACTTTTTCAATGACCACCAGGGTTCTTCACGGGGACGATTGCGAACGATTCCTAACGGGGAACTAGACGAGGAAATTTATTTACTTCCTCTATAAGTCACATACTTACCAAGATATTTCGAAAAACATGAAAAAAGTGCTACCGGGGTCGTCAGATAACGACCCAAATGCTACTTGGTAAATGTGCTACCAGGGTCGTCAAAAACGACCCAAACGCTACCCGGCCCTAGGGTTTTTTCTATAACTTCATTAATAGGTCACTTAGGAAGGAACGCGATACGCTACCTGGGCTAGTTTTCAACGAGGAACACGTTGAAACCCTTTGAGACAATAACCCCGGTGGTCGCTGAAATGTGCCAAAAAGTCACCAAGGGGTACACCCAGGCGAAATTTTTAACTTTTTCAAACACCACCAGGGTTCTTCACGGGGACGATTGCGAACGATTCGTTGGCGAAAACTAGACGAGGAACTGTACTTACTTCCTCCGTAAGTCGCATACTTTCCAAGATATTTCCATGCACATGACACAAGTGCTACCAGGGTCGTCAGATCTGACGACCCAAACGCTACCTACCACCAGGGTTTTTCTATGTCCCCATCTGGATGTACACTGCTCGACTAACACATCAGCAACACGTTTGTGAGACGAAAAAAATGTGTCTGGCACTGGCAAGAACACCCTCTAGGAAGAGTACATTTACACGAATTTCTGTACAGGCCAATTAGAAGTTCGTGTACGTGTACCTTTGATACTTCCTAGGGGGCATTCCAGTACTGCCCTCTCTGACGCGTCAAGTCTGCCAGACTGTGAGAGGGTCCCCCTAGCCCAAAAAAAACAAAAGGTTCACCCCAGCCCCAAACTATCCCCCTAACCCAATGCGAAATCGCTTAACACTGAAAGTTCTGAATGAAAAAAGGTGCGTAATCGCTTATAACTACAAGTTCATAACGAAAAAAGGTGCGTAATCGCTTATCACTACAAGTTCATAATAAAAAAAGGTGCTCAATCGCTTATCACTACAAGTTCATAATAAAAAAAGGTGCTCAATCGCTTATCACTACAAGTTCATAATAAAAAAAGGTGCTCAATCGCTTATCACTACAAGTTCATAATAAAAAAAGGTGCTCAATCGCTTATCACTAGAAGTTCATAATAAAAAATGGTGCGCAATCGCTTATCACTTTAAAGTTCGAAAAAAGAAAAGGAAAAAAAACGCACAATCCGCGCACATCCCGCGACCAATCACTGTCTCATCGACTTCGATATCGTCCACACCTTGTCTCGCACTTGCTGGTCACTGAACTGGTGAAGTTCCTGACGTCGCGGGTGTGCGCGGATCTCTGACAGCCGCGTCTTCCTGTCGTGGCGGCAGCAGCTCCGTATCTCCTGGTGGTAAATATCTCTCACGAGTCCTTCCACCTCGCCGATCTTCAATGGTGGTGGTGCTGCTGCTCCGGCTGCCCGTGGTAATGGTGCTTGTGTCACTGTCGGTCGTTGTGGGGTCAATGTCGGTGGTTCAGGTGTCCTCGATCGGGGTCTTCTAGCTGGTGGCGGTGGTGGTGGCGCTGCACGGCTCTTCTTCGCTTGTCCGCCCGTAGTGGCGACCTCCTCACTCTTTCGCTTCTCCGCTGTGTGGATATTCCGCCATTCGCTGGCTCCCATAGCCTCAGCCTCCTGCTTCAGGGCAGACTCCTCTAGCATCTTGCCCATCGTGTCGTCCTCCAACTGTCTCTCCTCCTCGCTGTCAACTTCCATCTCCTCCTCCTCCTTCTCATCCTCCTCCGACTCGCCCGCCTTCTCCCATAGGTCATGCACCTTCTTCACCGACACGTTGCTGGCTGAAGCTATGGAGCGAAGCACCTCATCTTCCTCCTGTTCCTCCTCATCCGAGGAGGTCGCCGGGGCCTTGCTGACTGTGCACGTCTTCGTTGTCTTGTCGAGGATGCTACGGTGCGCGTGGAGGGCACGCGAGAACGTCTCGACACTCTGCTTCGATTTTGCCGACAAGTCGTAGTACTTGTCGGCAGTAGATTTAGAGTGTTTCATCAGCTGGGACAGAGGCTCTGCGATGGTGGCGTCCTCTGTCCTGATGTCTGTCACCATCCCCATCCGGTTGTGGGTCGCCGTGAACACGCCAAACTTTTCCTCGGCGCCAGACTTCCGCCACGCATCCCGGATGAGTCGGCTCGCCCCCGACGTGTTTTGCTCGTAGCTAGAGCCATCCTTCGTTCTGAAGACGTACACCTCTTCGCTCCCCTTCGTGGTCGCGTCCAGGTACGCCAGGAGCGCGGCGTACACGTCGGGCAACACTGGGATTGCCGCGCCACCCCACCGCTTGGACGTCTTGTGTTTCGCCACAACGATGCAGCGAAACAGCTGCCCATTCGACGCCCTCTCACACACAGCATTGCGCACCTGGCTCGTGAGCATGTTGCTGAAGCAGCTGATGCGCTGTGCCGAGAACAAGCACATCAGCAGGATCAGAACACCTCGGGCTTCGGCCAGCAGCTCGGCGGTCGGCAAGGGACGCTGCAACAGCTCCAGGACGTGCCGGACGTACGCGCAGGTGGAGAAGTAGTCCCGAGCGCCCGGCTTCACGGCAGTCTGCAGCATCTCCTGTTGGTGGTCGCTCCGGCGTTCGGCGATTGGTCCGCTCAGTCCCTTCATGCACGTATCTAGGACGATGAGGCTGCCGGAGGCGTTCTGTAAGTCCATTCCCTCACCGACGGCATACTTCATGAAGAGTCTGAGAGACACCAGGTACGTCTTCAGGGTGTTCGGGTTCAGGGTCGGGTTACATGGCGTTGTAGTACGCTGTAATCCGCGTAGCCTTGAACGCCGACCTCATCGTTGACTTCGTGGTCCAACTCCAGAAACGCGCAATCTGGTTGGCGTACTGCTTCGCCTGACGTTCGGGCACAGCTCCGCCAGCCGGGGTCTGCACGTGCCGGTAATAACGCTGGACCTCGTGCGGAAGTACTTCGCCGTGGCTCTGGACGCGCGGTGTGCTAGGTGTCTCCGTCTTGATCGACTCCCCCTTGTGCAACTGCTTCATGTGTCTTGGTACATTAATGAACTGCTTCTTGCAGATGGTGCAGCTGTGGAACGCTCGTCCAGACTTCCCACGACGATCCACATCGAAAGCAGCATGTACGATGGAGTCCGCTTCACTCTTCGACTTATGGTGGGTACGGCGAACGTGCTGGGTCAGCTGGCTTGACAGGGCGTCGCAAAGTGGACACTTCCTCTTCGGCTTCACCTTCCCCAGGGATAGCGTGCCGTCACATCCCGCCACTGCCTCAACGACGCCGACACCGGTGACAGCGGTCCCGCTGCCCACCGTGTCGACAGCAGTGGCGGTGTCAGCTGCATCGTCCCGCACACTCCCAACATCTCCCTCTGGGAGTCGTGCCGCGATCGGCAGCCGAACGACATCTCTATCCCGGTCTGCGTCTCCACCAGGGGCTCCAGTTGGTGCAGCGGCACTCGCGTCAGTCTCCAGCTGCAGAACTCGTCGGTGTAGCACTGCCCGCTTGCCGACCTGCTTCATGAGGCAGCTCTGCAGTTCTTTGGAGATGCGTGCTGTTCTCGCCTCCGCCGCTAAACTTGTCTCCATCATGGCCCGCAACTCGACAATCGTCCGCAGCGCAATCGTCAGCTGCTCCTCGGTCGACAAGGTCTTCCCGGCCGGCTCAGGCTCGGACTGCAGGATATCCGGAACGATATCCCGCGCCGGCTCAGGCACGGACTCGGGGGTCATCAAGGTCATCGAAGGCTCAGGCTCGGTCGGCTCGGTAGTCACACTCAAGGTCATCGTCGAAGGCGCCGGCTCAGGCTCGGTCGGCTCGCTCGTCACACACAAGGTCTTCCCGGCCGGCTCAGGCTCGGACTGCAGGATATCCGGAACGATATCCCGCGCCGGCTCAGGCACGGACTCGGGGGTCTCCCGCAAGGTCATCGCAGGCTCGGTCTGCTCGGTAGTCACACTCAAGGTCATCGTCGAAGGCGCCGGCTCAGGCTCGGTCGGCTCGCTCGTCACACACAAGGTCTTCCCGGCCGGCTCAGGCTCGGACTGCAGGATATCCGGAACGATATCCCGCGCCGGCTCAGGCACGGACTCGGGGGTCTCCCACAACGTCATCGAAGGCGCCGGCTCAGGCTCGGTCTGCTCGGTAGTCACACTCAAGGTCATCGTCGAAGGCGCCGGCTCAGGCTCGGTCGGCTCGGGGGTCTCCCGCAATTTCATCGAAGGCGCCGGCTCAGGCTCGGTCTGCTCGGTAGTCACACTCAAGGTCATCGTCGAAGGCGCCGGCTCAGGCTCGGTCGGCTCGCTCGTCACACACAAGGTCTTCCCGGCCGGCTCAGGCTCGGACTGCAGGATATCCGGAACGATATCCCGCGCCGGCTCAGGCACGGACTCGGGGGTCTCCCGCAAGGTCATCGCAGGCTCGGTCTGCTCGGTACTCACACTCAAGGTCATCGTCGAAGGCGCAGGCTCAGGTTCGGTCGGCTCGCTCGTCACACACAAGGTCTTCCCGGCCGGCTCTGGCTCGGACTGCAGGATATCCGACTGGATATCCCGCGCCGGCTCTGGCACGGACTCGGTGGTCACCGGCAGGGTCCCTCGGGCCTCGGCTCCCAAGGGCTGTGCCTGCTGAAACAAGAAGAAGTGTCTAAGCGGTCTTTCACACAACAGCGAATTTAATTTTCTTTGCTACGGGCCATTTTCCACCACTCAATTGCAACAAGATTGAACGTTTAAAATGTGAATAATACACACCTCCAGTGCCGTTTCCGCTCGCCACAGTGGGATGGTGAGGGTTCGCGTCCCGTCCACGTCCGTCTCCGGCTCAGGCTCAGCAACGGTCCCAAGGGCCTCGGCTCCCCCGGGATGTGCCTGCTGAAACAAGAATAAGTGTTTAAGCGGTCTTTCACACAAGAGCGAATTTAATTTCATTTCAAATATAAATCCAGTATTAACAAACACATGAATAATACACACCTTTCCTGCCCGCCCAGCTCGTGTCGATCGGCGGGTGCCTACCTCTGCATCCGCCTCTGGCTGGGTCCCTTGGGCATCTGAGCCGGTCCCTCGGGCCTCCTCACCATCCTGTGCGCTCGTGGTGGCCGCCTTCTGTAACAAGAACAAGTGTCTAAGCGATCTTTCCAAACTTTCAACTGAAAACAATTTCGATCATTCCACAGTGCGGATGGGTTTTTTTTGTTAATGCCAATTTTTTTTTTTTTTTTTTTTTTTTTTCAAAAAATGTTGAAAAAAACCGGAATTTTCGATTATATGTAATTTTTTTCCCAAGTCATTTGCACAAAGAATGAAGCTTTTGCTATATAAACCCATTAAATTATATTTAAAAAAAAATAAATAATTAATTACCTCCTGTTTCTTCTGCCGCCTCGCTCTTCGTTTCGGCATGATGTTTTCGTATCAAAATCTTCTAGAACTATGTCGATCTAAGGCGCGGTATCAGCTTTTATACTACCTCGGATCCGTGCTGCACGTGCACGCGATTCTGGACTGATACAAAGCATGCAAAAACGTAGGGTGGCCAGCATAGGGTGGCAATTGCCACTTTCAGCTAACACATTGCTACCAGGGTCGTCAAATAACGACCAAAACGCTACCTGGCCCTAGGGTTTTTTCTATAACTTTAATAATAGGTCACTTACGAAGGTAGGGAATACTTTTCCTGCAATACTTTTCAACGAGGAACGCTTCAAAAGCGTTTCCGACAATAACCCTGGGGGTGACATTTTCAGTCACTATCAGGGTTCGTCTCGAGGATGACTCGTAACGATTCCTTACACAAAATTACAAGAAGAAATGTATTTACTTCCTGTCAAAGTCACATACTTTCAAACATATTTCAATACACATTACCACATTGCTACCAGGGTCGTCAAATAACGACCCAAACGCTACCTGGCCCAGGGTTTTTATATATCTTTAATAATAGGTCACTTACGAAGGTAGGGAATACTTTTCCTGCGATACTTTTCAACGAGGAACGCGTTAAAAGCGTTTCCGACAATAACCCCGGGGGTGACATTTCCGTCACTACCAGGGTTCGTCTCGGGGATGACTCGTAACGATTCCTTACACAAAAGTACAAGAAGAAATGTATTTACTTCCTGTCAAAGTCACATACTTTCAAACATATTTCAATACACATTACAACATTGCTACCAGGGTCGTCAAATATCGACCCAAACGCTACCTGGACCTAGGGTTTTTTTATAACTTTAATAATAGGTCACTTACGAAGGTAGGGAATACTTTTCCTGCTATACTTTTCAACAAGGAACGCGTTAAAAGCGTTTCCGACAATAACCCCGGGGGTGACATTTTCCGTCACTACCAGGGTTCGTCTCGGGGATGACTCGTAACGATTCCTTACACAAAAGTACAAGAACAAATGTATTTCCTTCGTGTCTAACTCACATACTTCCCAAGATATTTCCATACACATGACCACTTGCTACCTGGGTCGTCACATGACGACCCAAATGCTACCTGGCCCTAGGGTTTTTTCTATAACTTTACTAATAGGTCACTTAGGAAGGAAGGCAATACTTTTCCTTCGATAGTTTTCAACGAGGAACACGTTAAAAGTGTCTCCCACAACAACCCTGGGAGTCACTGAAATGTGTCAAAAAGTCACCAAGGGGTACACCCACGAACTTTTTTTATTTTATTTTTCACTACCAGGGTTCTTCACGGGGGTGACTGCAAACGGTTCAGTGTACAAAACTAACCCGAACCCTGTAGTTTATTTTGACCCCGGGACATAATTACCCCAACCCTGACCCGAAACCTGCCTGCTGCTACCTAGGTCGTTTTTCGTTATGGGTTCTAGGGTTTGGTAGCAAAAAGGTCGTAAAAAAGTTTCTCGTTATGGGTACCAGGGCTGGGTAGCAAAAAGGTCGTCAAAGCCCTGACGACCCAGGTAGCCGACCCAAATGCTACCTGAAATCGACCCTGGTAGCATGCGACTTGTGTTTTGCGGTAGCAAAAAGGTCGTTTTGACGACCCTAACTAGCGGTCTGTCGACGCTACGCAGCATGTCAGCATTTGGGTCGATACCCAAAATAGGGTTTTTTTACTGGGGGTATAACCCCGTATCTATGGGTATAGTTTTAGGGCGAGGGGTGATAGTTGCAAACCCTGCTTAGGCCGCGTTGAAAAATCGATTTTAAATAATGAAACCCGAATTGGTTACATTGACGACTTAAGAAGCCCTTATTTCGGTTCTAGACGCAGGGTTAGAGCCCTTATAAGAGGGCTCGGGATGTATTTTGAAACCCTGGATCATATCCCCCAACCCTGGGAAACCCCGGGGTCGGGAAAGGACGGAAAAACCCAGGAACAAAAAGTCATGTAACCCACTATACAAACTTGACGACCCACAATAACTCAGAAAATAATTATCTCATATTCTGACTTTTAGTGTTTCCCCTCGTGGGCAACTATATCGACTAGTGGCGATCTATTGGTGTTTATTGGAAGTGCTTCCGTTCGAAGTGTGAGCAAAATCGGTCGAGCGGTTTATCTTTTGTGATCACTACAAGTTTGATGAAAATCGGGCTAGCGTTATCGAAGCGGTTACGTCGATGAAAACCCCTGGCAAGACCGTTTCAGGCGGCCACAAAAATTGTTCTACTGCGTATATCGGGAAACGGTCAACGGCAACAGAGAACTACAGAGCCACCGTACGTGTGTGCTAAGTTTGATTGAAATCGGATTTCAGACGCAGCCACAATTGGCGAATAAGTCTAACCCCAACGTGCAGCATTGACGTCGACAAACTTTTCGAAATTGGCGAAAATATGCGCTACATTTTCGTTCGTTTCTCCGTCAATAGTAGAGATATTAAGCCGAATTTTTTAAAAATCCGGCACACATTTGAAGGATCTAGACGATAGGCTAATGGTTTTAGGTGGACTTGGCGATTTTTCGACTCTTTGCGCAACTCGAAAGTTGCACAAATTGTTTTATTTTTTTTTTTCGTCGAAAACTGACCCCGGAAAATGTTCGACTCTTTTCTACTCGACACGGGCTAGGGTTAGGCAAGAACGCCAGTACTCCTTCTTAGGTCCTCGGCACGGAATATCCGGCCAAGTTTCGTCTGAATCGAGCACGGGGAAAGTGGGAATCTCGAGAAACCCTAACCCCAAAACGCAGCACTTATGTCGTCAAGATTTTTTCCTTTTTTTTACACATTTTCGAACAGGTGCCATTTCGTGCTCGTTCGAGCTACAGTGACGAACGAACTATGCACGTGTTCGAGAAGGAAGCCCGCTCATTTTGGGCTCAAAGGCCACACTCTGTCTCGTTCGACCTTGACCGTGCCGAGTGTGGAACACACCCCCAAAATTAGGCTTTTTCGAGTAGTTTTCGAGCATCAACTTTTCGCCGCGGCCGGCTGTTTTCGGCCCGTTCTCGCACGTTAAACGATAGCTGCGTCTCTTCTGTACACGTCCTGGCAATTTCAGGCTCGTATCTCTCGTATATCGCGAGATACAAGGTCACGAACAAGGTCACCCCAAAGGTGGCCAGGACTACAAACGACGTAAGTGCTGCGCGAAAACGAGTCATAGGTCGGTCTGTGCGGAGTGGTGAAAAATACTCCCCAATAGTGGTGGTAGCGCGCCGTTCTTATTTGCATACGGTAGCTCTTGCAATTCACTAGAGATCCGTAGAAAGACCCTCTCGGATTTACTTCCGTACATAGACGATGTGATAGTTGGAACTTTTTACTCCGGGCCCCGCGACCAAAGGGGCCTTTTCAGACGTCCCTAGAGGGTCGTCAGACGACATAAGTGCTGCGTGGCCCCAGGGTTTTTTCTATATCTTCCATATTAGGTCCCTTACGAAGGCAGGCAATACTTTTCCCGTGCTAGTTTTCAACGACGAACCCGTTAAAGCCGTTTCCGACAATAAACCTGGGGGTCACTGAAATAGTGCAAAAAATCACCAAGGGGTATACCCAGGTGAAAATTTTAACATTTTCTATCGCTACCAGGGTTCTTCTCGGGGATGACTGCGAACGATTCGCTTGACAAAACTAGACTAGGAAATGTATTTCCTTCGTGTCTAAGTCACACACTTCCCAAGATATTTCCATAGACAATAACTCATTGCTGCGCGTGTCGTCAAATAACGACACAAATGCTGCACGGCCCCAGGGTTTTTCTATATCTTGCATAGTAGGTCACTTAGGAAGGAATGTAATACATTTCTGGGGATACTTTTCGACGAAGAACGCGTTAAGTGCGTTTCCGACAATAACCCCGGGGGTCACTGAAATAGTGCAAAAAAATCACCAAGGGGTATACCCAGGTGAAAATTTTAACATTTTCTATCGCTACCAGGGTTCTTCTCGGGGATGACTCAGAACGATTCCTTGGCGAAAAATAGACGAGGAAATGTATTTCCTTTCTGTCTAAGTGACATACTTTCCCAGATATTTCAATAGACATTACCACATTGCTGCGCGTGTCGTCAAATAACGACACAACTGCTGCACTGCATGTTATATTTGCTGCGAGGGTCGTCATGACGACACAAATGCTGCGCGGCCCTAGGGTTTTTCTACATCTTGGTTAGTAGGTCACTTAGGAAGTGATGGAATACATTTCTTGCGATACTCTTCGACGAGGAACCCGTTAAAACCGTTTCCGACAATAACCCCGGGGGTGACTGAAATTGTGCAAACATTCACCAAGGGGTATACCCAGGGGAATTTTTTCAAAGTTTCGGTCACTATCAGGGTTCTTGACGGGGATGACTGCCAACGATTCCTTGCAGAGAACTAGACGAGGAAATGTATTTTCTTCCTGTCTATGTCACATACTTCCCAAGATATTTCGATAGACAATAACTAATTGCTGCGCGTGTCGTCAAATGACGACATAAGTGCTGCGCGCCAAATGTGCTGCGCGAGTCGTCATATAACGACACAAGTGCTGCGCGGCCCTAGGGTTTTATCTACATCTTCCAAAGTAGGTCACTTACGAAGGCAGGAAATACTTTTCCTGTGCTACTTGGCGACGAGGAACCCGTTAAAAGCGTTTCCGACAATAACCCCAGGGGTCAGTGAAATGTGGCAAAAAATCACCAAGGGGTACACCCATGTGATTTTTCTTCATTTTTTCATCACTACCAGGGTTCTTCTCGGCATGACTCAGAACGATTAATTAGACAAAAGTAGGCTAGGAAATGTATTTCCTTCGTGTCTAAGTGACATACTTCCCAAGATATTTCGATAGACAATAACTAATTGCTGCGCGTGTCGTCAAATGACGACTCAAGTGCTGCGCAGCCCCAGGGTTTTTCTACATCTTCCACAGTAGGTCAATTAGGAAGGAATGGAATACGTTTCTTGCGATACTTTTCGACGAGGAACGCGTTCAAGGGGTTTCCGACAATAACCCCGGGTATGACTGAAATGTGGCAAAAAATCACCAAGGGGTATTACCCAGGTGAACATTTTACACGTTTTTGTCACTACCAGGGTTCTTCACGGCGATGACTGAGAACGATTCCGTACAGAGAACTAGACGAGGAAATGTATTTACTTCCTGTCTAAGTCACATACTTCCCAAGATATTTCGACATACATGACCAAATTGCTGCGGGCGTCGTCAGAAATCGGCATAAATGCTGCGCGCCAAATGTGCTGCGCGGGTCGTCATATAACGACAGAAATGCTGCGCGGCCCTAGGGTTTTCTCTACATCTTCCAAAGTAGGTCACTTAAGAAGGCAGGCAACACTTTTCCTGTGCTACCTTTCAACGAGGAACACGTTAAAGGGGTTCCCGACAATAACCCCGGGGGTCACTGAAATGTTGAATAAAATCACCAAGGGGTACACCCAGGTGAAAATTTTCAAAGTTTCAGTCACTACCAGGGTTCTTCACGGTGACGACTGCAAACGATTCCTCGGCCAAAAGTAGACGAGGAAGTCCATTTCCTACGTGTCTAAGTCACATACTTACCAAGATGTTTCAAGAAACATTACCACATTGCTGCGAGGGTCGTCAGATGACGACCCAAATGCTGCACGAACATAGGGTTTTTCCATATCAGGATATGCATGTACACGGCTGGCTTAACACATCAGCAACCCATTTGTGAGAGCAAAAAAATGTGTCTGGCACTGGCAAGAACACCCTCTGGAAGAGTACATTTACACGAATTTCTGTACAGGCCAATTAGAAGTTCGTGTACGTGTACCTTTGATACTTCCAAGGGGGCATTCCAGTACTGCCCTCTCTGACGCGTCAAGTCTGCCAGACTGTGAGAGGGTCCCCCTAGCCCAAAAAAAACAAAAGGTTCACCCCAACCCCAAACTTGCCCCCTAACCCAATGAATGAAAAAAAGGTGCGGAATCGCTTATCACTGTGAGTTCTGTAAAAAAAGGTGCGAAATCGCTTATCACTGTAAGTTTATAAATGCAAAAAAAGGTGCGAAATCGCTTATCACTGTAAGTTCGTTCGGTAAAAAAAAGGTGCGCCATCGCTTATCACTGTAAGTTCATAAATGCAAAAAAAGGTGCGCCATCGCTTATCACTGTAAGTTCATAAATGCAAAAAAAGGTGCGAAATCGCTTATCACTATATAATGTTATGAAGAAAAAAGAAAAAAGAAAAAAGAAAAAACGCGCACTCCAGGCACATCCCGCGACCACTCACTTATGAAAAGTCCTCGCGATGGTCCAGATCTTGTCGCGAACTTGCTGGTCTGTGAATATGTCAAGTTTGCGACGTCGCGGGTGTGCCCGGATGGACGACAGCCTCGTCTTCTTCTCTACGAGGCAGCAGCTCCGGATCTCGGCGGAGTATATCTCACGAATGAGTCCTTCGAACTCGCCGATCTTCGGGGCTGCTACTCTGGCTGCCGCCGCTGGTGATGCTGATGGTGTTGTCTCTGTTGGTAGTTGTGTCCTCTTACTCGGTGTGGGTGCTCGAGCTGTCGCTGTAGTGGGTTCAGCTCGAGCTGTTGTTGCCGGTGATGGTGTTGCTGGTGCTGGTGCTGCTGGTGACTCTAATCGAATCTTCTTCGGGGTCCTCGGCGGCCGGACCTCCTCCGATGTCCTCTTCTGCCCTCCTGTCATACTCTTCCTCCAACCGCTGGCGTCCATATCCTTGGCCTCGCGGGTGAGGGCGCAGTCCTCCAGCATTAGCCCCATGCTCGGGTCTTCCAGCTCGCGCTCGGAATCTGTGTTGACCTCGTCCATGTCCAAGTCTTCGTGAACTCCGTCGTCCTCGGAGGTGCCGGTGTCCTCCCAGAGGGCATGTACTTTCTTCACCGAAATCTTGCTGGATGAGGCTATCGACTGGAGGACCTCGTCTTCCTCGAGCGCTTCCTCATCGGAGGAGGTCACCGGAGCCCTTGTAACGGTCGCCGAAGTGGCATGTTTCTTCATTGTCTTTGTCTTCTCCACGATCTTCCGGTGGGCGGCGAGGGTGCGGGAGTAAGTGTCCACTGTCTCCTTGGATTTGGCCGACAAGTCGTAATACTTGTCGGCTGTAGTCTGGGCATGTTTCATCAACTTGGACAAAGGCTCAGCAATGCTGCTGTCCTCTGCCCGGATGTCCGTGACGATCCCCATCCGGTTCTGCGTGGTACTGAAAGCGCCGAACTTGGCCTCGGCGCCAGACTTCTTCCAGCTCTCCCGGATGAGACGACTCGCACCTGATGAATTGTCGACAAAACTCACTCCCGCACGGTTCCGGAAGACGTGGACGTCTTCATTCGATTCAGACGTGGCGTCCACGAAGGTCATGAGTGCATCGTAGACTTCGACCGACACGGGGACTACCGCGCCACCCCACCGCTTTGACGTCTTGTGTCGAGCCACCCCTATGCAGCGGAAGGTCTGGCCGTCGGATGCCCGCTGTAGTACGGCTTTCCGCACCTGGCTGGACATCATATTACTGAAACAGCTGATGCGCTGTGCCGAGTAGAGGCACATCAGCAGAATCAGTACTCCTCTTGATTCCAGCAACAGGTCGGCGCTTGGTAGAGGCCGCTTCAGCTTCTCCATCACTTCACGGACGAACTTGGAGGCGGCGAAGAACTCCCGGGCGTCAGGCTTCACGGCAGAGTGGACCATGTCCTGTTGGTGCTGACTCCGTCGTTCAGCGATCGGCCCGGACAATCCCTTCAGGCATCCGTCAATCGTGTAGAGGCAGCCGCTATCCTTCCCGATGTCCAAACCCTCCGCTTCCGCGTACCTCACAAAGAATCGTAATGATAAGAGGTACACCTTCAGGGTGTTAGGGTTCGTCGTCTTGTACTTGTCATTGTAGTAAGCCGTGATACGCTTCCGCTTGAAGGCTGCCCTTAAAGTCGTCTTGCCAGTCCAGGCCCAGTACCGCGATATCTGCTTCGCGTACTGCCTGGCCTGTCTCTCGGCCATGGCTCCGCCAGACGGGGTCTGTACGTGCGTGTAAAAATGCATCAACTCGTCACGGAGGGCAGGCTCCTTCTCATCTCTGGTGCTCGGTGTATCCGCTCCCCTCTTCATGATCGCTTCTTCCTCCACCTTGTGAACGGCCCGCATGTGCCTGGGCACGTCTTGCACCTGCTTCTTGCACACCGGACATCGGTGGAACCGTCTGCCCGTCTTCCCCCGCGCCACTCCCGTTTCGAACGCACCGTGTACAATGGTGTCGGCTTCGGCCTTTGTCTTCTTGTGGGTGCGCCGGATATGTTGCGTCAGCTGCATGCTGGTGGTCCGACATAACGGGCACTGTCTGGCTTTCCTGTTCCCTGACGCAACATTACTCGACTCACCCACAACGATGACAGCGGTCCCGCTGTCCGTAGTGACAGCAGTGCCGCTCCCACCATCCACGCTCCCATCCCGTGCAGCCTCGCTCGCACCATCACCCTCTGGGAGTCGTGGATCTCTCGGTCGCCGAGCCTGCATCTGTCTGTCTCGCTCAGTCGCTGTGGTCGTCATCTGCCTTTCTCCCTCCGTCGCTGTGGTCGTCTTAACGGCAGCCGTCGATATCACGGCTGTCGTGGACTTCACGGCAGTCTGGGATGTCTCGTCAGCCTCCAGCTCGGCAACGCGTCGCTCCAGGGCCGTTCTCTTCCTTACTTGTGACACGAGACAAGTCTGAAGTTCCCTGGAGTTCCGCACGGCTCTGGCCTCGGCAGCTTCCATGGTCGCCATCCTGCTGGTCAAACTGGCAATAGTCGACAGTGCCGTGGCCAGCTGATCCTCTATCGACGGCGCTGCTGCAGGACTCGACACGCTCCCATCCTGTGGGGCCTCTGCCCCACGATCGCCCTCTGGGAGTCGTGCAGGTCCTCCAGTCGAATCGTCAGGCATCAAAGTGTCGTCGTCTCCATCGGTATGTTCGTCTCCGTCAATCGCTTCAAGCGTCTCAGCCTCTCTCGGCGGCGCTGCTGCAGGACTCGACACGCTCCCATCGTGTGCGGCCTCTGCGTCGTCGTCTCCATCGGTATGTTGGTCTCCGTCAATCGCTTCAAGCGTCTCAGCCTCTCTCGGCGGCGCTGCTGCAGGACACGACACGCTCCCATCCTGTGGGGCCTCTGCGTCGTCGTCTCCATCGGTATGTTCGTCTCCGTCAATCGCTTCAAGCGTCTCAGCCTCTCTCGGCGGCGCTGCTGCAGGACTCGACACCCTCCCATCGTGTGCGGCCTCTGCGTCGTCGTCTCATCGGTATGTTCGTCTCCGTCAATCGCTTCAAGCGTCTCAGCCTCTCTCGGCGGCGCTGCTGCAGGACTCGACACCCTCCCATCGTGTGCGGCCTCTGCGTCGTCGTCTCCATCGGTATGTTCGTCTCCGTCAATCGCTTCAAGCGTCTCAGCCTCTCTCGGCGGCGCTGCTGCAGGACTCGGACACCTCCCATCGTGTGCGGCCTCTGCGTCGTCGTCTCCATCGGTATGTTCGTCTCCGTCAATCGCTTCAAGCGTCTCAGCCTCTCTCGGCGGCGCTGCTGCAGGACTCGACACGCTCCCATCGTGTGCGGCCTCTGCGTCGTCGTCTCCATCGGTATGTTCGTCTCCGTCAATCGCTTCAAGCGTCTCAGCCTCTCTCGGCGGCGCTGCTGCAGGACTCGACACGCTCCCATCGTGTGCGGCCTCTGCGTCGTCGTCTCCATCGGTATGTTCGTCTCCGTCAATCGCTTCAAGCGTCTCAGCCTCTCTCGGCGGTGCTGCTGCAGGACTCGACACGCTCCCATCCTGTGGGGCCTCTGCCCCACGATCGCCCTCTGGGAGTCGTGCAGGTCCTCCAGTCGAATCGTCAGGCATCAAAGTGTCGTCGTCTCCATCGGTATGTTCGTCTCCGTCAATCGCTTCAAGCGTCTCAGCCTCTCTCGGCGGTGCTGCTGCAGGACTCGACACGCTCCCATCCTGTGGGGGCCTCTGCCCCACGATCGCCCTCTGGGAGTCGTGCAGGTCCTCCAGTCGAATCGTCAGGCATCAAAGTGTCGTCGTCTCCATCGGTATGTTCGTCTCCGTCAATCGCTTCAAGCGTCTCAGCCTCTCTCGGCGGTGCTGCTGCAGGACTCGACACGCTCCCATCCTGTGGGGCCTCTGCCCCACGATCGCCCTCTGGGAGTCGTGCAGGTCCTCCAGTCGAATCGTCAGGCATCAAAGTGTCGTCTTCTCCATCGGTATCCCGGCCATCCTCGGCATCCATCCCCGGCTCAAGCTCCGGCTGCATCTCCCGGGCTGTGTCGATCTGCTGAAACAAGGAGGAGTGTATAAGCGGTCTTTCACACAAGAACGATTTTAACTTTGTTTCGTACGGCCATTTTCCCCCTGTCAATTGCACTAACAATAATACACACCTCTAATAAAGTATGGCCTCTCGTGCGGACGCGGGTGCGAACCGCCACCGACGGCCCTGGCTGCTGCGGCTCCGGCTGTTTCGACCCCGGCTTCTCACTGGTTGTCGTCGTCTTCTGCTATAACGTGAAGAAGTATCTAAGTGGTCTTTCGAAAATTAAAAAGTAAATGTTATATTTCTTTTTAATGCATTTTTTTTTTTTTTTTTTTCGGGAATTTTTTATTATTTTTTTTCGGGAATTTTTTTTTTTTTTTTTTTTTCTTACAAAAAAAAAATGATTTTTCGGTTATATGTAATTTTTTTCTCAAGTAATTCGGACAAACAATGAAGCTTTTGCTATATAAACACATTAATTTTTATTTAAACAGAAAAAAATTAATTAATTACCTGCTGTTTCGTCCGACGGGCTTTGCGTTTCGCCATGATGTTGTTTCTTCTAGAAATAACGTAGAACTGTGCCGATCGGATGCTGAGTCTGAGCTTTTATAGTACCTCCCATCCGTGCTGCACGTGCTGCCCGGGGACGCGATTCTTCAGTGTTACAACCCATGCTAAAACGTACCTAACCTAACCCACCCAGCATAGGGTGCCACTTTCCACTTTCATTGCTGCGAGGTTCGTCAAATAACGACCCAAATGCTGCACGCCCCTAGGGTTTTTTGTATATCTTCCAAAATATGCCACTTAGGGAGGAATGGAATAGATTTCCTACTTTAACTTTCAACAATGTACCCATTAACCGTGCTTCAGACAATAACCCCACTAGTCAACACTTTAACCACATCGGAGGTTCTTCACGGGGATGACTCCAAACGATACCCTGACCAAAACTAGACGAGGCAACCTATTCCCTTGTGTCTAAGTGACATAATCTTCAACATATTGCAGTAGTGCTGCGAGGCTCGTCAAATAACGACCCAAATGCTGCACGACCCTAGGGTTTTTGTACATGTTCCATAATATGCCACTTACAAAGGAATGGAATCGATTTCGTATCTATACCTTTCAACAATGTACACATTAAAAGTGCTTCCGGCAAAAAAACAGGTAATGAACACTTTCACCACATCGAGGGTTCTTCACGGGGATGACTCCAAACGATTCCTTGCATAAAAATACACGAGGAAATCAATTTCCTTTCTGTCTAAGTGACATACTTTCCAAGTTATTTCGATGGACAATACCTTCTTTCTGCGAGGGTCGACATATAACGACCCAAATGCTGCACGGCCCTAGGGTTTTTTCTATATCTTCCAAATTAGGTCACTTAGGAGGACAGGGAATACTTTTCCTGCGATAGTTATCAACGAGGAACACGTTAAAAGTGTTTCCGACAATAACCCCGGGGGTCACTGAAATCTGGCAAAAATCACCAAGGGGTATGTATACCCAGGTGAAAATTTTAAAATTTTCAGCCACTACCAGGGCTCTTCTCGGGGATGACTGCGAACGATTCGCTTGACAAAACTAGACTAGGAAATGTATTTCCTTCGTGTCTAAGTCACACACTTCCCAAGATATTTCCATAGACAATAACTCATTGCTGCGCGTGTCGTCAAATGACGACCTAAATGCTGCGCGGCGATAGGGTTTTTCTATATCTTCCAAAGTAGGTCACTTAGGTGGACAGGGAATACTTTTCCTGCGATAATATTCAATGAGGAACCCGTTAAAAGTGTTTCAAACAATAATCCTAGGGGTATACCCAGGTGGAAATTGTAACTTTTCTGCCACTACCAGGGTTTTCGTGGCAGTTGGTTTCATTCGATTCCCTGTAGAAAACTAACCCTAACCCTGTATTTTATTTTAACCCCTGGGACATAATTACCCAAACCCGTGCCCTAAACCTGAACCCTGGGCCAACATGCTGCAAAGTCGTTTTACGCAGCACTTATGTCGAAAAAAAGTTTTCAGCTAGCGGTTCTAGGGTTGTGCAGCAAAAAGTCGATCCAGAGTTGACGACCCGCGCAGCCGACCCCGATGCTGCGAAATATCGACTTTCGCAGCTGTCAGATTTTTTTGCGCGAAGCAAAAAAGTCGATACATCGACACGCGCAGCATTGTTGACGACTTTCGCAGCAGTCATATCGACGTATTTGCTGCCCGGCCGCTGACCTAGGTAGCATTTTTGACGACCTAGGTAGCACTTTTATCGACCTTTTTGCGACCGTACCCATAACCCTAATTATTGATATAAATGACCACATATTTGAAAAAAACTGACATGGATTTCTTTTGACCGGTATAGGTTATGATGGCTGGAATGAACACGTTCTTGGTATGACTTATTCGGGATCAGGAGCTAGACAGGTAGCACAAATAAAAATAAAGTGCATTTCTCTGGTCAATGATCAAATCAGCTGTACGTTGCTAAGCAAATGTTGGTACACTAATTGTAACATCAGTCAAATGTTAAAACATTATTCTACTAGAGTGCACAATTTCATGAAGGTATAATGCACATTTTTTTATTTCAAGAACTTTTCGTACAATAATTATGATACTTGCAAACTTCAAAATGTTGAACACGACCATACATTACAAGTGCGGTTTTAAGTCACATGAAATAAAGTTAATTAATCATACTGTATGACAGACAGAATGGAAAAATATAAAGTGTGTGCATCAGTCAGTACTCACTGTGCGGCGGCTTCTTTTCTTTCCGCGCGAGACGTTGAATGCCGCAATGATTCTGAGTCCGGGTAGAATCGCTGTGGTGTCATCATGGTCGTGGACGTGCCTGCGACGGGTACATTTACTTCCGCTTCGGATTGGTCAGTCGTAGCATGCAGTTCTTTCTTGGCAGCATGAAGAACTCGGGTCAACTACGGCCACACAGTTGCATTTGGTGAAGGTGGCATTTTCTAAGTCATTTTGTAAGCGAGTCAATTCCCTTGTCTTGTTCTGATTCCGTTCTTCCAGTGATTGAATCCGCTCGTCCATCGCCTTGAATCTTTTGACATTATTAGCATCAGTCTGACCCTTTTCCTTCAGCAGTCCGGCAATCGTGTCGGCAACAAATTTCTCTGACTGACTAATTATCGTCTCGATGTACTCCTGGTCGTCTAGACAACTCATTTTCCTGAAAACATACGAATGTAAGGAAGGTGAGGTGGGTAAGGAGTCAGCGTAAGGTTGAGTAAGGTAGGACAAGGAATATAAGGGTCGGGATAAAGTGAGTAAGGGCTCATGGTGAGGTCGGGTAAGGTGGGGTAAGGAAGGGTAAGGTGGGCAAGAGGTCAGACGTTGGGTAAGGTCGGGTGAAGAGCGTAAGGGTGATGGTAAGGGGTCCGGGTAAGGTGTGGTAAGGTGGGTTAAGGGTAAGGTGGTGGGTTAAGGGTAAGGTGGGTAAGGGGTCAGGGAAAGGTAGGGTAAGGTATGTTAAGATATGGTAACGTAGATAAGGGGTCAGGGTACTGTAGGGTAAGGTATGGTAAGGGAGAGTAAGGTAGGTAAGGGGTCAGGGTAAGGTGGGGGTAAGGTAGGTAAAGTAGATAAGGGGTCAGGGTAAGGCAGGGAATGGTACGGTACGGTAGGGTAAGGGAGAGTAAGGTAGGTATGTGATCCGGGTAAGGTGGAGTAAGGTAGATAGGGTAAGGGGTCAGGGTAAGGTAGGGTTAGGGGTCAGGGTAATGTGGTGGTAAGGTGCAGTAAGGTGCAGTAAGGTAGGTAAGGGGTCAGGGTAAGGTGGGGTAAGGTAGGTAAAGTAGATAAGGGGTCAGGGTTAGGTAGGATAAGGTAGTGAAAGGTAGGTAAGGGCTTGGAGTCAGGTAGGGTAAGGTGTGGTAAGGTAGGTAAGGGGTTGGGGTAAGGTAGGGTAAGGTAGGTAAGGGGTTAGGTAGGGTAAGGTAGGGTAAGGTAGGTAAGGGGTTAGGTAGGGTAAGGTAGAGTAAGGTATGTAAGTGGTCAGGGTAATGTAGGGTAAGGTATGGTAAGGTAGGGTGAGGTGGGGTAAGGCAGGTAAGGTGGGGTAAGGTAGGTATGGTAGGTAAGAGGTCAGGGTAAGGCTGTGGGGTTATGTATGGTAAGGTATGTACGGGGTTGGGGTAGGGTTAGGTAGAGTAAGGTAGGTAAGGGGTAAGGGTAAGGTATGAGTAAGGTAGGGTAAGGTAGGGTAACGTGGGGTAAGGCAGGTAAGGGGTCAGGGTAAGGTGGGGTAAGGTAGGTAAGGGGTCAGGGCAGGTAAGGTAGGTAAGGGTGGATGGTAGGTAAGGGGTCAGGGAGGTAAGGTAAGGTATTGGTAGGTAATGGGTCAGGGTAATGGGAAAGGTAGGGTTGGGGAAAGGAATATGGTTATTTGACATGGTACATAGGTAAAGGGTCAGTGTAAAGTAGGGAAAGGTTGGGTAAGGTAGGTGGGGTAAGGTTGTGGTAAGGTAGTTTAGGGGTGTAGGTAGGGTTAGGTAGAGTAAGGTAGGTAAGTCAGGTAAGGTAGAATAAGATAGGGTAACGTGTAAGGCAGGTAAGGGTCAGGGTAAGGTTGGGTAAGGAGGTAACGGTAGGTAAGGGTCAGGGTAAGGTAGGATAAGGTAGGGGAAGGTAGGTAAGGGGTCGGGAGGTAGGGTGAGGGATGTTCATGGTAACGAGGTGAGGTCAGGTGGTAGGTAGGGTCAGAGGGAAAGGTTGGGTAAGGTGTAAGGTAGGTAAAGGGGTCAGTGTAAGGTAGGGTACGGTAGGAAGGAAAGCGGTCAGGAAGGTAGGGTAAAGGTAGGTAAGGGAGAGGTAAGGTAGGTAAGTGGTAGGGTAAGGTGGAGTAAGGTAATGTAGGGTAGGGTAGGATAAGCGGAGGGTGGTAAGGTAAGGTAAGGGGTCGGTGGTAGTAGGGTAAGGTCAAGGATAAGGTGTAGGTAAGGTAGGGGCAATGGGTAAGGGGGTAAGGGTAATAAGGGGAAGGAAGTAAGTGGGGAAGGTGAGGTAAGGTAGAGGGTTGGGTTAAGGGTGTAAGGGTAGTGGGGAAGGGTGGGGTCAGTGTAAGGTAGGTACGGTAGGGAAAGGAAGGTAATCTGGTTGGGTAGGGTAAGGTCAGGGTAAAGGGAGAAAAGTAGGGTAATGGGAAAGGTTGGTAAGGGTAGGTGGGAAGGGGTATGGGTAAGGTAGTAGGTAAGGGCTCGGATAGGGTGGAGTAGTAAGGTAGGTAAGGGGGGTCAGTAAAGGTAAAGGTAAGGGTAGGGATAGGTAAGTAGGTAAGCAAGGTGGTTCAAGGTTAAGGTAAAGGGTAAGTGGGGTAAGGTAAGGTGGAAGTCAAGGGTGTAAGGGGTAAAGGTAGGGTGAGTTAAGGTAGGTGAGGGCAGGAAGGTAGGGCCAAGGGTTCATGGTATGGAGGGGTAAGGTTAGGTAAGGGAGGAGTCAGTGAAAGGTAGGGTTTAGGTAGGGTAACGTAGGGTAAGGTAGGAAAGCAGTCAGGTAGGGTAGGGTAAGGTAGGGTAAGGGAGAGTAAGGTAGGTAAGTGGTAAGGGTAAGGTGGAGTAAGGTAATGTAGGGTAGGGTAGGATAAGGCGGAGTAAGGTAGGTAAGGGGTCGGGGTAAGGTAGGTAAGGGTTCAGGATAAGGTAGGGTAAGGTAGGCAAGGGGTCAGGGTAAGGTAGGGTAAGGTGGGGTAAGGTAAGTAATTGTTTGGGGTAAGGTAGGGTAAGGTAGAGTAAGGTAGGTGAGGGTTCAGGGTAAGGTAGGCAAGGGTTCATGGTATGGAGGGGTAAGGTAGGTAAGGGGTCAGGGTAAGGTAGGGTACGGTAGGGTAAGGTGGGGTAAGGGTGCAGTAAGGTATCTAAGGGGTCAGGGTAAGGTGGGGGTAATGTGGGTAAGGTAGGTAAGGGGTCAGGGTAAGGTAGGGTTACGTTGGGTATGGTAGGTAAGGGGTCAGGGTAAGGTAGGGCAAGGTATGTAAGGGTCAGGGTAAGGTAGTGTAAGGTATGTTAAGATATGGTAACGTAGGTAAGGGGTCAGGGTACTGTAGGGTAAGGTAGGGTAAGGTAGGTACGGTACGCGCTTTCTGCCATCCATTCTGACAAGCCAGTGGGCATTGAGATTTTCCGGGTTGACGACAGCAAGTGTAGGGCGTGTCATGGAATGCCTTCTCTTCCGGGATGAAAAGCCAGCCTCCAGTCCGTCTCATACGGCCAGTCGGAAGTCCTTTTGGTTGAACTTCTTGATCCTCTTGACAGGGTTGGCGATGTCGTAGATAATCCAGGCGTTGATGAGGCACAGCTCGGTATAAAACCACAGAATGTACTTCCAGTATTTGTTGGCTTTTCGTCCTAATGGATAGTAGGATCTGAGTTGGTCGCTCAAGTCTACGCCTCCCATGTACTTGTTGTATACCTTTACCAGATCCGGACAGGCAACCTCGGCAACTGCATTTCCTACCCGTCTGGGAATGGTACCCGTGGCATTACTTCCATTTGTCGATAGGAAATGCACATCCTTCCTGTCATTCCATTTGGTGGCGATAATATTTCCCATCTGCCACTGCTGCGTCGTTCTTCTGGCAACCTTCTGCTTCGTCTTGAACTTTGGAGGGAGTCCTTTTCTATTTATACGTACTGTCCCTGTGGCATATATTTGTCGCTGCGTCTGTAAGTCGGTCATTAGTTTCATAGACGTGAAATAATTGTCAATGAACAGGTGATGATACTTGCCGGCGCAGTACTTGGAGAGTTCCATCACAACCTTGTAGCCTAGTCCTTCTGTCACTCCCTGTCCTTGCTTCGCCCCGGTGTACATATCTGCATGAATGCAAAATCCATTATGGGAGTCTGCTAACATCCATGATTTCAGTCCCCATTTAGTAGGCTTTCCTGGCATATACTGCTTCATGTAGCTTCGGCCCTTGAAACCAATCATCGCCTCGTCAATGCTGACATTTCGGTTGGGACGGTATTTCCCATTCTTGAAGTTGGCGTTGCACATGTCCATCAATGGTCTAACTTTGAATAGTCGGTCGCGAGTAGGATCGTCGTCTGCGGGGGCATTTGTGTTGTCATTCAAGTGTAGATATTGGTTCAGTTTTCGCCATCGGTTGACTCATTACTTTGGAGATTCCAATGTTTCCCAATTTGTCGACCGTACTCCAGTAGTCCTCGACGTTAGGTTGTCGGTTTATCCCCATGGCAATTACAGTGGAGAAAAAAGATTTAATTTCTTCGGCTGAAGTTTCCCCCTGTTGTACCCAATTTGAATCACCCCTCCCATCTTTTTGCACCTTTTTCTCTATTTCCTGTTTGGCATATGTATTCGTCTCCTCTGCAATTGTGGTAAAGAAATCTTCTGAAAACATCATGTAGAAATAATCTACAACATCACACGGTTCGTCCCCGATATTTGGGCCAACAGGCTGTACAAATGGCTCGATTGTGGGATTTCTGATTTTTGAAGACCACCTGTTTAGAATGTTACATAAAGGAATGTCGTCATCAGAGTCATAAGCCGCTGTATCATCGCCTGAATCACTTCCGTCGTCATTGTCGGATGATGGGTCACTTATTTCTACGTCGGAATTAGCATCTCGCCTCAGTATCTCGCGTATATCATCAATTTCTTCATTGTTTACATTGCTCAAATCTGAATTCACCGCCATGTTTTCTGAACAAAAGAAAACTGAAATTGACCTCGATTGGGTACAAGGAAATCCCATCTATTTATAACTACTTTCACGGAAATGTACTATTAAAGTGTTCGGAAAAGATTTCCCTTCAATACAACACGATGATTGGTCGATATTTTATATTTTTACGTCGAAAAACATACCGGAATGTGACGACTCCTTGAACCCTTGAAAGCAGCACGCAGGCTAGACTTCCCCGTCCAGGTCCAATAGCGGTCTATCTGGTGAGCGTACTGTCGAGACTGCCTCTCGGACATCGCTCCGCCGGACGGGGTCTGGGAATGCGCGTTGAACCTCGCCACCTGGTCCCAGACAGCTACGTTCTGGACGGGCGGTGAGCTGGGTGTAGCTATCGGCGTCGCAACCCCCTGTTGCTTGGTCTTCATGTGCCGGGCAAGGTTGAGGAAGTCGTGCATGCACAACTGGCAACGGTGGTATATCCGGCCAGACTTCCCACGCTGGATACCGTCCGAGAAGGCCGCGCGTACGATATCGTCTGCTTCGGCCTTTGTCTTCCGGTGGGTCTGCCGAACATGCTGCGTCAACTGACTACTCATGGCCCGGCATAACGAACACATCCTCTTCGGCTTCCCCTTCGACGAGACGCTGTAGTCACATCCCGCCACTGCCGCAACGCTGACACGGGTGACAGCGGTCCCGCTGCCCACAGTGTCAGCGGCAGTGGCGGTGTCACCATTATCACCCCGCACCCTCCCATCCCGTGGAGCCTCGCTCCCACCATCTCCCTCTGGGAGTCGTGCGGCGTCGATCGCATGGAGAACCACATCTATCTCGCCGTCTGTAGCAGTCGCTGAAGCCAGGGCAGCCTCCAGCTCTAACACTCGCCGCTGCAATTCCGTTTTCTTCCTCAACTGCATCACAAGACAGTTCTGCAACTCCTTGCACATGCGTTTTCCTCTCGCCTCGGCCTCTTCACTGCGCTCCGCCCTGGTGGTGAGAATCGCAATGGTATTCTTCGCCAACTTCAGCTTCTCCTCGGTCTCAGCCTGTCCCTCGTGCTCCTCCGGCTCCGGTAGGGTCCCAACGGTCTCGGCTCCCTCGGGCTCGTGCTCGGTCTCAGCCTCTGTCTCTGCCTCCGCCTCGTGCTCCTCCGGCTCCGGCAGGGTCCCAAGGGCCTCGCTCCCTCGGGCTCCTGCTCGGTCTCGGCCTCTGCCTCTGCCTCCGCCTCGTGCTCCTCCGGCTCCGGCAGGGTCCCAACGGCCTCGGCTCCCTCGGGCTCGTGCTCGGTCTCAGCCTCTGTCTCTGCCTCCACCTCGTGCTCCTCCGACTCCGGCTCCGGCAGGGTCCCAACAGCCTCGGCTCCCTCGGGCAGTGCATGCTGAAACAAGAAGAAGTGTCTAAGCGGTCTTTCACACAAGAGCGAATTTAATTTTCTTTCGTACCGGCCTTTTTCCCCAGTCAATTGCATCAAGAAAGGTTTTCAATGTGAATAATACACACCTGGAGTGCAGTCTCCATTCGGGTAACAGTGACGGTCAGCATTCGGGTCGCATCTACATCCGGCTCCGGCTGTACCTCACGCTCCGGCTCGGCCTCGCGCTCCGGAAGGGTCCCGGCTCCCTCGGGCTCTGTCGGCTGAAACAAGAACAAATGTATAAGCTGTCTTTCACACAAGAGCGAATTTAATTTTTAGCCAGGTTTTTTGAGAGAAAAAATCGAGGCTATTGGATTGGCGAAAGCCGGGCGGGCGGGCCGGGCGGGCGGGCGGGCGGGCGGGCGGGTGGGCGGGCGGGCGGGCGGCGTCCACAATCAATGTTAAGTTTTCGTGTTCGAGTCCATTTCTTTGTTACTCTTTGTTACTGTACCACCTAGGACCACCAAACTTTCACAGTTCATAATCAGGGGTGCACCCCCACATATCACTATCCAACATGTTACTTTTTTTTTAACTTCACCCATTTTTTCCGCACAGTCGACTTAGCCATTTTCAATGTTAAGTTTTCGCGTTTTCAATGTTAAGTTTTCGTGTTTAAGTCCATTTCTTTGGTACTGTACCACCTAGGACCACCAAACTTTCACAGCTTCATAATCAAGGGGTGCCCACCACATATCACTATCCAACATGTGACTTTTTTGTTAACTTCACCCATTTTTTCCGCGCAGTCGACTTAGCCATTTTCAATGTTAAGTTTTCGCGTTTACAATGTTAAGTTTTCGTGTTTAAGTCCATTTCTTTGGTACTGTACCACCTAGGACCACCAAAACTTTCACAGCTTCATAACGAGGGGTGCCTACCACATACTACTACCAACATGTGACCATTTTTTTACCTTCACCTATTATTTCTACGTAATTGACTTAGCCATTTTCAACGTTAACTTTTTAACGTACGTCTGGTTAAATATTTTGGTTAAAACTTTTTCGTTATACTATATCTCTGCAACTGCTTCGCCCATTACCTTGAAACTTCACATGGGTGTTTATCATCGTCCATATTTTCATTCTAACCCCCAACCGTGCGGCCCCTGTGATCAATGTCGAGGTCAAATTACTTTGAATTTATTTGTTAAAATTTGTTTGTGTACTATATCTCTGCAACTGCTTCACCCATTACCTTGATACTTCACATGGGTGTTTATCATCATTGTCGCACCTGCTTGCGGAAAGCGCGATATCGTCGGCATTTTGGCATACGTCCGTCCGTCCATACGTCCATATGTCCGAGTGTCCGGTTAAAGTTTTTTCGTTAAAATTTTTCCATCTACTATATCTATTTTTTTAGTGTCCATGCCTCGCCCCAAGGCGCGACATGCAGGCCACGGCCATCTAGTCTACAAAAAGTGGGTATAATTATGTTATCCAAGTGTCCATGCTTGGAAAAAACGTGGCCTTCGTGGCTTTGCCTCGTTTCTTGTCTTTCCTACGGGCCTTTTTCCCCAGTCTAGTGCACCAAGAATAAACACAGTATTAACGAAAAAAAACAGGATTTTTGGCTTATATGTACTTTTTTTTTCAAGTAATTTGCACAAAGAATAAAGCTTTTGCTATATAAATACATTACTTTTTATTTAAAAATTTTTTTTATTAATTACCTCCTGTTTCTTTGTCTTCCGTGTTCTGCGCTTCACCATTATGTCTTCTCTCCAATTACTGTAGAACTACTGCCGATCGGATGCTGAGTCTGAGCTTATATAGTACCTCCCACCCGTGCTGCACGGGGACGCGATTCTTCCTGCACGTGGACGCGATTCTTGAGTGGTGCAGTCCATGCTAAAACGTACCTAACCCCACCCACCCAGCATAGGCTAGCACTTTGCACTTTCAGGTAGGAGGGTCGTCAAATAACGACCCAAACGCTACCCTCCCCCCCCCCCCTAGGGCTTTTTGTATATCTTGCATAATATGCCACTTATGAAGGAATGCAATCGATTCCCTACGATACCTTTCAACAATGCACCCATTAAACGTTCTTGAGAAAAATCCTGATAATGAACACTTTCACCACATCGAGGGTTCTTCACGGGGATGACTCAAAACGATTCCCTGGCAAAAAATAGACGAGTAAATCTATTTCCCTGGTGTCTAAATGACATAATTTTCAAGATATTTCAATAGACCTGACCACATTGCTACGAGGGTCGTCAAATAACGACCCAAATGCTACACATTAACCCTCACCCAAAAAATCACTACGGGGGTTCTTCACGGGGATGACTCCAAACGATTCCTTAGACAAAACTAGACGAGGAAATATATTTAATTCGTGTCTAAGTCACATACTTCACAAGTCGGCACCCTCGTCGTCGTGGATCCCCGCCTGTCGGTCAACTGTCTCTGTATCTTCTTCCGTAGACTGGCCTGCTCGCGCGAACACGCTCCCATCCTGTGGGGCCCCTGCCCCACCATCGACCTCTGGGAGTCGTGCGGCGGCGTCGGCACCCTGGTCCTCATGGATCCCCGCCTGTCGGTCAACTGTCTCTGTATCTTCTTCCGTAGACTGGCCTGCTCGCGCCAACACGCTCCCATCCTGTGGGGCCCCTGCCCCACCCTCGCCCTCTGGGAGTCGTGCGGCGTCGGCACCCTCGTCGTCATGGATCCCCGCCCGTCGGTCAACTGTCTCTGTATCTTCTTCCGTAGACAGGCCTGCTCGCGCGAACACGCTCCCATCCTGTGGGGCCCCTGCCCCACCATCGCCCTCTGGGAGTCGTGCGGCGGCGTCGGCACCCTGGTCCTCATGGAGATCCCCGCCTGTCGGTCAACTGTCTCTGTATCTTCTTCCGTAGACTGGCCTGCTCGCGCCAACACGCTCCCATCCTGGGAGTCGTGCGGCGTCGGCACCCTCGTCGTCATGGATCCCCGCCTGTCGGTCAACTGTCTCTGTATCTTCTTCCGTAGACTGGCCTGCTCGCGCGAACACGCTCCCATCCTGTGGGGCCCCTGCCCCACCATCGCCCTCTGGGAGTCGTGCGGCAGCATCGGCACCCTGGTCCTCATGGATCCCCGTCTGTCGGTCAACTGTCTCTGTATCTTCTTCCGTAGACTGGCCTACTCGCGCCAACACGCTCCCATCCTGTGCCCCTGCCCCACCATGCCCTCTGGGATCGTCGGCAGCACGGCACCCTGGTCAGGATCCCCGTCTCGGTCAACTGTCTCTACTCTTCCGTAGACACCTACTCGCGCCAACCTCTCCTGTGGGGCCCCTGCCCCACCCTCGCCCTCTGGGAGTCGTGCGGCGTCGGCACCCTCGTCGTCATGGATCCCCGCCTGTCGGTCAACTGTCTCTGTATCTTCTTCCGTAGACTGGCCTGCTCGCGCGAACACGCTCCCATCCTGTGGGGCCCCTGCCCCACCATCGCCCTCTGGGAGTCGTGCGGCGGCATCGGCACCCTGGTCCTCATGGATCCCCGTCTGTCGGTCAACTGTCTCTGTATCTTCTTCCGTAGACTGGCCTACTCGCGCCAACACCCTCCCATCCTGTGGGGCCCCTGCCCCACCCTCGCCCTCTGGGAGTCGTGCGGCGTCGGCACCCTCGTCGTCATGGATCCCCGCCTGTCGGTCAACTGTCTCTGTATCTTCTTCCGTAGACTGGCCTGCTCGCGCGAACACGCTCCCATCCTGTGGGGCCCCTGCCCCACCATCGCCCTCTGGGAGTCGTGCGGCGGCATCGGCACCCTGGTCCTCATGGATCCCCGTCTGTCGGTCAACTGTCTCTGTATCTTCTTCCGTAGACTGGCCTACTCGCGCCAACACGCTCCCATCCTGTGGGGCCCCTGCCCCACCCTCGCCCTCTGGGAGTCGTGCGGCGTCGGCACCCTCGTCGTCATGGATCCCCGCCTGTCGGTCGACTGTCTCTGTATCTTCTTCCGTAGACTGGCCTGCTCGCGCAAACACGCTCCCATCCTGTGGGGCCCCTGCCCCACCATCGCCCTCTGGGAGTCGTGCGGCGGCGGCGGCACCCTGGTCCTCATGGATCCCCGCCTGTCGGTCAACTGTCTCTGTATCTTCTTCCGTAGACTGGCCTGCTCGCGCCAACACGCTCCCATCCTGTGGGGCCCCTGCCCCACCCTCGCCCTCTGGGAGTCGTGCGGCGTCGGCACCCTCGTCGTCATGGATCCCCGCCTGTCGGTCAACTGTCTCTGTATCTTCTTCCGTAGACTCGCCTGCTCGCGCCAACACGCTCCCATCCTGTGGGGCCCCTGCCCCACCCTCGCCCTCTGGGAGTCGTGCGGCGTTGGCACCCTCGTCCTCATGGACCAACGTCTCACCGTCAGTAACCTCTGGCCTCGCTGCCCCCCCGAGCCTCTCTAAATGGACTCGAACCCTGTCAACCCTCTGCCCCCCCCACTCAGTCGCGTGCGGTTGGGCCTCACGGGCCTCCTCACCATCCGGCCCCAGCTCCGGCTGCTTCTCCCGGGCACCCTCAGCCTCCGTGTCGATCGGCTGAAACAAGAAGAAGTGTCTAAGCGGTCTTTCACACCAGAGCTAATTTAATTTTGTTTTGTACGGCCCTTTTACCCCAGTCAATTCCACCAATAATGAAGGTTTTGCTATATCAACCAATTATTAACAAACATGTGAATAATACACACCTCTTCTGCCGTTTGGCCTCTCTTCGAGCGGCAGATGCCACCCGCCGCCGACGGCCCCGGCACCGGCTCTGTCCCTCTGGCCCCTGGTCCATGGGACTGTGTCTCAATGCGTGTCGCCTGCTGTAACGAGAAGAAGTGTCTAAGTGGTCTTTCACAAATTCAAACTAAACACAATTTGGGGATGAGTCTTTACCCAGTGCGGAATTATTTTCTTTAATGTGATGTTAATTATTTTTTCTAGTCATTTGGACAAAGAATGAAGCTTTTGCTATATAAACACATTACTTTTCATTTAAAAAACAATTATTAATGCATACCTGTTGTGTCGTCGCCCGACATCCTTTTCGTTAAGGCATAACTGTGTTCTTCTCAAATAATTTCGAACTAATGCCGATCGGATGCTGAGTCTGAGCTTTTATAGTACCTCCCAAACGTGCTGCACGGGGACACGATTCTTCCTGCACGTGGACGCGATTCTTGAGTGGGACTTTCCATGCGAAAACGTACCTGACCTAACACACCCAGCATAGGGTGTGCACTTTGCACTTTAAGGTAGCACATTGCTGCGAGGGTCGTCAAATAACGACAAAAATGCTGCACGGCCCTAGGGTTTTTCTATATGTTGCGAGGGTCGTCAAATAACGACACAAATGCTGCACGGCCCTAGGGTTTTTTGTATATTTTGCATAATCTGCCACTTAGGGAGGAATGCAATCGATTTCCTACGATACCTTTCAACAATGCACCCATTAAACGTGCTTCCGACAAAAACCCCGATAATTAACTTTCACCACATCGAGGGTTCTTCACGGGGATGACTCTAAACGATTCCTTGCCCAAAAATAGACGAGGAAATCTATTTACTTTCTGTCTAACTGACATACTTTCCAAGATATTTAAATAGACACGACCACATTGCTGCGAGGGTCGTCATATGACGACCCAAATGATGCACGCCCCATGGTTTTTTCTATATCTTTATTAATAGGTCACTTACGAAGGAAGGGAATAGTTTTCCTGCGATAGATTTCAACGATGAACCCGTTAAATGTGTTTCCGACAATAATCCCGATGGCGTCTGAAATCATGCAAAAAATAATACCAGGGTTTCTGTGGAAGTTGGTTTCATTCGATTCCGTGTGGAAAACTAACCCTAACCCTGTATTTTATTTTTGACCCTGGGACATAATTACCCTAACCCTGACCTTAAACCTGCCCCCGGGCTCAAAATGCTGCAAAGTCGTTTCACGCAGCACTTATGTCTTAAAAAAGTTTTCAGCTATCGGTTCTAGGGTTCTGCAGCATAAAAGTCGTTCAAATTCTTGACGACACGCGCAACCGACACGATGCTGCGAAAAAACGACGTTCGCAGCAGGGGACCTTACTTTTTTGCTGCAAAATAGTCGTCATGACGACACGCGCAGCACTTTTGACGACATTCGCAGCACATTTTACGACGTTTTTGCTGCGAGCCCGCTAGCCCTAATCAGCGGCACGACGACCCAAAGTAGTGGGGTAGCACTTAGGTCGTCAGACATTTCCAGGGTTTTATACCCTAGGATCTGACCCTGGGAAAAAAGGGATACCTTTTCGGCCTGGGGTGATAACTGTTCAATGTGCTTATTCCGACTCGAAAACACGATTTTAAAGGGTCAAGACCGACTTCGTTAGGTGAGAATTCTTAATCGCCCTTATTTGGGCTCTAGACGGAAGGTTTTAGCGTTTAAAAGAGGGTTCTGGAGGTAGCTAGAAACCCTGGATCATTTCCCATAACCCTGGGGAACCCTGGGGGCTGGAAATGGCCGAAAAACCCAGGAACAAAAAGTCAGGTAACACCCTATACAAACTTGACGACCCATACTAACTCAGAAAAAAATTACCTCATATTTTGACTTTCGTTGTTTCCTTAGTGGGCAACTATATTGACTAGTGGCGATCTATATATGTTTATGAGAAGTGTTTACGTTTCAAGTTTCAGCGAAATCGGTCGAGTGGTTAATCTTTTGGGACCACTGTATGTTCGATTCAAATTTGGTTATGGGTTTGGTAGCGTTTGCCTCGAGAAAAAACGCTACCAAGTCTGTTTCCGGCGGCCACAGAAATTGTTCTACTGCGTATATCGGGAAGCAGTGAACGGCAAAAGTTAACTACAGACGGTGGGTACGTGTGTAGCAAGTTTTGTTGAAATCGAACATCGAAATACGCGAAATACGCGAAAGTATGCCTTACATTTTCGTTCGTTTCTCCGTGAATAATAGAGATATTAAGCCGAATTGTCGAAAATCAGGCACACATTTGAAGTATGTAGACGATAGGCTAATGGTTTTAGTTTGACTCGGCGATTTTGCGACTTGTTTCGGCAGTCGAAAATGATAGAATTTTTTTAATTTCTTTCATCAAAAATGCGCCATCCGAAAATATTCGGCTATTTTCTACCATTTTCTACTCGTTATATCGGGAAGAGTACGAGTAATCCATCCTATCGCCGCTGCATGGAATATTTCTGCCAAGTTTCATTGAAATCGAGCGCTGGCAAAGCGGAAAACTCGACGAACCCTAACCCTACCAGGTAGCATTTAGGTCGTCAGGATTTTTTCCGTTTTTTTTACACATTTTCGAACTCGTGCCATTTCGCGCACGTTCAAGCTACAGTAAGGAACGAGATATGCACGTGTTCGCCGAGCAACCCCGCTCAATTTGGGCTCAAAGCTGACACTCTGGCTCGTTCGACCTTGACCGTGCCGAGTGTGGAACACACCCATAAAATTCGGCTTTTTCAAGCAGTTTTCGAGCAGCAAAATTTCGCGGCCGTTTTCGGCCCGTTCTCGCACGTCAAATGATAGATGCATCTCTTATGTACACGTCCTGGCAATTTCAGGCTCGCATCTCTCGCCAACAAGGTCACCCCAAAGGTGGCCAGGAGTAAAAACGACCTAAGTGCTATGCGGATGAAAGTGGTGGGCACGGTTTTGCGAAAAACGTGAAAAAACACACAAACAGTGGTGCTAGCGCGCCGTTCATATTGGCATACGGTAGCTGTTGCAATACACTACAAATCCGTAGAAAGACCCTCTCAGATTTACTTCCGTACATAGACGATGTGATAGTTGGAAGATTTTACTCCGGGCCCTGGGCCGAAAAGGGCCTTTTTTGACGTCTCCTATTGGGTCGTCAAACGACCCAAATGCTACCTGGCCCCAGGGTTTTTTCCATATCTTCCGTATTAGGTCACTTACGAAGGCAGGCAATACATTTCCCGAGCTACCTTTCAACGACGAACCCATTAAAGGCGTTTCCGACAATAAACTTGGGGGTCACTGAAATCATGTAAAAAATCACCAAGGGTACCCAGGTGAATTTTTTTACATTTTCAATCACTACCAGGGTTCTTCACGGGGATGATTGCAAACGATTCATTAGACTCAAGTCAACGAGGAAATGTATTTCCTTCGTGTCTAAGTCGCATACTTTCCAAGATATTTCAATAGACACTACCTCAGTGCTACCAGGGTCGTCAAATAACGACCCAAACGCTACCTGGCAATGTTTTCTTTTTCTATATCTCTAATAATAGGTCACATAGGAAGGAATGGAACTGTTTTCCTGCGATGCTGTTCAACGAGGAACCAGTTAAACGTGTTTCCGACAATAACCCCAGGTGTATACCCATGTGATATTTTTTAAATTTTCAATCACTACCAGGGTTCTTCACAGGGATGATTGCAAACGATTCATTAGACTCAAGTAGACGAGGAAATGTATTTCATTCGCGTGTAAGTCACATACTTTCCAACATATTTCCATAGACAATACCTCATTGCTACCGGGGTCGTCAAATAACGACCCAAACGCTACTTGGTGTACATGCTACGAGAGTCGGTCGTCAGATAACGACCCAAACGCTACCTGGCCCAGGGTTTTTTCTATAACTTTCATAATAGGTCACTTACGAAGGAAGGGAATACTTTTTCTTCACTAGCTTTCAACGAGGAACCCGTTAAAAGCGTTCCCGACAATAACCCCGGGGGTCACTGAAATGTTGCAAAAAATCACCAAGTATACCCATGTGACATTTTTTACATTTTCAATCACTACCAGGGTTCTTCACGGGGATGATTGCAAACGATTCATTAGACTCAAGTAGACGAGGAAATGTATTTCCTTCGTGTCTAAGTCACATACTTCCCAAGATATTTCCATAGACACTACCTCGGTGCTACCAGGGTCGTCACATGACGACCCAAACGCTACCGGGCCCCAGGGTTTTTCTGCAACTTCAATAATAGGTCACTTAGGAAGGAAGGGAATACTTTTTATGCGATACTTTTCAACTAGGAACGCGTTAAAGGTGTTTCCGACAATAACCCCGGGGGTCGCTGAAATGTTGAAAAAAATCACCAATTATACCCAGGTGATTTTTTTTAAATTTTCAATCACTATCAGGGTTCTTCACGGGGATGGTTCCAAACGATTCCTTACACTGAACTACAACAGGAAATGTATTTCCTTCGTGTGTAAGTGACATACTTCCCAAGATATTTCAATAGACATGAGAAAAGTGATACCTAGGTCGTCAGATAACGACCCAAACGCTACTTGGTAAATGTGCTACCAGGGTCGTCGGAAAACGACCGAAACGCTACCTGGCCCTAGGGTTTTTTCTATAACTTCCATAATAGGTCACTTAGGAAGGAAGGGAATACTTTTCCTGGGCTAGTTTTCAACGAGGAACCGGTTAAAACCTTCTCCGACAATAACCCCGGGGGTCACTGAAATGTTGCAAAAAATCACCAAGATTTTTTTTTAATTTTCAATCACTATCAGGGTTCTTCACGGGGATGATTCCAAACGATTCCTTTGCGAAAAATAGACGAGGAAATGTATTTCCTTCGTGTCTAAGTCACATACTTTCCAAGATATTTCCATAGACACTACCTCAGTGCTACCAGGGTCGTCAGATGACGAACCAAACGCTACCTGGCACCAGGGTTTTTGTCTATCCGGATCTGGATCTACACTGGTCGCTTAACCCATAAGCAACCCATTTGTGAGAACAAAAAAATTTGTCTGGCACTGGCAAGAACACCCTCTGGAAGAGTACATTTACACGAACTTCTGTACAAGCCAATTAGAAGTTTGTGCATTCCAGTATTGCCCTCCCTGACGCGTCAAGTCTGCCAGACTGTGGGAGGGTCCCCCTAGCCCAAAAAAAACAAAAGGTTCACCCCAACCCCAAACTAGCCCCCTAACCCAATGCGAAATCGCTTAACACTTACAGTTCTGAATAAAAAAAGGTGCTGAATCGCTTATCACATAACAGTTCTGAATAAAAAAATGGTGCTGAATCGCTTATCACATAACAGTTCTGAATAAAAAAAATGGTGCTGAATCGCTTATCACATAACAGTTCTGAATACAAAAAGGTGCTGAATCGCTTAACACTTAAAAGTTATACATAAAAAAGAAAAAAGCACTATCCGCGCACATCCCGCGATCACTTCCGTATCGCCTTCGAAATAGTCCACAACTTGTCTCTAACTTGTTGGTCGCTGAATATCTTCAGTTCTTGACGTCGCGGGTGTGCGCGGATAACCGACAGCCTGGTTTTCTTATCTTCACGGCAGCAGCTGCGGATTTTGGCGAAGTAAATGTCCCGAATCAATCCTTCGGCATCGCCGATCTTCGGTGATGCAGCTGCTGATGTGGCTGTCGGTGGTATTGTCCTTGCCGTAGTGTTGGTATTGTCGTTGCAGGTAGTGTTAGTATTGTCGTTGCCTGTATTGTTGGTATTGTTGGTATTGTCGTTGCCGGTAGTGTTGATATTGTCGTTGCCGGTGAATTGGCGAAGCTGTTTCTGAGATATAGTGTTTTTAAAAACTTTAACCTACGGTAAATAAAAACCAGATGGCCATGGCCCGCATGTTGAGCCCACCGAGGCATTTGATGGTGTCCGAGTATATTTATTTGAAGTTTGAATTAACGTATGTAAAAGCTTTAACGCAAATTTGAAAATCATTTGACCTTGATCTTGGGCATGTGGGTCGCATGTGTGGGCTATAATATGAAAATATGGATGATAATAAAGAATTATCTGAAGTTTGAAGCAAATCTGGGTAAATGTTGTGGAGATATAAGGTATGCAAAAATTTTAACAAAAAATTCAAAGTCATTTGACCTTGGGGCACAGGGGCCGCATAAGTGGGACACAGAATGAATATATGGATGATGACTAATAAGCATTTGATGTTTCAAGTCAATGTGACTTTAAAAGGATATGGTATTTAAAAAACATACACCGATTTCGAACGGACTGACGCTCGGACGTCATTGTGATCACTAAGTCTCGCTTTCCGCAAGCAGGCTCGGCAAATAAAATACAGATGGACGTCAATGTGCAGACTATATCACACTGTCCGCAGGCGGTCGCGACAACAATTGTCCAACCCCTTTTTAAAGGTGCAAGCCCACTCAGTAGGCTAAAAATGCTCTTTATGGGAATTAAATAAGTGTATAATTGTCACTATTCCACTACTTTAATATAAACATTACGAGTGCCCGCTATACAGATATAATCATTTGGTAATATTTATTTTACTGATAGTGACGCGCGGTGGTATCGGTATTTTCATGTGCAAATGGGGCATGATATTTTATATTTATATATTAAATTATATGCATCAACTGAAAACAAAATTGACAGATTATAAAGTATGATCATTGCACATCAAAAAATAAATACAGAGAATAAATAATAATGTCCGTTAACATTTTAAGGAAACACGGTTATCGTCCCTGATATCAATGTGGAAATTTTCGTCTGATATAAAATGTATAATAATGCCAAACAATACGTGGGTAATGGTAAATAATTGTTTATCTGGCCAGAAAATGTCTCCGATGATGTCTCTGACATAAAGAACATTTTGTGCCTACTGAGTGGGCATGTACCTTTAACGATAGCTCCGCCCTGTCCAGTGAGACCTATGCATGTGTTAAGTTTCATAAAAAATATTGCAAAGGGTGTTCGCGTTATGCTCTGGACAAATCAGTGCGCGAAAAAACAAAGTGAGATAACTAAACTAGAAAATGTGTTCATAGAACACGGATACTCCACATATCGCTTTGATAGTAAACAAGGCAAAATTACAGTGTCCAAAAGGGAGAGATAATCCATGACACGGGGTTCGAATCAAAAATCAAAATAAACTTTCCGCATCTACTCATAATAAGGAAGCTACATATCAAATTTCAGTGCTGTAGCTATTACAAAAGTTTTACGAGTTACAAGGCAAAATTTTCAAATTCTAATTCAAAAAGAGGGAGATAATCCATGACTCGGGGGTCGAATGAAAATAAACTTTGCAAATCTACTCATCATAAGGACATACCAAGTTTCAGGTGTGTAGCTATTAGGGTTTAAAAGTTTTACGAGCTACAAGACAAAATTGGAAAATTCTAACTTGAAAAGGGGGAGATAATCCATGACCATGGGGTCGAATCAAACATACATGTACCAAGTTTCAGGTATGTATATAGCTATTACGGTTTAAAAGTTTTTCGAGTTACTAGGTTGGTGACGGACGGAAGAACGGACAAGGTCAAGGGTAACACTAAATGCCCCCTCCACTATCGTGGTGAGGCAAAAGTTGTCATATACAATAGGGCTGGGACGATACGGGTATGACACGATCCGATACGTATCGCGATACGGGTGTCACGATCCAATACGTATCGCGATATATCGTCATTATCATGCCTATACATTTTACGACGCCCATGAATTAGAATCTGCAGTAGTTCCCATATGATGCATGTATATGTAAGATTGATTATTTGGCTCATAGAATTCATTAAAGTCATTTAGACCTGGGAATACATCTGTTGGATGAAATTGCAAACTCAGCTCTGCAGTTACAATAGTTTGATATGGTGCCCTTATCAAACCAAAATCGTTTGGCTCCCTCAAATAACCTGATTTTAACTATCACATATATGTGAATCAACGCTCAAACCAGGTAGCCTGGATTTGGGAACAACAGCTCATAAATTTGCAAAGTTAATTCATTTAGGGCACATTCAAGACATTATTAATTACGCGTTACCCACTCAAGCAGGAAGGAACAATAGTTGACTATAATATATTATGTATTTGACTAAAATGTATTATCTAATATAGACTAGAATTGATTATGTACATGACTAGAATTGATTATGTACATGACTAGAATTGATTATGTACATGAGCCATGACTAGAATTGATTATGTATTTGACTAGAATATTATGTCTACAATATATTACTTTGAGTGAATAAATGGAATATATTATGTATTTCAACGTATTTGCATATTCTGTCATTTATGTCATATGCAACTTCTAGGTCGTGAATGCTATGATTATGACGTCAACGATTTTGCATATGACCCAGATCTGGTTGACAAAACTAAATCCGTTTCATGTTTTTCTTTAAGAAGATCAGCTTGTCAACTAGATCTGGGTCTAAGCATGACCGTGTGGCGGACACAATGTCACCAGCGGCACTAAACACTCGTTCGCTAGGCACTGAAGTCCCTGGAATACTAAGAACTGATTGTGCCAATCTGGACAAAAGCGGATATTCAGCAGCATTCACTTTCCACCATTCCAAGGGATTGTTCCTCAGTGGGATGTTTGGTTCCAGGCGATACCGCCTGAATGTCGGACAGTGCAGACCCTGATCAGACTGCGCAGGCTGATCTGGGTCTACACTGGTTGCCTAAGCCATAATGAATATTGTCCGAATATATACGGGTAATTAACTTTCATCCATATTAAATATATGAAAAAGATTATTTAAATAACAAGTAGGGATCAGTTTCTGCTGACTCGTGCTGAGGCAATTAAGGATGAGCGTACTCTACTGTTTGCAACACTGTACCGGTATATATTATATGTGAATATAAGTACATGTACATAATCATTCATTCAATTGCTGAAGTAATACACAGCATTCAATGTTTCCCCTACATGGATCAGCCAACAGTTAAATTCCACAAATTGGACTACCGGGTAGACAGTTGCAAATGCCAAACAGAGACTCTTGAGCATGTTCCTTGGCCGAGTCAATACTTTAGTATACATATTTAGTTAATTTACCTTCAATGTTAGTAGGCAAATGTGGTAAAGGTAGCTCAGGTAGAGGTGGTAGTCCAGGCAGCTCAGGTAGGGGCGGTAGTCCAGGCAGCTCAGGTAGAGGTGGTGGTCGAAGAAATGGGGGTCCATCACCGGTCCCTGTCGCACCCCCTACATCTGGCGCACCCCTACAGCTGGCGCAGGTTTCACCTATTAAATCACATTGTAAAATTACTTGAGCGAAATGTGCAGACTAATAGACACTTTCACATGTTTGTGTGTGAGATAAACATGTCTGCAACATGCATATGTGGCTGTCACTGGAGAAATGGAGGTTATAGGATTTTCTTAGATGGGGATTTGTGACTATCTAATTTTTGGCACGCTTGGATACATATTGTTTGTTAGAAGCATGGCGGATGTTTCACTGACTGAATGGCGAACAGTGTAGGCCCTGATGATCTGGGACTACGCTGGTCGCATTGCACACGAGCCCCATTTCTCCAGTCACAGCCACATATACAATAGTAAAGCGTTAGTTAGAATTGAAAGTGGTATTACATATTTCGGCAACATGTGCAGTTGTGCACCACTAAATTGTAGGGTACCCGGTAGGTCGGTACGCATCATTCTAAGCTGTCTCCGTATTAAGTCCCATTCGGAAACGTAGAGATGTAGGCGACATGATGAATTCCATGTTCCAAACTTTTTCATCAGTGAATATTACCGGTACCGCCGTTAGTGCCGACGTAACACGGGCTTGCGCAGACGGCGCTGTAACGGGACTGGTACATTGTCCCCGAGTGAATGGTAAATCCGATAAAGAAGCAAGTGCCAAGCAATAAATAAATTGAGTAATTCAAACTGATAGTTCAATAAATCCCTCAAGGACATTATAAAATATAACTTCCACGGAAATCACTGCATAGAGTGTGAAATTATCTGAATAATAATTACTTGGATTCTGCATGGCTAAAACATATCAATGGTACATACATCCTGATTTATCTTGCAGTTTTGATCAGGATTACTTTACTGATGCGCTAGATTGTGGTTGTGCAAGGCTAATACTCACCCATACAGTGTCCGCAGAACTGACGACTTTAACTGCAACACAGTCAAATACATGGTCTCGCTTCTGCGCATCGAGCTGAGGTAAGGTGCGGAATCTTGGATCGAGGGCGGAGGAGACCAACAGGAACTCGTCTATCTCAGTGGAATTGTAGCGTTTACTGATATCCTGTTTAATCGCAGCCTTAACTTCCTTGATTAATGTAGAGTCATCCACCTTCTCAGTCATACTGTCCATTATCTGGGCTTTTAGCGGGTAGATGAGTGATACTGTAGGAATGTGCTCATCGCACATAATGGCAGTGATTGTCTTTAATGGAGTCAGGACCTCAACTGCACTGTGAGCTTCGTTGATATCATCGGCGGTCAGAGTGATAATATCCTTCACATTCCGTTTTACCTCGGTGCTTGTCAGAGTTGACAGAATTGCAGGCTGCTGCTCAAGAAATCTGTCGATCATCTCATATGAACTGTTCCATCGTGTGGCTACGTCATTTATCAGCTTATGTTGCGGTAGGGCTAGCAGAGTCTGCTTTGCTCTGAGGACGGCTGTGGCAGTGGTCGACTTGTGGAAAAATCCAACTACTCTTCTAATTCGACCAAGTGATCTGGCCATGGAGGTTACTTTCAGTCCACGCTGAGACGCTAAATTAACTGTATGCGCAAAACACTTAATGTGTGGTACAAGATCAGCCGTTTTAGCGGCAATGTCCATATTTGAAGCATTGTCACTCACAACCGCAGTACCCATTGGCCGTTCAAGCTTCCATACTTCAATGACTTCCTTGAGAGCATTTCCTATGTTCTCCCCCGTATGAGATTCCGCTAACATTCTTGTAGAGAGAACGTAATTTTTAATTTCCCAATTTGATGACGTATAATGCGCTGTCACTGTCGTGTAACTTTGACACGCGCGAGATGTCCACCCGTCTGTCGTGAGGGACACTGAAGATGCTTCTCCCAGCTTCAGCTTCAGGGCATCGACTGCCTCAGAGTACATGTCTGGTATAATTTTTTCAGCAAAGTGCTTGCGGCAGGGCAATCTATATTTGGGATCCATTATGTTCAACAGCTTCTTGAACTCGTCACTATCGACAACTGACAGTGGCCTCATGTCTGCGACAATGAATGATGCAACTTGGTTTGTAATTATCCTAGCTCGGTCAGAGTTAAAGTTGTACGCGCATTTACCGGCAAAGATAGAACTGATCGTAGCTTGTCTTGGCCAATTGGGTTCTGTCTTTATAATTGTGTCGGTAGTTTCACGTTTTCCCTGTGCCCTTGCGGGATGGTGTCGAGCTAAATGGGTGTGTACCGGTAACAGTATTAAGTGGTTTGTATTTACAATTTATAATAAAATATGAATAACTATTCAGTCAATCACTATAATGCACCAGTCAAGGTGAGTCCCCGAACACCCCCGCCCCCTGGTCTGTGGAATAGCAGTACTTTAATTAAAGCAAAATTAAAAACCGTGCTAGTTCCCGGATCGACAGTGGGGAGGGATGGTTTCACATAATATGGATCACTCACACTGACTGGTCTATATTACTGCGTCAACACGAAATACCCAAATATTGCCCAAATACAGATAAATATACACAAATATTGTGTATTTAAGTATTGTACACAGTTTATTAAATGATTCCAGCACTAAATAACCTAGACTGACATGTCATGTCTCTATATCATTTTTTTCATTGATTATTTATGTTGTATGCTCACTAGTATCAGTATTTGGGTAATATTTGGGTGTATTTGGGTATTTCGTGTCGCCCATGTTAATGACCTATTCCGGTTATGAAGTGTACAAATTACTTGATACCAGTATTTGTGGTGCCTCCAGTGAACTTCAGTTTTGCATCGCATACTTTGCAAATGACGACTGACTTATCAGTGTTCCTCACTCCATTGCGCACATAAATTGGGTGTCCAAAGTCCTTCCATGCGGCAGATTTAGATTTTGCAGATGGTGAAACGATTTCAACAATTTTCTCTCCTTGCAAAAATCCATCTCCAGCGCCGTCCGCCATTTTGGAGTTCACAACAAACCTATATGTTAAACATTGTTTGATTGGCTGTAAGCATTGCTCTAATCCAATCAAATAGTAGTTTACAGTCGCCGCTTTGTTGGCGTGGATACGCATGTACTAAAACGCGGACGGATAAGAATCTGGGACCAAAACACAGACGGATAACAATCTGGGACCAAATAGTAAATAAAAATCGATACGAATCGCGGACGTGAATCGATTCGAATCGGCAGTTGTGAAACCGATCTCAATCGATCCACCGGTGAATCGTCCCATCCCTAATATACAAGTAACTTACCTTAATTCATCAGTTACACATCAGACGATGAATGAACTTTAATTCTGGTGTAGAATATTAAAGTTATTCATTATATTCAATAGTGCTGCTTTGACATGACGTGAAATTAAATCATGCATGACATGATCTGGAAGAAAAACCACAGACCAAGCACGCATATTCAGAATCACGTCTGTCGGTTCTTATCCAGCTCCGATTTCTGTCGCCTGTCCACAAAATCCAGAATCCAACATTGTCGCAAATTTAATCCTCTATGTTGGTGTACGTTAGAACAAAATGTCACTTAGTATATTATCCAATCCATTGTAATCTCTTGTTTCTCTAAATAAATGCGTCCAACAATCCCTGTAGCTGCTATCGTGATAAAAAATGTTAAAGGTTCCGTCAGCGCCTCACATATTGATCTTAATATCCACCATTTTGATTCCAAGTACCAGAATAATGATGTTTCCATGCGCGTCGTAGTGTTATCTGTCGGATTCCGTTGTTTATTTGATCAAATTGATGGACAAATTTGTGTCCGCTAATGTCGCCAAGAGCATAATCTGTGACGTTGACTGTAATAATTTGGCATAACTTCTAGCTTGTGAATTTTTGGTTGAATGAAGTGATCACTATGGTGAATAAGTGTGTATTTGTGCCTGGTTTGCTCAGGTAGAGCGATGGTGTGGTAAACCAGAGATCCCCGGTTCGATTCCGGGCTGGTGCACATCTTTCTCACCCTGTGACATTTAGCGCCCAACGTAGTTGCGGGAAGTAACTCTGCAGAATACTCCCGCATCGTCCGTACCGAGAGTTTATAATGGTGCTCTCCGTAGGTTTCCCCTGCAAAGTACCAAATCACATCTGATTTGCACTTCCAACTGTTAATTGCGACATATTCTCTGTATTTTTCAATTGAAAGAAATGTCAGTATTATACTTATTCATTTCTGTGTAATAAGTACAGAAAAATATGTCACAATTAACAGCTAAAGCGCGAATGAGATCCGATTCGGTACTCTGCAGGAAAAACCTATGGAGCACCGGAACTCTGGGTACGGACAATAATTGAGTATTCTGTTGCCCAACAAAGGACCGCGACTGATAAATACTCCCAAATTGTACCCAAACATATGAAATTTGGAGACAAAAATTAAACATAGAATTCGAGGACGAATTTCAATTTGGCGGAGAAGAATGTCACAGTACGCAACTGACCATGGGGATGAAGTGTGTATGATCTGTGCCTTGTTAGCTTGCTCGGTAGAGTCATGGGCATGGTACGGTAAACATGAGGTCCCTGGTTCGATTCCGGGCCGTTATTTATCTTTCTCACTCTGTGACACAAGTAAACCGTTTTATTTTAAAGAAATGGCTATCACCGGAATAAATATTATCTTCACAAAATTTGATTCGGGCCAATAGAAATCAACAGCCAGAACAGAACGTTTGCAGTAATATAAATCTAATTCCAAAATAAATTTTTAATATTTTTTTTATGATCAGGTTTCGAAAATTAAAATATGCTTTTCTTTTAAAAATTATTATCAATATGTTCACCATGTTATTATGGTTACTATGCAATTCACAGTCTCCTTGCAGCTTGAAATTGAAAGACATTATGAAAAGTTGACTTGTGTTGATCTCAGAAATTGTCATGTCGACTATAGGATCGCGTCGAAATAATGTCAACATAATAGGAAAACGTAATTTGATACAGACAAAAAAGTAAACAAAACGCAAAATTGATACTTTGTTTTGCTATATTATACCGTAGACCACACATTATCATTTGATTTTATATGAAAATAAATATATTGTCAGCATGGTGGTGTCTATTAATTTGTTCTTGATATTCGGAACGGCAGTGAGTGAGTGACGACATTTTGTTTTGTCCAAGAAATTGTCAAGGTCAATGTTTCACTGTTTGTCTAGAAATAACCCGCCGATTTATATTTGCGCACCAACAAAACAGATCACAAATACCGCTGACTTTCTAGGCTAGTCACTTTGAATTAGATAGATGGCATAAAATTTTGGATTGGAACACGGATACGTTTGTCAACTATTTCGATTGTATTGCCGCATTGGTTAAGCAGAGCGGACCGCTGGTTTGACCGCAGAGCGCAGCGTAAAGCGGTCATTCTTTCGCAGTTTAAAGTAAACTGCAATTAAAAGCGGAGCGCAGCGCTAACTGCGCTATAAGTATTGCAATTCCGCAACCAGCTCTTTGGACCGCAGTCACATGATTGCAGTCCGATTGCGGTCCAATTGCAATTAATGGGAACGCGAATTGCAATCCTGCGCTCCAGGAATTGCAATTCGCCTGGTAAGAGAACCGCAGGCCACTCTGTAAGTCTGCTTTGTCTATACACTGTTGGGCATAGATATTTGTCTGTTGCACAATTGTGGTCAAAATATATTCATCAAAGAATAATTTGAAATAGTCAATCGGTTCATGACTGCCAATTTCAACGTTCAATTTACTCTGGCGTGTGAACGGTGCTACGATCATTTCCGGGTTTTTCATACTCCACCCACTTTCCACGTCACGCTAAATTTGTGTTATCTTGCGGCTCAAAATTACTCCGTGGTATTTGCGCTAATACAACACCCCTTCTAACTACATCTTCCGGGCCAAAACCCTCAAAATCTGACTCCAAATCTGAATCGGAGCTATCGGGGTTTAGCAAATCCGCTCCAACTTCCGTAATATTTTACTCGTCTTGAAAACAAAAATATTTTTACTTCCGCATATCGTCACGTTTTACTATATAAAGTATACACATTATTATAAATATGTGCAGTCCGGGGCCTAATCTCGTAAGACAAATACTTGCATAGGGGTTTCCATTCAGAAAATAACGGGCCGAAGGTCAATAAACAGAACGGTAACGTAAACAAAAAATGTCGCGCTCAGCACTAGCGACCCAAACAAGTCGGCGCGGCATATGTCGTGCCTAGCACTTAAAGGGTTAAGGCATATAATCCCAATTCCAAATTTAGTTGGTCAACAGGAAAAAAATTTTTTCTTGAAATTAGAACCAGCAGTATTATGTGTCAAGGTGCAGAAATCCCAGTCAATTATAGGATAACCATGCATGATAACAGAGAAATGTGTCCAGTGCTTCCCCATTTTACTCGGTATGATTTAAATATATGTTATGATACTGTTATATATAAATTCAAAAATGGCGAAAACAGCTATTTGAATATAATCTTGCAATTGTGTCTGCCAAAACTCTGTATCACCAGATACGAGTTTGTTGCACAATGATAATTAATAACTGTCTTGCAAATTTGCCTTCCAAAAACCCTGCTTCTTAAGATAAGTGGTTCTTGCAGAACACATTTGTATACCGGTCTCGAAAATATTTCTTCGAAAACAATGTATCTAGTGATACTATGTTTTGGTCCATAAAACTATTGTCATCCTATCTTCAGATATAGGGCAGGGGTTGAAATTTCACTCGCCCAGCTCGCCATGGCGAGTGCTTTTTGTGGCGGTCGAGTACTTTCTACAGGCACTCGCCCAGTTTGGCGAGTGAAAGATTTGGCCAGGATTTTTTTTCTGAAGAAATTGCCAATTAATTCCATTGATAACAGCCAACAAATGGTATTAATTCAGCGACCATTTGTTATTTACAGTTTACGTCAGTTTGCCGGAAGTAAGATTCAAGCAGTGTCTATGCACACAGTTACGGGTAGAATCGCTAGCGATTTTGAACACGGTCCATATGGGACAAATTTAATTCACGGATTATTTGTCGGCTGTTCGCGGCCAGGCTAACAACTAATATGAATGCGAGTATAGACTAGTGTGTGTATTATCATACGCGGCCACATATATCGTCTCGTAGAGAGTTAGGTGAAAGCGCATTTCAGACGCCAAACATAACGGCTTGGGACGAAACGGTCGGCACCCGGTCCAAAACCATTGAATTTAGTAATTAAGGCAGCCTGCAGCGCATGCAAACATAGCCACTATAAATAAAACAAAATACATGTCACTCAACGCTTATAGAAAATAAAAAGCGTGCAAGCCTCTGAGCAAATTTGACTGCTAAACTAAACGCTGCTAAAAACGTTGAAGAAAAAACTTTACAAAGTTTATCTCCCGATAAATAATATTTATTTTTTTGTTTATGTTCATTTAATAATTAAAATATAAATAACAATACCGTATTTAGCTGTGTATTGCGCGCACTGGTGTACAACGCGCATCTATATTTTGGGGGTAAAAATCAGGGAAAAAAATAGTTTGCGTCTATAGCGCGCAACAAAAAAAAAAAAAAAAATCGGCGGAAATTCTGTCGCGTATAAGAAAATTGCATTCCGAGTTCACATCCACAATGCTGAACGTGTGCTGTTAGGCTCTCTCGAAGAGAAAAATATCGCCAAAGGTCAGCTTTATGGCATAAATTAGACTTTATATTGTCTAAAAGTATGTTATATTTATTGTTATTTACTCATTAATATGCTTAATAAAAATTCATGATGCATGTAATAAACTTATTGAACCTACTTACGATATATAAATTCCACCATATTTGCCATTCGTGTATAACATAATTACCCGTAATCGCAAACGCACAGCAGGCTAGCCATGTGTAAACTTCTTCCCCAAGGCGATAATAACTCCCTACTAGTGACCTGCACACGAGAAATGGGCCATAAACAATTCCCCCCCAGCCAAATATTGACACTATTGGGCTATGCTGGTCGCACATGTCATAAAGTATTGATGCGTGAATACTTGTCAATACTTTACAAAAATAATAACACAGTCAGTCGGCACCTAGCAACGAAAAACGACCATTACCGAGTGTTACCGAATGCGATCTGAATGGGCGCGACGCTTGATTTAGCATCTAAAATCTTACATCAAGCGCTTATGGGATTGAGATGATCTGTCCTCATTAATTATTTTCAGAATGGCAGACATGTGACGTAACTTTGAAAATGTACAACCAAACAATACCCGACAGGCAACATTTGACCGATATGAGATCGGTACACCAGCGTAAATACAGAAAACACGTAGATTTCCTCTAATACACGTAGCCTCTTATGTTACGAGCCTGGCTATATTAAATCCCAAAATATACCAATTTACCATCAATCTATACTTACCGCACCCATTCATATCGATTGATTCCTTTTCTCTTGTTTCACACTATGCGTATTTAAACGTCATAGCGGACACCTGTCAAAAATTGATATTTCCATTTCCGGGCTTGTTTTGTTTGCGTAAAACTGGCAGAAATCAGTTGGAAAAAATGTTTGAAATTTATGTTCCTACTTATAACGCGCAGGGTGACTTCTGGATTAAAAATGGGGCTGAAAAAATGCGCGTAATACATGGCTAAATACGGTAATAGTGAATATGTCTTATCCGTTTTGGTAATATATGTACAAGCTTTTTAAAAAAAACGGGGCAAGCTGTATTTGGTAGAGCATAAATCATGTGAAAGGGCAGATTACATGACAACTAAAATAATTATAGGGAGTGATTTATTTTCAAAAGTATACTGTTAAAGAGTAATACTTACACGGCTATTGTAAAGAACGTCCGGTCAGGTAATGTAATTCATAAGTGTGCCATATTCAGACATCATCAAACTTATTCAATATTGTGATTGCATCCAGAGTAGATCTTGATCAGATTGTGAGATCACATCGTCATATCGAGATCTAACGATTAACCAGGTGCATAATGTCTAAACCATAGAGTTACTAATACTAAGCATGCTGAAATATTAAAGAGTAATACTTATAATTATTATAAAGTGCATTCAGACAAGTTCTTCATGAATGTGCCATATTCATACTACATTTACACCAAGCTTATTGCGATTGCAACCATGGTAGTTCCTGTATATATACATGTCTAAAACTTTAAGTTACTAACTCTAGGCATGCTAAGCAGGGCCGTAGCGGCCACCACGGCAGCACGGCGCTGCCGTGGCATTATTTTGGCCTGTTTTTTTTCGTCAGCTTCATGCGTTGAACATCCATTGTTACATGGTTTCCGTTGTTTGCACATATGTGCAAACATATAGCGCGTGCTGTTTGCATATGGCTTTAGGCAATGCTTATTCCGGGGCCGCGCGTAATGTAAGTGCCTTCATGACGTCACTACGCGGAAGTGCCTTCATGACGTCACTACTTCATGACGTTCATGACGTTCATGATGCGGCCCCGGAATATGAATACCGAAAATTATCTACATGAATGGGACGTTTTATAAAAGTATTGAAAATACTGAATATAATGCTCAAATTACATCAGTTTTTTGTTGGAAATGTAACAATAACGTTTGATCATGTCCAGCCGTGTGCAAACGTTTGTACACGGCTGGACATGATCAAACCTTATAATAACAACGCAATAATGTATTTAAATGTAAGCATAATCCATGCTCCGACGGTGACTTTAGAATGTAGGAAATGCGATTTTTTCCGCTAAAAAGGCTGCCGTGGCATTATTTTACACACAGCTACAGGCCTGAAATGTTGACGAGTAATACTTATATTGCCAGACAGGTAATAGTAATTCATGAATGTGCCAGGTTCAGAGTACACCAAGCTTATTGTGATTGCAACCAGAGTAGATCTTGATCAGACTGTGGGCTCACATCGTCATAGCGAGATCTAAAGATTATCCCGATGCATAATGTCTAAACCATAAATTGGGATTACAACCAGAGTAGATCTTGATCAGACTGTGGACTCACATCGTCATAGCAAGATCTAAAGATTATCCCGATGCATAATGTCTAAACCATAAATTGGGATTACAACCAGAGTAGATCTTGATCAGACTGTGGGCTCACATCGTCATAGCGAGATCTAAAGATTATCCCGATGCATAATGTCTAAACCATAAATTGGGATTACAACCAGAGTAGATCTTGATCAGACTGTGGGCTCACATCGTCATAGCGAGATCTAAAGATTAACCCGATGCATACACTTGTGAGGTTCAACAAGCATTGCAGACTGTGTAGCATAGTCAAGAGTCTGTGTTAACATTGAACATAAAGAGTACCGGTAATAAAATGGACTTTGCCACAACATGTTACAAAACTGAATGAAATCGCTTATACATCTCTACTTCCAGCCAAATAATGTACACTATGTCGGTAAAATAATGTTACATAGCATGCATGCACACTGGTGTACGCAATATACATGTATAAGGTCATAATTTGGACACAACTCTACTCAAATGTGCCAGCATCTGCCAAAAAGACCTTATCGTATTCCAAAAGTATTCCAATTATAATATACATGTACTGGCATGTCCGCTTAAAAATTGACGAAATTGACATGTTCAAATATGTTATCAAAATGTTTGATGTCGTTTACATTACATTTTTTAATTCAACAATTTGATTTAGATGATTTTGGTAGACTCTCGTTCATGTTTCACAGTGTTCCAGACGTTTAATCAGTGTCGTACTGATCTGACTCTAATGCGTCAGGCTCTGGGAGCTTTTCAGCTACAGTGTTATGTGCTGGAATACTTTTGTAGTATTCGTGGTATTCACACGGAATTATCCCTGACTTGCACAGGCTGATTAGGTCTCTTTTCTTAGCAGCTGAAATAGGAAGTTTGTTCTTATACTTCCTTGGCTGCGAAATGTCTTCTTGTGATCTACTCCGAGTGTTACCCATCATTTTGACTCGATCAAACTCTTCACACATATTGTATTTGAAATAACATCCGTTTGTGTCATCCTTCCTAAATCGCATCCACTTCATTTGTGTCCAAAGCACTTTGTTTCCTTTGTCTGACTTGCTGGTTTTGACTAGTTTGGATTTCATGGCTTTATAGTCAATAAAGTCTGTATGTTTCAACGGTACAACCGTATACGGATCCTTTCTGCGCGCCATTGTTAGGATAGACGTGAGCAGGCAAGGGAACAGGCTCCGATGGCCAATGTCGATCTGGGTGAGGATGTTGTAGCTCCAGGACACCGTCTTCCTCTTGCATTTCTTACATAAGAGTGTCTCGGAAACGGAGACGTCCAGTACCTATAAAACAACCATCAGGACTGTAATATTCAAGGGAGGGGCTATAATTACAAGCATCAGGACTGTAATATTCAAGGGAGGGGCTATATATAATTACAAGCATCAGGACTGTAATATTCAAGGGAGGGGCTATATATAATTACAACCATCGGACGTATTCAAGGGAGGGGATATAATTACAACCATCAGGACTGTAATATTCAAGGGAGGGGCTATAATTACAACCATCAGGACTGTAATATTCAAGGGAGGGGCTATAATTACAACCATCAGGACTGTAATATTCAAGGGAGGGGCTATATAATTCAAGCATCAGGACTGTAATATTCAAGGGAGGGGCTAATATACTAATTAGCACTCAGGACTTAATATTCAAGGGAGGGGCTATAATTACAACCATCAGACTGTAATATTCAAGGGAGGGGCTATAATACAACCATCAGGACTGTAATATCAAGGGAGCTATATAATTACAGAGTGGGGACATCAGGACTGTAATATTCAAGGGAGGGGCTATATATAATTACAACCATCAGGACTGTAATATTCAAGGGAGGGGCTATAATTACAACCATCAGGACTGTAATATTCAAGGGAGGGGCTATAATTACAACCATCAGGACTGTAATATTCAAGGAGGGGCTATAATTACAACCACAGGACGTAATATCAAGGGAGGGGCTATATAATTACAAGCATCAGGACTGTAATATTCAAGGGAGGGGCTATATATAATTACAACCATCAGGACTGTAATATTCAAGGGAGGGGCTATATATAATTACAACCATCAGGACTGTAATATTCAAGGGAGGGGCTATAATTACAACCATCAGGACTGTAATATTCAAGGGAGGGGCTATATATAATTACAACCATCAGGACTGGTAATATTCACTATATGAAAATTACAAAACCTCGGACTGTAAAATTCAAGGGAGGGGCTATATATAATTACAACCATCAGGACTGTAATATTCAAGGGAGGGGCTATAATTACAACCATCAGGACTGTAATATTCAAGGGAGGGGCTATATATAATTACCTAGTATTTGCTACTTCAGTAAATATTTCAAATGCCAAATTAACCAAAATTAATACAAGTTTCGTGAATTCCAACTTGTTATATGTGGCTGTAACTGGAGAAATAGGGCTTATAGGATTTGTGAACAGTGTAGCTCCTGATCAAATAGCACACTCCTGTAACCCGATAACGATCTATATGGCAGGACATATGATGGAATATCAAACAGTGAAGACTTTTCGACGTAAGTGTACACGGACGGACGAAAGTACGGAACCTCGAGAGCAACGCAATATGCCACCCTTGCTGTCACATAATGAAATAAATGGGGTTTAATGTCCCAGAAACAGTTAATGTCATATAGGGACGAATCCGCAGTTTTAAAATCCACAGTATTTTTCATTCCCTAGGGTAAGTTTTGAACTCACAACCTTCAGTATTGAAGTTGTATATTCACAGCCCATCACTGTTGAAATAAAAGGAGTGAAAGTTTCTGTGCATAAACTGACAATCGCTTGAAATATAGGTGGGTTATATTTTACATCAATTCTGGCATGTCTACCCGTAAAATTTGGAAAATTAACTGTACCTGTCTGACAATTTGGTACACCCCAGCATTCCAGGCAGTCACAATCCGGGTGTGGGCAGGCTATCTTCAATGACCACAGTTTCACTGGCATCCAGATGAACATCCTGTGGCCGAAGAAATGGCGGTGGAGTTTGGACAATGCTGGACATGGGAGGGCTGTGGGGGATTCACCCATAAGGAAGTCAATTTCGTGAAATCCATTCTTGCATACCCAAGATAGTCCCTGGTGAAAAGGGCTGTAGAGACCCAATTGTGGTCATTTCCTGGCCAACTTAGTCTGACATAGGAAAAATGGATCGACCTGCCACAAACGTCACATTGGAGCCAACTTGTCTTGTGTCTAGGAACATTGCAGCCCAACCTGTCACACATTTCTAGTTGACATGCTGGGTCCCTGATCTCGATACCGCAGGTGATGGATAACATATTAAAAGGTTACTGTAACAGTTATACATTTACAGTTGATTCTCATTTACTTGGAACAGGTCTTTGTCGAACATTCTGGAAAATTCAAACTCACCCCGCAGTCCCGAAAAAATGTCCTATATGTCATGTTAATCTTACTCTTTCTTCCGTAGTTGTCTCACATTCTGGTGTCCGTTTTTCATTTGTATGTGTCAATTCGTCCTTAGAGAGGCGGGTGTAATCTTGATCTGTGGAAATGTAGTGTTTGAGGTTCTGTAACAGGCTATCCTCTTGTCCTGTCTTCACTATCATATGCCTTGTGCATGGGGTACACATTCTGTTGTATGTGTTGTTCCAATTCTAACTTAGATGTTGTAATGAATTTGCAAATGTTGCAGAAGAAAGGAACTTTATCTAATGATGTGTGTTTGCGGTAAATGTGATAACTTTGGATCGCTCGTCCTCGTATGGTCTGGACTCGCATCTTGAACATCGATACACCCTGCCCCGGTTGTTTACGAATATCGGAGCCAGTGGCATGTCCAAATGGATGGGCCTGGTGTTGGGAATCATTGTTCTTCTGTAAATATAATTTAAGTGATCATAAGCAACAGGTGAGGTTTGTTTGCGGATCGACAGGTATCATCGATCTTATTATTGCTTTTAACTTTTCTTCAGGTCTGATATCCACTTTGGTGGACTTATTCCAAGATAAGGCTTTAGCTTGTCATGATGTACATGGTGAAGTGCAGTTTGTAGTTTTGGTTGTCCAGTCTTTCTTTAAACTCATTCAGCCCTATGCACTGCCAGCCAGTTCAGCCCTACATGTAATTGCCAGGCTAGCTCCTGGAAGCAGCAGTAGGCTTATCAGCCCTGTCTCCCTGAGACTTATTGAGAAATAATTCAAGACTAAAATTTAGCTGAGGGGGTGCTGTACAAAACAGCTTGTTATTCCAATAATTAATAAACGATACACATAAAATTTCACACATATGTACGTTATAAAATTCTCTCAACATTGGTGTACATTTTGTTATAAACAACATCCCAGATATCCGTACAATATTCCATATTTCTCCATCAATCTTTTGGAAATACATGTAGTAAGTAGCAAACAGCTTGCATATTTGATGGAAAAACTATGAAGAAAGCAAAATTAATGTTCCACATACAGTACATTTTCAGACTGAACAAATCTGGTGATTTTTCTATGTATTTTCACTGCGATCATAAGAAACATGTTGATTTAGGATTACATCTGTATCATAGTTCTAGAGTATCATTATTTTTGATTCACACATCTTTGGCTGATTTTCTGTTCTGTATGAGTACATGTGTATATATATATGAAAAGCAGGTACATGCAACATACAGATTACCTGCCTCTACCATCGATACTCCGCTTTCTAATGCTCGTGAATTATCTCCTGATAGACGCTGATAATCTGTATGTTACCTACTGTGTGATATTAGATGATACATATTGTTGACTACTTATTTCTCCTAAGCGTATATATGCTGTGATATTACATTTTATTTGTATCGTCCAATATAGACGGTTCAAATGAGACAAAAACACATACATTCACACAGAAATAAGAAAATAAATATTATTTCTGCGGAAATGTTTACGTTGTGAGCTCTCATTTGGACCGTCTCATAAAAGTGGTACAATTGAGAAGTCGCGCATATATTTTCATGAAGAAATAACAAAAATATAGTGTACAGGAATTCAGATAAGCAGCATATCTCGACTACCGGTATATACATTTCATATTTTTTTGTGAAATGTTCAGACATTCAAAATAATTTTTATCCAAATAGACTACATATCTTGTTAAGTTTTTGCATGCTTACTTACTTTGTTTGAAAACGCGGCATAGCGATCCATTTGGTTCATTGTAATCTATTCACAATTTACCTAAGATGTGTAATTCCATAAACTTTATTGATAGCACATGTACATCCCCTATAATAATTGTATATAATATATCCACTTCCCGCGTTCATAAATAAATGTCACATTCAAATTTTACTTATTTCACTACATGTATGTATGTACATTTACACAGTGTATCAGCCAATAAATATGATTTTATGTATTTTGTAACTGTGTGTTGTCCAAAGTTATTTGCCTTTCAGTAGGTCGCGATGCCATGCCGGGAAGCATGAGACACACATGTGTTTGTTGCATTGTTGGCACATGTTCATGATTTCACGGCGCTTCCCCGTCTTCCGACATTGCTTGCAGCGTCCTCGCTTGTCAGCCGTTTTCGGGAAATGGCCAGCCGCAATCGTCGTCAGAGCTGCCCTTTCGTTTTCCACATAGTTCCCGATCAATTGTTTCGCCAGGGCCATTCGATACTCTACCATGGTCAGTTTCTTCGGTTTTCCAGTTTTAGTAGCTCGTTGATGATTGATGGACTCCTTCATCAATATGAATCCGTTAGTGACAGCGATGTCAAAAAGAAACCAAAACAAATACGCCACCACTTCCGCGTCGTTCGGTATGTGCTGTGCTGCGTTCTTAGCTGATCCGCGGTGTCAACCCCGTTCATGTTTGAGTTGTACGCGGGTATAATGCTTGGTGCGCTGATTTCTTTCACCTCCCCATTTTTTGATTTCCGATTCACAGTGCTGTCAATTTTTGATGGATTTTCTGCTGTAGACAGCACATACACGTGTTTCTTTTCTTTCCAAATACACGCTGTCATTTCCCCCTTTTGGGCCGTCTTGAACTCTCCGACATTTTTAGTCTTTCAGTTGAGCTGGGAGACCTTTGCGGTTTTTTCACACTGTCCCGCGAGCGTATGTCCCATTCTGAAGCAATGTATCTAGAAGGGCAGGACTTGTGAAGTATTTGTCGATGTTGACGATATGGTTTTTATTCCATATTTTCCGCGTAACGACTCGGCTTGACAAACCAACTTCTGGTCTTCCCTGCTCCCTGCCGGTGTACACCTGGAACTCATTGGTGTAGCCGTTCATCGGGTCAGCCCGCATCCACACCTTTATCCCGTACCTGGCTGGTTTGACCAGCATGTATTGGCGAAAGGACAGTCGCCCACGGAACTTGACCATCGCTTCATCCACACTTGTATTTTGATGTGGAGTGTAACGGCAAAGACACTGCTTCATGACTTCTACAATGATAGGACGCACATGATGCAGCTTGTCTTGACCCGGCTGGCCCTTTCCAGGGTTTTTGGTCCGGTCGTTCGCGTGAAAGTATTGTTGCAGTTTGTCAAAACGATCCCGCTTCATAGTCTTTCGGATATGAAGGTTGCCGAACAAACTGTCCGTCGACCAGTACATACAGTTGTTTCTGTCAAAATGTTCCGGGTTTATACGTGTACAAAGTGTTGTGCGTTGCGTATCCGTGGAGTTTCCGTTAGTTGCGTTTCAAACCGTGTGTCGTCTACGTGTAATACGTTTTCGGCCATGCGTTGCGTTTCCCCACTCTTGCGCATGCGCGAAAGTCGAACAAACCGTGTTCAACGCATTGAGTTTCAAAAGCGTGTAATCCGTGTACAACGGTTGTAAACGTATACAACGGTTGTAAACAACGTATTGAGTTTCAAAAGCGTGTAATCCGTGTACAACGGTTGTAAACGTCTACAACGGTTGTAAGCGTATACAACGCTAAGGTAAACCCTTTAAACGATTTAACGCTTTCGTTGACGAACGGTTACACGCATATACATGTACACAGCACCGTACAGATTAAACCGTGTTATACGTATAACACGTTTCCACGGTTTTTAACGCATTACACGTTTTGGTATGCCAACCTTGTATCGCGTAGAATGCGCATGCTCTGATCGTTCTTCGTGTGTGTATATATACTTCTAGACTCACTGCAGGGCTTCTAACATTTTCAGTTTTCCGGTTCTGGACCGATTTTTTAACTCTCAGACCGATTGAGATTTGAAAACTAGTCTTAAAAATCGGTCCGAGAAAAATTGCCAGTCTGCTGCTATTTCGCTATAAACCTTGTAAATTTACCGGTTTTGACCACCAAGTAATTTATGACACATATCCGCGGGCCATATCCGTGTTAAACCAGTGTGCAGCTCGCTGTGTATTCAGTTTCTCCAAATATCGATTAATCTTAACACACGCGTGGGACAGGTGTATAGCGGATTAGTGAAATAGACAGGCTCGCCATTTCTGATGATGTTAAAATAAAATAAAGAAACCATGCACTGTGTTTATCTGTGTTCGTAATATTTCACCCCAATTAACTGACACGGACTATCGGCCCGGGCTATTCCATATTAAGTTAGGAACTGTTACATTACGCTCTATTAGGCGTCATTTTTGTGTATATAAAATGTACATAGGAATGCCGCAGATCCTGATGAGCCGGCTCACGTGATCTACAATTCTCAAACATTTTGATAAACGACAAGGTACATCTGTCGTGTTAAAAGCGTGACTCATTAGTCATCAGGGATTAGGGATCAATTGAAGTGCTAAATCACACCGCCGATGTACTTTGAACTCGATCTGAGGGTATGTATTCGCGATATTTTAAAAGGGACGAAACAATGACGCCTCGAAGAGATCGGGGCCGAACAGGTATTTGTGTTAAAACGTGTAACCGTTGGACACGTTTCAACGCTTTCATATAGCTACATGCTTCCAGGTAAAGCGTTGTACACGTTTCAACTCTTTCACCTCGCTACATATGTATACGCCAAAGCGTGTTATACGCCTTGAAGCTAAACGTATTACACGCTTTAAAACTAAACGGTTTGACAATGTGTATTACACGTGTACGAACCGTATTATACGTTTAAACAACGTATACAACGCTTTTAAACTAAACGGTTTGACAATGTGTATTACACGTGTACGAACCGTATTATACGTTTAAACAACGTATACAACGCTACAGCAAACCGTTGCGTTCGCGTTGCGTTCGCGTTGAGTTTGGAAGTGTTGTCTACGGTGGAACAAAAACGGAGACTGCACTGTAGCCGTCTGTGGAAGCTGAAATATAAAGTAAACAACACTCAAAACTTTGGAACAATATATATTTTGTGGCATTCAATATTCAATAATAATCTTACAGAAAGTGTCACTTGTTTTGCTAGTGCGGCAGTGAAATTTACAAATTGTAGCTCAATAATTTAATCTCCATCCAATGCTGAACACATGTAAATGAATACAGGTCAAGTCGGCCCATGGTCAAGTCGGCATTGACCAGCGATCTGGGCCGAGATTGAAATATGGGCCGAGATGACCATGGGCCGACTTGACCACGGTCCGACTTGACCAGACACCATGTAAATATGAAACAAAAACACAAAAGAAATGGTAAAATGGTAAACATTTATTTTTCTTTAAAAATCTGAGGCCCGTCAAATCGTACCAGGGCCAGGTGCAGTTGTTACGCCCGGGCTCATAATTCAGTGACACCGATAAATATGTATTGTAAACATAATTTATTTACCTCCAAAATGCTCATGTAGACCCGTATACCGAGCCAGGCCTTCATCTCGTTCTTCGTCACTGGCCGCCAGTTAGGATGCGGCTTCTCCATCTGAAGCTGCACGGCATATAAATTTGTCTGCGTCACCAAAGTCGCAATGAGATTGTCAGGGAAAAACAGTTCCATGAAGTCGACCTCTGTGGTATCTGGGTCCAAGTCTATAGTTGGTCCCGGGTACGGACCTGTGAATGCCGCCTTTGGTATGTCTGTGCGAGCATCTACAATCCAACGATCTGCCACGGGCACTGGTGGTCTGTCTTGATCAACTTCTTCAGTCTCAGATTGATCAGAAAAATAATGTTCAGTATCTGAATCACTGTCACTCTCATTGTTGATACTGACATCGCTAGTAGACCATCTGGATCATCCTGTGCTACAATAGCCAGTACTTCGTCGAGATCAAGTCGCCGATTTGCCATGATAACTTACGATTTTTGATGATTTACAACAGAAAATAACAACAAAATGCGTGGACGGATTTTTTCAATTCAAAGTCTCTTTGTTTACTAAATCATTCTACCTCATATGTAACACACGTTCTGACTGGTTGATAGGCGGCAATTTGTGAGATTGGCCTTCAAAACAACCAATGAAACGTGACAACATATCGGGGCACGCGGGACTCAACACTAGCTTTAGTGAGCCACCAATTCGGGGCATACGGGACAGGTTTAAAACCAATACCGACGCATATTGGTGGCACGCGGGAGTCAAAGCGCTACAGGTATGCCACGATAACGGGGCACTAGGGTCGAATGAATTAACCAGAAATGGACCTGAATATGGCATTTGCAATTGACAGACAACTTTTTGTGGTGATATCAGGAACCATACTTTATGTAAAAACCCACAGCCTAACAAGAGTATTGCTTTGTTTGCTGTTATGGATGGATTTATAATAAAAAGTATGTATAGAATGAGTATTGGCCATTTTAGTATTAAAATGACATGGACCATATAGGTGTCCAAACAAGCATGAATCTTTCATGACGTATCTATTTGCCAAAGGTGGGGGAGACAGGATATACCGCCTGAGCCCGAGTACTGGATAGAAAAACCAAAAGTAAAGCTGTCAGTTAACCGTGTTACTTTGTCAATATCGTAACCAGACAACCAAGCCTCAAGGTGCCTTGACTTTATTTGGGTTGGAACGGGGCCCACGGGTACTAGGGACGGACGCAGATTGGCCACCATCCGTGTTTCGGTATCCGACGCCGGACCCTGGCTGGTTGAGGGGACAGGATTTTTTGGGGTGTGACCATTGCACCTGTGGCACACATGTCGGTAGTGACAGGTTTCCCAAGTACATTTCTCCGTTTTGTTGTAGTCAAAACATGTGTTGCCTACTGGAGACCCGTTTCGCTGCCCCGTCACTCTGGGAACAGTTAGAGCGGTACCCCCCACGAAAGGACCTACCGATGGCATTGCCACGCTCAACACCCCCCCCCCCCCCACCCTGTTGGTGACGCTAAATGAGCCTCTGTGAATAATGGTTTGTTGGGAAGTTCAAGGAAGATTGGCTGATTGACGCCATTGCCTGCACTGTTTGTCATCGTATATGGCGTATGCATCCCCTAGCTGGCCAGCCTTGGTCTGGACCGTATTTATATAGTTTATGAGGTTGGACGCCTAGGTGGGATGTTTCTGGCAGTACACCTAGCTACATCGCCACAAAGATATGGAACGCCTTCAGCCGTTGGGCAATGTCCCGAAACTTAAACAGCGACTTCTCTACTAGGCAAACCAAGCCACCCTCCTGCACCATCTCCAATTTTGCCGCATTTCTTTTGGTCATCAATAAACCCAAGTCCACAAACTCGTCAGACCAGATTCTGGACATTAACTCTCGCTGTTCGTTAGCCTTTGTGATGCCTTTGATCCTAATATGGTGGTCGATAGTTCACTGGACAGCGGTCCATCACAGAAAACGCACTTGTCCAACACAACTAGACGATGTCACTCTGAAATAGGAAAGACAGTTAACTAATGGTGTTGAGTAAATTGATTCTACATTCATTTAATACCGAGGTCATTTGTTGTCTGAATGTAACACAACTGACCACTCACAGTGTTGGTGACGGCCTGAAAATTATATATCTGTGTTGTTGGATTGGTTTTATGCAACTTATTTGACAGATTCAATGATATCACACATTATTGGAACGAATTATATGCTGTTAAAAACCGATGTTTGGACGTTGAAATCAATGGACAATGACATACATGTACAGGGGTTCGCCAACAAAGCAAAATTAGTTTCTCTCGGCAACAATTGTATCCCAATCCAGCACAGGTAAAGTTTGTGCACAGAAATAGATATCACACGGATCTGGGTAAAAATATGGGCCCAAAAATGGCTAAGTCCACGCCAAAGAAAATTTGGCCAGGGGGGTGGGTCCTCTATCCCAACCCAGGCCAGGTAAAGTTTGTGCACGGAAATGGGTATCACATGGATTTGGGTCACTGGACGATTGAAATGGGAGGTGTCGCATCTGGGTTATTCAAGGGCGTTGGATAAGAAGAACAACAGTATCCTGATGACATAAATGATTTAACTTACTGTATACATCGTAAACGTTGGTTGGCTTGTAAACGTCACATCAGCATTGGCCATCTTCAAACAGTTGTCACAACAAAACTTTATTTGTTGTTGTTGTTGTTTTTCCAGGACTCCCCCGCGCTTACTTTTCGGGTCACCACAAAAAAAATCAATGCAAATGCTATAAATTGGTGGCTATTTTTAATAGATAGATGTTTTCTTTACACTGCAGTACTACGGCATTGTGTGCATCTGAGTCATCATGCATCAAAATAACTATTTGGATGTTGAAACCGCATCAAAATCACATCTAGACCAGAATATTTGCCAATAGCCATATCATCTTGTGGCAGAACATTGCTTTTTTGCAGCCATCCTGGACTTAAGCAAATGACTGGCATACACAATGAATCCGATAAATATCGGAAAATATTCCGTGTCATTTTAAACCCATTTCTGATAGTTTCAATCACTCGAGTACGAATATGAGCCTTGAAATATGGCAAAAAGTAGTTTTTTGGCAGCCATCTTGGATTTATGCAAATGAGTGGCATATAAAACGGAACTAAAACTTATGGCAAATCAATCCTTGTCATTTTGAACGCATATATGACCATTTAAATCACTGAAAAATGACTCAGAAAAACACGAATAGTAAATGTTGCAATTTGTTTTGGGTCATTTCATATATTTCCTGGACTATAGGTGATTGGCCTCAACAACCATGGCATTGTAGGTGTCCACGGGCAGATTGCCTGGCCCACCGTCACCGTGCGTAACCTGCACCGAGCTCGCATCATGGTAACCCAAGCCAATAATCAACTTACAACCTCCTCCGGTGTAGCCTCGGAACTGTGTAAATCGCTGGATCCGCCTTTCAAAAAGTGACAGATGTTGTCCAGACAATGTCCCACCAGAAATACCATGAAAGTGAATGCACCCAGTAGACGTGGCAATGTTCATGTTTGATCTCCCTTCGTCATCATCGATGTATCGCCTGATGCGAGATATGTGGGAACTCCCCAGAATTAGAATTGATTGCCGTTTTGTCATAACCAAATAACAGGTGCACATGACGTTACTTGTTTACAAAGTCCCGATTAAACCAGTTGTGAGAGCAATCTTTGGCGGGTTGGGTTTATACCGCAGCCCAGCGTGCGGTTTGTCACCACACTATGTTTTGTTGATGCAGCAGGCTCAATGGTCGAGAAATTGATTAAATGCTATAAAGGTTAAATAAAATTATAAATACATGTAGTATGACATGCATTTGATCATTCCATTATCTGTGCATTGGTGAAGTTTCATTAAAATATTCACTTCGGGTTTCCAGTTATGCTCTGGACACGAAAGTTATTGCAGCGCCGTGTCGACATCAAATCATGGTATCCCCTGATTTTCTTGTGCGAGATAAAATAATTTATTGATGATGCATAACTGATGGATACAAAGGATTTCCACAAAACTTAATGTACCAATTCTCTTTGATAGGCGTTATTGTTCAGTCTCTCCGCCATCTCATCCACTCGGCTTCGGCAAAATGTCCTCAACAACCTCTTCTGCCACACCCTTGGACGGTATACACACAGTCGTTGCACAAGTCTCAATCGCTCCTGTTGAAGCTCCTTTAACGAGCCCAATTTCACGAGCACACTCTTCTTAAAACGTTTCACAGAGTTGGTAGATGTCGCCTAGGTAGAGCCATAGTCTTTTCCTTCTTTACTTCTTGGTCAATCTTGCACCTTTCATCATTTCTTGCCTTGCCTGCACCATTTTCCGATCCACTGGCATCATGATCTCGTCCCCAAGTTAATTACCGTATATGAACTACTATTTCACTGTGCCACTCAGTTTTCGAATGTTCGCGACCATAGGCCTATGTCATGGAGGAAATGGATAGGTGTATTGAGGATAAATGAATAAATAATCCACACCGTGGGTTCTCTTGTAAGGCATTTTTTTTTTAGCTTTACTACAGGGACTCCGGAGCTACCGGGGGAACTGGAGGTTTCCTCCACCAGGAGTAATTGCTTTTTATGTCGAAATTGACAATCTGCATTACTCCAATATAGACAAAAATCAAACGATTTAATGTTTATTAGTCTATTTCGGCCAAAATCTGTCGGTGTGGTAGGTGACTCAAAACTAAACTAAAATTAAATAAATGCTAGTAAATAACAAAAACAAATATATATATAAAACCCAATCAACAACACAAAATCAGCAATCATGGTTATCATGATAGGTTAATATAGCATTCTGATACAGCACACTAACCTAGGGTGAGGATGGCACGTCAAATACCATACCATCAGAAATCACTTTCTTCTTCTCTTCCCTTCTCTTCTTGATGGTGATTAGGTAGGATTAGAACTGAATGTAACTATAAGTTAATTACGTAGAGCACACTTGCTAGACATAAGTGACTCAGATAGTACACTCGCCACTTAATTTCATTTGACCAGTCCGTATGCCACTCAAAACGCACAATACACGTAAACTAGTATGGGTTCCCCTCAATCATCTCTAATCGATACCCAGCCATACTATATCAAACACATATAAGCTGATGGGTGCTATAAGAGGCCTCAAATTACCATACCTGCATAGATTCTCCTATATTTGACGCACATTTTTGGAGCCTGAATTATAAATGCAACATTTATCAAAATTCGGAAATATAAACGAGACCGACGACCATCGGCCTGCTTCTTTACTGGGCTATATATCCCGGGTATGGAAGGTGTTCGAGCCAATTCCCACCCTTAAATATGAGCCGAATCGAATCGGTTCAGTGATGGTGTAATTCGTAAATATGTGAATATATATGAATATTTTATTATGTGTGACCTAAAAATATAAAGGACGGGTATAAGCAGGCGCTGAATTTTGATGCACTGCGAATAGTCCGGTAAGGTTTTCCCATGGACCGGGCAACATCAATACAAATATACAATATACGAATATACAATACACAGGTATTTACAATCGACGGGACAGGACAGATGTATACAAGCCTGCTATGCATGCGTAATAATAGTGAGGCCCACAACAGACCGGCCACCCATCTTGGGCAATAGCTGCACAGTGAGACATATTGTTAGGCTAGCAGCTAAAGCCTGGTTGGCAGTTTAGAGTAAACTAAACAAGATACAAGTTTCAGTTCCTTTATTATTTCTATCACGATTGTTTGTCCGGATGGCATTACACTGTAGTACTTAGCAGTAGCCGAAATGTAAGTGGCTGGAAGCATCTACAACAACAACAACAACTAATGACCGAACAAAGTTTTAGTGAAAGTGAAAGTTCTGCATTTGAGCGTTGGTCTGCTCTTCGTGACCGAAGTGAGAACCTGTGTTGCGGCATTCCTTATAAAGACACTGGATCTGACAGTCAGCCCAGCCAATCAGTGGCCAGGAAATCTGACAGTCAGCCATTTCATTGCTTGAAATTAGAGAGTTGACTGTCAAGTTTCCGCCATCTTGGATTTGAAAGTTACGTTTTTAAGCTTTAGACTAGAAATACAGTGTAGATAGCTAAGATATCGCGACGGTCAGATGTACAGATGATTCTGCATGTCACAATACATCAGTAACTTATGAAGATAAACATGCATTTAATGAGTGACCTCCAAACAGAAAGGCTGCGTGAGTTGACAGTCAAATAATGGCGGTCACAAAACTTTGTGAGCACTGCGGAACAAATAATTAGAACCATGGAGATATTATGACGACTGAGATGTGATCACCTTTGCAAATACTTAGGAGGAGGGTTGAGCTACCAACATATGTATGTATGACACCATGGTAAAGAAGATCAAGCACAAACTGGCCCAATAAAGGTGGTCACGTGACCTCTACAGAAGTGTCAATCCATATCAACAGTCAACAAGGTCCATTCCATTTCTTTCTGTTGTGATTCACACGGCAGAATGTGAATAGAATGGCTTATTTAGCAGTTATGTAGTTCATCACCCACAATATGCATCACTGTGAATGTGCTTATTGATTAGCAGTCATTTATTAGCTGTCAAAAAAAGGTAATAAATTTGATCAAATTCATTATTGTAATGATTATTTCCTTATAATATGGCAGTACAGTAAGACCCATAACAGACACCCATCTACGGTGAGATGCAAAAGGTAAACAGTTACACCCATAGCAGACCGATAGTTTTCACAGATATCGGTTTTAAAATGCTGGAACGCTGAAAAGGCATGAAGCAATTCAAATATACCAGAGTGACAGTACGGGAAACAAACATACAACAAGACTTATCACATGACATGTATGGACAAATGAAATACTGACACGTAACAAAATGGACGACAAGAACAATACATGGCATAAACAGGGCATAAAGTGTTAAGTTATCAATACATTAATAGGGGGCGCATGTTGAATTAAACAGCATATATCCACAGGTAACATATCTGACCCTGTGACATTAACGTGACATCCCCCCGTAGTTTCATACAAGAAGTGACATCATAATGCCACAACATAACCCTACACGTGGCGTAACTGAGACTCTAGATAGCATCAAGTCCTTGAGGGAATTTGGTATTCAGTCTCTTTATCCTCTATGTCTCCCACATAAGCCTCGGGGTCTGTGATCTATCCATGACCTTATATACTACTAATAATAATAGGCATGTCAGTCTCCAGGTAATGGCGGTCAACCATTTAAATAGAGGACTTGCATAACCTTTCTCCCTCTTGTCAAACACACAACATAACAGAAGTTTTTTATAAGCTCGTTTGAAAAACCGTGACGTATTATGTATTCACCTAGTACGGGCGGGACAGCTTGTCCACGCAATAACTAGAGTTCTCCTGGACAGATCATAACCAAATTAATTATACATCTTTATCACGGCAAGATGAATGAACGTATTGATTTTCACAATTATCCTTTGAATTATGTCCCCTTGGCGGCCATTTTTTATTTTTCGCATTCTGTACCCTTGTCCACGCATTAACCAAAGTTCTACTTGATGGATCGTAACCAAATTCGGTATACATTTTCATCACTGCAAGATGAAGAACCCTGTTGATTTTCGATGACTTACTCCTCTTGGTGGCCATTTTTAATTTTTTGCACTCTGTCCTGGTCCATGCAATAACTCAAATTCTACTAGGTGGATCATAACCAAATTGCGTAGACCTGTTTATCTTTGGAAAACCAGGAACCATGTTCATTTTCAAAATAATTTTTTTTGATGACTCGTCTCCCCTTGACGGCCATTTTTAGCTCGCCTGAGCGAAGCTCATGTGAGCTATTGTTACCGCAATGTGTCCGTCCGTCCGTGAACATTTTCAAACGTCTTCTCGGTAACCATTGTGTCACCAAACTTCATGGTCATGGTCCTTAGGTAGGGGGATTACGAAATTGTTAAAATGATGTCATTACGTAATCCAAGATGGCCACCGTCTAAAAATAGCAGAAATTCTTAAAAAATCTTCTCAAGAACCGCCAGCCGGATTTCGACAAAACTTGGTAGGAATGATCGATGTACAATGCTCTTTCAAAGTTGTTAAAATGGTGACCCCGGGGTCAAAATGGGCGTGGCCCATGGGGTCAAATTGGGGTCAAATTTTATTTTTGACTGAATATGGTCATGTCATATATCAAATTGAAGGTATCAATGTGGTGATCACTCTGGTGCATTTTTTGTCGAAATCGGATTGTTATGTCATCCAAGATGGCCGCCGAAAGGTCAAAAGGTCGTTCTTTTATTAGATTTCAAAATTCTTCTTCACATGAACTGCTTAGCCCATGGTAGCCAAACTTAACAATTATGGGCCATGGGTGAAGCCTTTTCAGGTTTGTTAAAATGGAGGTCATCGCTAATCCAAGATGGCCGCCGTCTAAAAATAGCATAAATTCTTAAAAAATCTTCTCATGAACTGCTTGCCGGATTTCGACTAAACTTGGTAGGAATGATCGATTTACAATGCTCTTTCAAAGTTGTGAAAATTGTGACCCCGGGGTCAAAAATGGGCGTGGCCCGTGGGGTCAAATTAGGGTCAAATTTTATTTTTGACCGAATATGCTCATGTCATATATCAAATTGAAGGTATCGATGAGGCGATTGCTCTGGTGCAATATTTGTCAGAATCGGATGATTATGTCATCCATGATGGCCACCAAAAGGTCCATTTATTCAAGATTTTGAACTTTTTCTCAGGAACCACATGGCCGATGCTGGCCAAACTTCATAGGAAGTTAAGATCCTTGGGTGAAGCATTTTCAGATTTGGGAAAATGAGTCATCGCTTAATCCAAGATGACCGCCATCTAAAAATAGCACAATTTTTTTAAAACACACGAACTCACTGTCACATTCTCCTCTAGTGTTCATGGAGTCAGGTGAGCGAATTAGGGCCATCATGGCCCTCTTGTTTATGTAAATATTCAGTTCTGCTTTTAGGATTTCCTCCCATCTGCAGACCTGTTTACCCGAAGCGACTGCCGTCAGTAGTCAAAAAGCAATCTGTCGGTAGTTTTCAATCACTGTCAGTAGTTTTGAATGAACATGCAAAGTTAAAGCACTGAAGGTATTCTATATGTTTAAAAAATTTAATTGTTAAGGAACGGTTGTGGATGATAATGATATGGTGTTTTATGGCTTAGCGACTTGTCAATTAGAGCCGGGAATGTACATGTATGGGGGAGAAATTGCAAATTCAGTTCTGAATTCTAAGATCCTGATTTGGTGTCAAATGCCCAAGTCACTTGGCCCTGTTCCCTTTCGCAGGGGTGGCAACAGAAAAGAATTGGATATCCTGAAAATCTGCCGCGGGTGAAGGGGCAGTGGGGGGTCAGTGGATTGCTGCAGATTTTGTTTGGTATTATTGATAAAGAAAACCAATTCTACAGAAGACATATGTCAATAGTTTGGTATAACATGTCCAAATAAAAAAACTAAAAAAACATGCAACATCTCCGTATCCAGCTAGTCCCATCGCCATTTATTTCACTGAAACGTCTATCTCCCTCACATTGTTGGATTTTGAAGCGAATTCCATTTATGAAACATACATGTACAATTTGCATGTAATGTTTCTCAAATGATTCAGAATTAGTCGTTATTAGCCTTGACACTTTCGCTGTCACTTGCCTCAAGAAACTAATATCTCCGTGCCAGGCATATTTGCAGGAATTCTGCGGAATTGGTATGGTGTTGTATGCATGCTATTATCTCGGCAATTACTTGATAGATTGCTTTGAAACTTAGAACATAAGTTAAGTATATATTAGTAAAACAAAATATATGTAAAAATTAAACATGTCACATGACCTTGTCGGCCACTTTGTCGACCATTTTGAATTTTCAAGAAACAAGACAAATTTTGACTGAGATAAGGATAATATTAACAAAAATGGTGTAGAACGGTGTTTTTTTTTCTCTATTATTTTCACAACTTTGTATGTACAATTACATATAGTACACACTATGTATGTGTTGTCATCCTACAAACACTTATTAACATTTTACATAATATTATGTCATATATCTGCATTTGTTTAAGAAAATGGATATTTTTCAAAGTTTTGGAGCGGTGATTAGGATTGCCATTGAAATACATTAGCAGGGCCTTGTTCTTGATCCAGTGTACATTTGTGAAGTTGTACATTTGTGAAGTTGTACATTTGTGATAGTGTACATTTGTTGTACATTTGTGATAGTGTACATTTGTGAAGTTGTACATTTGTTGTACATTTGTGAAGTTGTACATTTGTGAAGTTGTACATTTGTTGTACATTTGTGATATTCACTCTGCGATGTTGATGTATAGTGTTTTGCTTTGGTAAAACAGGTGGGTTGGGTAGTTTTTGTTTTTGTTTCCCACATCTAGCCCTGCCTCAGAACTCTCCCCGAGTCACTTTCTGATGAAAGGGAGGATATATCAGTCAGAATCATTCAGAATTCTGTCTAAAACTTTGTCCAGTCGCAGATTTCTACGCGCTGCCATTCTATTTGGCACAACTTTATTTTTCAATTTCTGTATTTTTTTCCCACAAACCTGTATCTACGATAAAAACCGAGGTATACGGCTTGTTCACATATCAAAATGACGCTTACGATCTTGGCAGTTGACATCTGATAAGCCCGGAGGAGTTGCTTCCCTTGTTCCCATTCAGTACTATGGCAAATAAACACACTTTACAAATTTGACTACAGTCGTTATTGGCAGTGAATGGTAAATTTGACTATAGTCGCGATTGGCAGTGAAGTGTTAATAGGAAAACAGGTCACGTTTCATCGAGTCTGACTTCCAGTAAGTTAAGATCCTTGGGTGTAGCATTTTCAGATTGGTGTCTTCCTCATTCCCCAAAGTTTATAAAAAATTGTCATTTTGTACTTGGGGTAATCAGGAATTTGTCCAGTTAGGGGATTAGTATTAACATATCTATCTATCTTCAGATAATGCTTTCACGCCCCTTTCGGGTATTATGAGCATGGAAAAGTGCACGTCTGTGTTTTAGTAGAGTAAAATAGTGACAGATAAAAGCAGATTGATGGCTAAGAGAAAAAAAAAGTGATAGTTTGTTAGTACAGTGTGAAGTAGATAAAACAAGATAAAAGCAATCGGTTCTGGCTCCTAGCAATGGGCCAGTTGGCCGACTGCCTGTCTGAATAGAACAGGATCGGTCATGGCTGCAATATTTTGGGGCAAGGAGTTCCAGAGAACAACAGAGTTCGGAAAAAATGAAAATTTGTAATAATTGGCAGTGGTGTGAATTTGTCTGATGGAGAAAGGATGCATGTGCCTTGTCAGTCTCATGGGCTGCTGCAGGTATGGGGGCAGTGTGACAGCTACCTGTTGGTGGTAGATTTTGAAAAACATTACCAATCTTGAGTCTATCCGTCGATCTGCTAACGTACGCCATCCAAGATTGGTCTGCATGGTAGTCACACTGTCATATGTTGAGTAGTTGTGTTTAACCCACCGAACTGCCCGTCTCTGAACCTTTTCAATTTTGTCTGTATTGAGTTGAGTGTGTGGCGACCACACAGTGGATGCATATTCAAGCTGTGGCCGAACTAAAGTTTTATATGCAAGTTCGCGGACTTTTTCATTTTTAGTTTCAATATTACGTTTTAGGAACCCCAGAGTTCTATTTGCCGAATTTGAAATACGATTAATGTGAGTGTTCCAACTTAAATTTTGGGAAATGTCAAGTCCGAGGTATTTAGCATCATTTACGGTCGAACGGGTTTGTCCATGTAGTATATAGTCATATTTTTTGTTTCTAGTAATGTTCATGACTTGGCACTTCAGTGGGTTAAACTCCATATCCCATTGGTTTTCCCATTTAACAAGACGATCAAGGTCGTCTTGGAGAGATTTGCATGTCAAATTGCTGTCAAGTGTTAAGTAAACTGCTGTATCGTCTGCAAATAATCGGACCTGTGATTTGATAGTGTCTGGGAGGTCGTTTATGTAGAGGAGAAACAGCAATGGGCCGAGAACAGAGCCTTGTGGGACACCGGACGTAACAGGGACTTCGGAAGAGGTTTCACCTTCTAAAACAACGGTCTGGGATCTACCAATAAGAAAAGACTGTATCCAGTTTAGGGTCAAGTCTGAAACACCATGTTCTTGAAGTTTGAAGAGAAGTTTTAAATGGGTAACTTTATCAAATGCCTTGCTAAAATCTAGCAGGACTAGGTCAACTTGTTTTCCATGTGTTAGGGTACGGGCCAAGTCATCAATAAGCTGAATTAGTTGGGTCTCACAAGAACGTTTTTCCCCGGAACCCATGCTGCAAGTCATACAAAATGTTATATTTATTAAAATGTGATGTGAGGTTTGAGGCAACAATATGTTCCATAAGTTTGCATAAGATGCATGTCAGTGAGATAGGTCTGTAGTTTGCTGGGTTACTGGTGTCGCCTTTTTTATATAAGGGAGCGATGTTTGCTTTGATCCAGTCTGAAGGTAGTTTGCTGGTGTTGAGTGACTTCTGAAAGATGATGTGTATTATATCAAAAATTTCATCTTTCAGTTCTTTGAGTATTAGTGGTTTGATGTTGTCAGGCCCAGCTGCTTTGTCTGTTTTGAGGCGGCTGAGAAATTTGTGTACACCGACTGCACTAATGTGTATGGGAGGCATTTGTGGATATTTGCTAGTGTGCGATGGATTGCTGGATATACCTAGGTGTCTAATTGTGCTGAGGCATGTCTGACTGAGTGAGAGCGGCTCTAGCGGGGAAAAGACTGATTGAAATTGACGGTTTAAAATGTTTCCTTTTTCATTGTTCATTGACAGGATATTTCCAGTAATTTGGTCTTTTAGTGGTGCAATACCTTGTGAGTCCTGTTTAGCATTTTTAATCAAGCTGTATAGTTTTTTTGTGTTAAATTTTGGAGAATTTTGATCCTCGTCTAGTTCAAGTATGTTTTCAAGGTAATTATTATATGCAAGTTTTGTCTTCTGTTTTATAATTTGTTTAATGTCCACAAATTTCTTTCTGAGATCATGTGTTTTGCTACTTTTAATTTTTTTGAAAATTTTATCTCGTTTCCTAATTAGACGTTTAACCTCTTGTGTTACCCAAGGTAGTGAGCGTTTTGTGCTGCATCGCTTAATTGGAATAAACTTTTTGATGCCCGAGTGTAGAGTGTTTTTAAACTTTGACCAGACTTCATCTATGGAGACGGTTTCATTGTTCGACAGTATATCTGTTTTGTTTTCATTCATAAATTGTTTAAATCCGTCCCAATTGGTTTTTCTATAAATAGGTATGTCTCTTGGAATTTGTTTACAGATAACTGGTTTGAGTTTAGCTGTGGCGATAATGAGATTGTGATCGGATATGCCAGAGTGTACCTGGACATCATCCACCAGGCTTTCGTTTGATGTCAGGAACAAGTCAAGAATGTTGTCAAGTCTCGTACTTTCTTTGACCATTTGGATTAGGCTATGATCATTTAGTAGACCAATGAAATGCTCATAAATATTCTGTGAACTGCAGCCTGTCTGTATGGAGGGTATGTGCTCAGCATCCCAAGAGAGTTTTGGATAGTTAAAATCACCTAAAATCCATTTAGTCCCTTTACATAATCTCACAAGCTCCAGTGATTTCTCAAATTCTACGGCACTTTCAAAATCTGATTCTTTTGGCCGATAATACGCCCCAACAAATAATGGTTTACATCCAATAATTTCAATTTTTACCCATAAAATTTCACATTCAGTTTTCAGTTGTGGTTGCTGGATTGCAATCATGCCGTTACTGATCAAAATAAATACCCCACCTCCCTTTTTTCCAGTTGCTCTATCTTGTCGAAAAGGTATGTATCCTAAGGAATTTGGAAATATTTCACTATCCAAGTGCTCCTTGGTTAACCAAGACTCTGTCCCCACTATGATATCAGGTTTATGGTCATCTAAAAGTGAGTAGAATTCATGTTTTTTGTTCACTATGGATTGGCAATTTATATGCATGACCTTCAGCGATGAATGTTGTCGAGACTTTGACTGACCAGCCCTGGATGGTTTCGGTGGAGATGATTCTGGTTCTAAGACCGAGAAACTGTTTTGTGATGACGCAAAACTAACAGATGATGGGCTTGAGTAATTCAAATGGTCGCAACATGTGCATGCCCAAGAAAATGACACATCATTTTGCATTAGGCTGTTATATCTGCCTAAACTGATACCTTGGCAGTCAATGTGAAACCACTGGCTGCAGTCATCACACTGAACTGCCTGATCTGTGTCTAGAACCTCCAACTGGCAGGTGCCACATGGAAATTCTGGCCCTGGGTTTTGACTCTACATCAGCTGAGACTGACAGAAGTAGGACACACAAGTAAGATAGGGACGACTTGCGGTTTGTGTTTAATGGGAAGTAACCCTTATTGAACCTAGCTCTGTTGCTGGAAAAGATAGTTGCACACATTTCCGTGTTTTTGGGAGACGTTATTTGGGCGGGTACAAGGTCTCGGCAGAGGGTATTCATCAGGTTCTGTGGTTTTCTGAACGACCATCACTTGGGATACACAAACCATGAGTGTTACCTGAATGAAAACACCCGTAAACATCGTGAAAGTTTCAACCGGAAGTTCGGAAAAATTTGAGTACAAAGAAACAAAATGGCGGAAATGGTCCAAAAGGGAACACAAATGTTACAGTCATAAATTTCAGGAAATTTCCATAACTGATGAATGAAACTGATGCTCAAATGAACTCCTTTATCAATTACTAGGATGAACCACGATCAGGACTCCAAAAACCGATTACTTTACAAATATTTTAGGGAGCTGTAGAAAAAGACGTGAAGAGATCCGACGCATGCGCACTCGCACATAGCCTTAGGGTGTGAAAACATTATATTCTGTTTCAACTTATAAATTGCAAACATTATTGGAAACTGTTGTCTTAATTTTTTTAAAGATGAGAGGAAATAAATACAATAGAAAGTCAATGATAGTGTATCATGTTTTATAGTTACTTATTTTAAATGTACATAGATAAATTACAGCACATTGATACGTGACATTTTTGGTGAAGATATACATGTAATTTCTTTATTTTTTTTTTATTTTCTTACTTCTTCATAAAAACTGTCAAGTTGTGAGTGCTTTAAAATCGTCTCATTCAGACGATTCTAATTGGTCTCTCAACTTGTATTTTTCGGTGAAGATTCCAATATGTTTTATTCCAATCGATGTATGAACATTTCATATTTTCAACAAAAAACATATTGTGACAGCACATTGACACATTTGTCAGCACATTATAATTGTCTCCTACAGTGATTGTCTATATGTGCAGTAGCTTCGATGCTTCGTCCGCATAGTCCATTGTGCGCATCTCCCCGTTCTCAAGTCGCATCTTGAGGGCGCGTAGCCTCAGTTCGATTTGTCTGTACCGACGTCGCTTCACTGGGCGAGCCCCACCCGCCTCATACTGGAGCATGCGTACATATCCTGCGGCTTCAATCTGCTGGATTGTCTGAATGATACTGAAAATGTTGGGATGAGCATGGCGAACAGCCTTCTTAAGTTTGCTGTGCCACCCCTTCCAGATGGTTTGTCGTCCTGGGACGTTTGTCGTCCTGAGCGTTTGCGAATGTTCTCCATGACGTATCTCACGTCGACGTCGGTGTGGTCAGGTGGATGTGTGTGACTTCCGGTATTTCGTGCGAGTATGCCTTCGCCTGGCATGGTTTTACAGCGCATTCCCAGTAGATCCTATCTGCCCAGCGAGTTTTGATCTGAAACCATAATTAAATCAAAGTTAATTAAAAGTATTTGAGTGGTCCCTTCCATGTACAAATTCACACCAATTCATTCGAAAAGTACACAATTACGCGATTACTCATTTGAAATATATATTTGAGATACAGTCCAACCTTTGCGAACGGTCACCTCTCTTTTTATCGAATTGTGCACCTTAAATTTAGCTCTGATTGCTATATGATTTACCTATCTACAACAGCCAGTCATCCAGTGGCTGGCTGTTGTAGAGAGGTTGCACTGTACATCCATACATACCGTAAACCTGCAGCCGCCGAGAATAAGACTTTGTCCACCCTGCTTGTTGCGGACATACTGAATTTCAACTTGTGCATTAGCCATAATACACTGAACCATGCAGATATGCACACTTACAACTGAATGTCTCTATATATATATGTATATGCAAATTGGAACTTGATTTTGATTAACGTAATTATCCCAATTATCATCAATCACCTATTTGAACTTTCTTTAATCATTATTACTCTAGGGTTCCTTTTGGAAATATCAAATATGGCAATTGATTTAAATTAACACACACTTCACAAATTACATAATTATATTTCTTCAATCATATATTTTATTTTGTTCTGGAACTGTAAACAAATAATTATACATCAAATCACTTAAATAGTTGGTTTGTATGATAATTGACATTCACCAAACAACCGTAATTTCTTGAAACAGATTATAGTTTTGGGTCTCGCCTTTTCTAATTTACCTGTAAAACTGACTTGGGGTAATCAGGAATTCTGGAGATTAAATTTGGGGGAATGAGGAATAAACCTTCAGATTTGGTAAAATGAGAGTCCTCGCTTAATCCAAGATGACCGCCATCTAAAAATAGCACAATTTTTTTAAAACACATGAACTCAATGTCACATTCTCCTCTGGTGTTCATGGAATCAGGTGAGCGAATTAGGGCCATCATGACCCTCTTGTTTTATTTTTTTTCGAAAATTCCATAGGATGATCGTTTCACTCCGTAGTCCATATTTTCTAGGTTAAATCCGTAGAAACAATCCATAAGGTTAAACAGGTCTGCATCTGTACAGGTGAAATTATACAGGATGTGACACTTAGCTGTTGACCGGCCGTTAGTCACCATTAAATAACTAAATTTACATAATCGTCGGCCAAAACACTGTGTCGGAAGAATACATGGTGTTTTTTCCTAATCACCATTGTGCGTCAAGTGAATGGCTGAAAATGTACTGGCTACTGAATAATTGCATGCTAGCGGTTAAACATGTCTTGGAATTTCATTATAATTGCCTTGTTTGGCCCTCAGGTACATTTTTATCCCTCGCCGATAAGCAAGAGGGGATATAGTGTTAGTCAATGTACATCCTCTTCAACCTCCAGTCAACCTCGTCCAATCAAATTATATGATTTAGAGCATGAGATAGGAGTACATGCTCAGAAAGTGTTTATACTCTCTGGCACAGGACTGTTTTCAGCCTGCTGATGTTATTCATGACCACCATGGATACTATAGACCATTTTTAATGCGCCTTCCGAAGGATGGAGTGCTTATGGCATACCCCCAGTATTGTAGTCGGCCTCCGTCTGTCCGTCCGTCTTAAAATATTTGAAAACTTAACAGTGTGGGGAAATTTGTGATAATTGCTGTTTCCTTTCACACAGCTTCTTGATAATGGTTAAACTAAAGCACCACCAGGCGCTTCGTTGTCTTCTGACAACTCTTGTGCTGTTGTTGTTTATGTAGACAAGTTGTTTATGTAGGATCTTGCATGAGTGATGCCCTTTCTTAAGAAATCAGTCAACAAGTTTTATAAATATCATATTAAATCAATACAAATATTAGATTATATTTATTGCATAAGCTAAGAAGCATTAATTGACACTGTACTGATTACCCAGCATGTTTTCTGTTGCGGCCTAATTTGTGTATTTATTACACTAGTATATTATGATTTTTATACGCCAATGTTTATGCCCCTAGTCTCGGTAGAGCCGGAGGCATATAGTGTCCGGCACATTAAGAAGTTCACCAGAGTTTCTCAATTACATGTATTTCATAACTTCTATATCCCTTGAAGGATATGCTTAAATATTTCAACACAGCATACCTGTGGACAAATGCCACACATCCATGCTGTCATTAGTATGACCTTTTGACCTACACAACTTTGAACTTTTTCACACATTAAGAAGTTTGCCGTTCCGCCGGAGTTTCTTCTATATTCTTTGATGGATTACTTTAATATTTCAACACATCATACTTGTGGGCAATTGCCACACTGCCCTTAATATCACCTTGACCTGTTGACCTTAATAAATGTGCTTGTGAATACTTATCACTTTGGTTAATTAACTTTGCCACAGTTTTTCCAATCTGCCACCGAGAGCATTCGTGTGCCGACGGGCCACATTTCTTGTATGCAATAAAAATGGGTTGTCAAAGTTGGAAAACCACAAATACCTTCCCTTACTTCTGGGTGGGACAAAACATCAATTGGCACAACTTCGGTACAACAATTTCACCTCGCGTTGCTTAGTTTAGAACCGACAAATTCTGCCAATTCTAACGTCAAGGATATCCCAAAAGTTTTTACTTTATGCAACGTGACATCAGAACCGACAAATTCTGCCAATTCTAATGCAAAGGATGCTCTGTAGGAAGTTCTAGGGGAAGTTACTCTTGATTTTTCAAGTTTTGTAACATGTTTACAAGTTAGACTGGACTATATAAATGTATGGACCACAGCAAAATGTTTGCCATGTGATTAACTCTATCAACACTACAGTGTCTTTGACAGTGTTTGCAAACAGTGTAGATCCAGATGAGCCGACTCGTAATGATTTTGTGATGATTGGATTTGTCACAGTCCATTCCAGTTATTTAGGGTTGAAAGGGTTAAGCCAACGGAAATTATTTTGTTGATTCTCACAATGTTTCGTTATAAAATAGTGTGGGTGTGAGGCTTTTTATTTTTTTATTGAAAGTGGAGGAAAAATAGTGTAAAACAGCATTATTTTTCTATATTTGTGGCTGTGACTGGAGAAATTGGGCATATGTGATTTGTGACCAATGTAGCTCTTGAACAAATAGCACACTCCAGTCGCCTGATAACGATCTATTTTGCGTGTTAGAATCATGATGGGTATTTCATTGATGGAATGGCGAGCAGTGCAGATCCTGATCAGACAGCGGATGCACAGACTGATCTGTACCAACACTGGTCGCAAATTCCATAAGCCCCATTTCTCCAGTCACAGCCACATTTAGTGAAAATACATACAAGTATAAAAAAATGAATCTGCCAATTTGTTTTAGAGGCGGCAGTGGGGTTAAGAATCTGCAATTTTGGGCTCTTTTTTTTTTATAGATTTTGAGTGCGAGCTCCTGGGACTTAACTTTGATAATCTGACGTTGAGTATAATATTTTGAGTATGTGATCATAAAGTTTATTAACTGTGAAACAGTATAAGAGTTGTCAGAAGTATTCACACCGCTATCTTATTTTTGTTGTTGTCTGCTATTTATTTTCTATTTTCCATTTTTATCATCAAAAACATGCTTTGACAGCACTTTAGAACATGATTCTGAAATCCTGTCAAACCATGTTTTTATTGAGAAATAAGGCAAGATATAAAAGCAACAGCTGACGACAATTGTTGTGTGTAGCGGTCTAAGGGTTAACTTTAAAATTACATGTGGAACAAAACAGCATTACAAATATGTATTGTTTTGATTGTTTATTTGTTTACCTGTATATACATGTATTAATAATAGGACATGTTCTCATGTGACATCCAATGATGAAAACGGGCTTGGTATCCCCTCGCCGATATGCAAGAGGGGATATAGCGTTAGTCCATGAACATATGTGCGTACCTTAGTAACACCTTTCCTTTGTCAATAACTTATGAACCACTTCACCGATTATGATAATATTTGGCCACACTATGTGTCTAGTGATGATGCTTTGTTTTGCATACGACCCACGTCTGACCGCCCAATGTCAAAGATCACTGAGGACTTGTGTTCACCTTATTTGTAAGGCAAAAATGTTAGTTTTTATGCCACCGGGTTTCGAAGAAACGTGTGGCATGTAGTGTTTGGACCGTGCGTGCGTCCGTCGTGCGTCCGTCCGTCTGTCTGTCCGTCACACTTTTTGGTTAACCACTTTGTCACAGTTTCTCAAATATGCTGCAGGTGGCATCCGCATTCGACAGACGCATTTCTTATTTTGTTGTTATTTTTATAATCAAGGCTGCCAGGGAGGGATTAGCTTAGTGATAATGCTGCCCTTGTTAACTTGTTCAACCAGCGTATCAAGGCATACACTGTTTGCTGTAGTGTTGCAGAAACACATTCCAAATTCTCACAGTAATCTTGGATCTGTATTTTGTTCCCTGAGCGTGCTGATTGATCAGGAGCTACACTGGTCAAATATTCAATAAAGTCATATTTGTCATGTGACTAGAAAAGAGGCTTATGGGTATTGCGACCAGTGTATATCCAGATCAGCCTGTGCATCCACACAGTCTGATCAGGATCTGCACTGTTTGCCATTTCATCAACGAAATGCCTGTCGTGCTTCTAACAAAGTATAGCCCGTTATCAGGCTACAGGAGTGTGCTATTTTGATCAGCAACTGCTGGCCACAAATCCCATAGGACAAGACTGGATAAATGGTCTGATCAGGATCTGCACTGATCGCCATTCAGACAGTGAAACACGTGGCCTGCTTCTAACAAACAATTTAGGCCATTACAATCCCGCAGAACTGTGCTAGACGATCAGGATCTACACTGGTCGTAAATCCCATAAGCCCCATTTCTCCAGTCACAGCCACATATGTATCCGACCATGAGAAAACTGATATATATTTTTGATTTTCTGCAACAAAGAGTGTCTCAAAGAGTGTTTCACTAAACTTTGTACAACTAAATATGCAGCCTGTGCTCAATAAATGTAAATCCAATAATTGTTTACAAGAAAACATTGTTAATGTGCAATTTACCGACTACCATAATTTTGCACTTAAGAACATTTCTGTTGTACAAAGCTTAGTGAAACGGGCCCCTGTAGCCTATTTCATCAACATTGCAAAGTATACTTTAGTAGCAAAGTATACTTTGAGGGAGAAATTTTCAATTTTATGATAAATTTATTAATTTTTATTATACTGAATTTATTACATTATCACAGCCAATTTGGCTGTGATAATGTAATAAATTCAGTATAATAATTCTGCATACTTTTAATCATGAAATATATGCATTTGTTAGTTCTATATGAAATAATGCATTTCAGGAAAAATAAATGATTACTCCCTCAAAGTATACTTTGCTAGTAAAGTATACTTTGCAATATTGATGAAATAGGCTACTGGTTAGTGAAACGGGCCCCTTGTGTCTGAATACTTAGGGTTATTATATTGTACATGTAGAATCTTATTACAGTGAACCTCTCCAAACCAGACCGGACCCCCAGGGTGTGCGGTTTAGTGAGGTTTCACTGTAAATCAGGCCTTTGATCATTCTGAGCCATAGCCGCGTGCTATGTGATCACTTCAGCATTGTAAGGGAAAATTCTACCATGGAAAGCTTTCTGGCCATTAGCCGGCATGTGCGAATGCAGGAAAATAGTGGTTGGGGCTAACATGCTAAAATGTCACGTCAAATAAAATGTCTAAAAAACTAACTTGTTGTTGGTGTGTTTTATAAAAGATACCATTACTACAGGGTTTTCAATGGCCAGGATAAGATCATAACATTGCTACCCATCCTTACCCTGGGGCGGGAAAAATACCTCAAACTTTCTTTCTTTTTTTAGCTTATATTTAACGGCGGCACTGGCTCTAGGACCTTGCATGCCGTCTCCCAAGAATGGGAGAAAGAACGGAGGTAGAGATTTTTTGAGAGAAGCCGGTAATTCGTATTTACAGAGCAACTACGAATTATCGGTACCCATTTACAGCTGGGTGAACGAACTGGAGCAGTGTGGATAAAGTGTCTTGCTCAAGGACACAACGCACGCCGCTAGTCGGGCTCGAACCCACGACCCTTGGATCAGTAGTCCGACACACTAACCATTACGCCACGGCGCTCCACCCAGAGACCTCAAACTGTGGTCCCATCTCTATATAACCTTAGCTGTTGCTGGGACGTTAAGCACATTCACTTTCTTTGGATGATGGATGGACATAAGATGTAAACAAGTTGTCATTTATTTCAACAATGATTTCATAGCAAAATGTGTAAATAGAATACCATGCTACATGTAGTATCTTGTGTTTCCTAGCCTTGCCTTGATAACTTTATAAAAAAAAACGGTAAACTTATTCTCTATAGCTATGATTTGTCGCGAGTAACATGATCTGGAGAGAGCTTGCAACTTTTATAATCAAAATGGACGGCCTAACGACAGCTAAAGTCATTTAAGGCCGGGCCAACGGGTTCCATCCCGTATGTAACCTGCTGCATTGGGGGAAAATCCTAAAATCATAACGGAATGTTTACATAAAAAAAATTATATTCAGCCCTGAAATTAGAATAACCGGACCTGGTGCCAGATCCATACCACACCAAAGTCACTTGGACCCTTCCCTTAAAAGTAATAGGAATAATCGTAATACTGCAAATAGTGCAGATCCTGATCAAATAAAAACAAGAGGGCCATGATGGCCCTAATTCGCTCACCTGTTTGTTTTGTTTATTAGTGTTTAACGGCCTATCAACAGCTAAGATCATGTAAGGCCGGGCAAACGGGTTCGATCCCATTTTAACCTGCTGCATTGGGGGGAAAATCCCAAAATCAGAATGGAATATTTACATCGAGAACACATATATTCAGCCCTGAAATTCGAACAACCTGACCTGGTGCCAGGTCCATACCACACCAAGTCACTTGGCCCCTTCCCTAAAATAGGCAAACGAATATCGTAATACTCACATAAGGAGTATAACCAGATTCAACTGTCACATACAAAATACCAAAGACGTATGTGAGGGCCAAACCAGGTCTCCAGTCGGGATTCCGGTAAGGATGAACCCCGATCGTTAAATTACCCATCGCGTTCGCTCACCTTTTTTAAAACACATATGAACTCAATGTAACATTCTCCTTTGGTGTTCATGGAGTCGCTCACCTGACTCCATGAACACCAAAGGTTACATTGAGTTCGTATGCGTTTTAAAAAAATTGTGCTATTTTTAGATGGCGGTCATCTTGGATTAAGCGATGACTCTCATTTTACCAAATCTGAAAATGTTTCACCCAAGGATCTTCACTTACTATGAAGTTTGGCCAGCATCGGCCATGTGGTTCCTGAGAAAAAGACGTTCAAAATCTCGAATAAATGGACCTTTTGGAGGCCATCATGGATGACATAATCATCCGATTCCGACAAATATTGCACCAAAATAATCGCCTCATCAATTTGATATATGACATGAGCATATTTGGTCAAAAATAAAATTTGACCCCATGGGCCACGCCCATTTTTGACCCCGGGGTCACCATTTTAACAACTTTGAAAGAACATTGTACATCGATCATTCCTACCAAGTTTCGTTGAAATAAGAATTTATGCTATTTTTAGACGGCGGGCATCTTGGATTAGCGATGACCTCCATTTTAACAAATCTGAAAAGGCTTCACCTTCACCCATGGACCATAACTTTTAAGTTTGGCTACCATGGGCCAAGCGATTCATGTGAAGAAGAATTTTGAAATCTAATAAAAGAATGACCTTTTGGTGGCCATCTTGGATGACATAACGATCCGATTTCGTCAAAAAATGCACCAGAGTGATCGCCTTGTTGATACCTTCGATTTGATATATGACATGACCATATTCGGTTCAAACTTTGACCCCAATTTTACCCCACGGGCCACGCCCATTTTTGACCCTGGGGTCACCATTTTAACAACTTTGAAAGGGCATTGTTCAGTGATCATTCATACCAAGTTTTGCCGAAATCCGGTTGGCGGTTCTTGAGAAGAAGATTTTTGAAGAATTTGTGCTATTTTTAGACAGCGGCCATCTTGGATTACGTAATGACGTCATTTTAACAATTTTGTAATCCCCCTACCTAAGGACCATGACCATGAAATTTGGTGACTATAGGCCCAATGGCTACCAAGGAGAAGACGTTTGAAAATGTTCACGGACGATGGACGACGGACACATTGCGGTAACAATAGCTCAGGTGAGCTAAAAACATAGAATCAATAAAATCAGAGCAGAAATGGACGAACGAATTTCCCGATTTTAATTTTGAATGGAAAAAATATATACACAACTTGTATGCAATTTACAATAGATACCACACTACGGAATTTTCAGTATAAATATTTAATGAGAATCATAGGCACAAATAAATTATTACTTAATTGTGGCATGGTACCAAGTAGTTTATGTGATTTTTGCAGCATGAATGTGGAAAATATAAACCATTTATTCTGGGAATGCCCAAACGTACAACATGTATGGTCACAACTAAGAACATTCTTAAATGAACGAGGTGTGGTTTACGAAGTGAATTTTAATATGATTTCATTTGATGTAAACCAAACAAATCTTATCTCTAAACAATTTAATTTCATTATCATACTTGCAAAATATGTAAATATGAAAAACAAGAATTGTCATTTAATTTGTTCATGCAATATTTGAAAAGATGAATCAATATTCAAAAAGAAATAGCCACAATAAAAGACAAGCTAGATCTACCTGGTACATATAATACAAGAATTTCGCCACGGAAGCAGTATCGCGCCTGCCGAGGAATTTGACCGTGAACATTACAAGTAAATAAATGACCTTGAGAATTTGGATGTGGGGGTGTGCGTAATGAAGTCTCATCGCTAGACAAAGATTGATGTGAAATATTATGAAAGTCTGTCAAGGGGTTAAAGTGATATTGTGAAAAAACAATAAGTTTAACACATTTNCTGTTACAAAACCGGTGAACATTATAAGTAAATAAATTACCTTGACCTTGAGAATTTGGATGTGGGGGTGTGCGTAATGAAGCATCATCCTTAGACAAAAATTGATGTGAAATATTATCAAAGTCTGGCAAGGGGTTAAGAGATATTGGGGAAAAAACAATAACTTTAACGCATTTTTGTTACAAAACCGGTGAACATTACAAGTAAATAAATTACCTTGACCTTGAGAATTTGGATGTGGGGGTGTGCGTAATGAAGCATCATCCTTAGACAAACATTGATGTGAAATATTATCAAAGTCTGGCAAGGGGTTAAGAGATATTGGGAAAAAACAATAACTTTAACACATTTCTGTTACAAAACCGGTGAACATTAAAAGTAAATAAATGACTTTGACCTTGAGAATTTGGATGTGGGGGTGTGCGTAATGAAGCATCATCCCTAGACAAACATTGATGTGAAATATTATGAAAGTCTGGCAAGCGGTTACAGAGATATTGTGAAAAAACAATAACTTTAACGCATTTGCCTTACAAAAAAGCTGACGACGACGCGGACGACGCGGACAACGCGGACGACGCGGACGGAAAAAACGCCGACTATAGTCGCGCCTCTGCTAATAAGAAGATGATCATTACGTACAAGGTACCAAGCGTAGCAAAGTTAATTACATGCTTATTAACAATATATGTCAACTATATTATATTATTGACATAAACGTTATAAATCCCATGTATTACGAATTACGACAACAGAAGGCAGACCTCTTAATCTTTTTTCTCTTTCCTATAACTCTCTTCTTAAACTAGATGGCTGCGGCCTGCATGTCGCGCCTTGTGGCGAGGCATGGACACTAAAAAAAAAGATATAGTATAACGAAAAACTTAACCAAACAAGAGGGCCATGATGGCCCTAACTCGCTCACCTGACTCCATGAACACCAGAGGAGAATGTGACATTGAGTTCATGTGTTTTAAAAAATATTGTGCTATTTTTAGACGGCGGCCATCTTGGATTAGCGATGACCTCCGTTTTAACAACTGAAAAGGCCATGGACCATAACATAAGCGGTTCATGTGAAGAAGAATTTTGAAATCTCTAATAAAAGAACGACCTTTTGACCTTTCGGCGGCCATCTTGGATGACATGACCATCCAATTTCAACAAAAAAATGTACCAGAGTGATCGCCTCTCTGATACCTTCAATTTGATATAGACATGACCATATTCGGTCAAAAATAAAATTTGACCCAAATTTGACACCGCGGGTCAGGCCCATTTTTGACCCCGGGGTCACCATTGAAAGAGCATTGTACATCGATCATTCCTACCAAGATTCGTCGAAATCCGGCTGGCGGTTCATGGGAAGAAGATTTTTTTAAGAATTTGTGCTATTTTCAGACAGCGGCCATCTTGGATTAGCGACGACCTCCGTTTTAACAAATCTGAAAAGGCCTCACCCATGGACCATAACTGTGAAGTTTGGCCACCATGGGCCAAGCGGTTCGTGTGAAGAAGAATTTTGAAATCTCTAATAAAATAATGACCTTTTGACCTTTCGGCGGCCATCTTGGATGACATGACCATCTAATTTCGACAAAAAATGTACCAGAGTGATCGCCTGATTGATACCTTCGATTTGATATATAACATGACCATATTCGGTCAAAAATAAAATTTGACCCCACAGACCATGCCCATTTTTGACCCCGGGGTCACCATTTTAGCCCAGGAGTAATAGGTGTAAAAAAACACCAAATCCCAAAAAAATTGTTAACAAGCTGAATTTTTCAGGAAAGTTGTATAAATGTATGTAGAATAACATACTAAAAGTCCCCGCAAATCCAGGTGGTGCCAACTTGGGAATTCAAGATGGCATCCAAGATGGCCGCCATTTTTTCATTATCTTTTAATGTTCAGCTATATGGGCAAATAGGCATAAAAAAGTGTTGATTTTTTATACTCTTACCTGGATTATCTGATATACATTTTTAAAGCAGTTTGTTATTTCTGAAAGTATACAATTCAAGATGGCTGCCATTATGACCGCCAAAACTTCCAAATTGATGGATCTTAGGATATTTTGTAAGAAAAAACGCGAGGTAGACAGCAATATTTTCAATTTAATGCATATATTATACAATATATGGCAAGCAGTACTTAATACATAATACATTGGACATTGGAAATGCATTCATTATCATTATTCATGGTATATACAGATTGATATGCACTCGTGTCTCGTACAATTATGAATAGTGACAGTCCTGTAAGTTAACATACATGTAAATCCATACCACTTTACCACTACAGCATCATCAATACAGCAATAACATTGTATGATCATACATAAAATGTGACTTCTGGATTAAGAATTATGGTATTTGATACCATGGTAGACACTTTTATGTACTTTTTTATGAATGCTATGTCATTCACTCTGACTAGATAAGTGTATTAGACTCGCCACCACTTAAATAAGTGGTGTTTATCTTTCAAATCACTTTCTTGTATTTATATGCATCATTGGTGATACACATTGTAATGTTTGACAGTGCTCACACAGTTATGTCAGGAATAAAACCCCGGGCTATTGCGTTTGCTGCAGTATGAATTACATTTGGTCAACTGGTACGGGCGTAGTATTATTACATGTTTGTTCCATACATTGGCTGCACATCTCGGTGCATAATAACCCAAGCTTCCTGCACACACATGACTTTCCACATCCAGTCTTACAGCCACATGAAACCATTTTCATTAGCTTATCTGGTGCAACCTGGAGGTCAGTCTCCATGGGTAACAGAACATCATCTTGCAATCTCCATCCCCATTCTATTGGAGGCATTGAGTTACCCATCCAACAGCCAAATATGTACGACATGAATGGTATTTAACCGCAGCATTTGTCGGTGGGAGACACGCAATCTGAAATGATGAGCTAAGGGAGGACCTACCAATTGCCTTTTTGTATGCAATGTGTCTGTATTTATCAAGTGTCTTCACTTGACCAGCTCCATACAATTTGAGTAAGAACTGTTCACCGGCATGTTCTATATCGCTATGTGTGCTTTCACTATTTCTGAACGTTTCTAGCATATGCTTGTCCTGATGATGGCGTACAGTATTGACAGCCTTGCGTTTTCCCTGTCTATAAGGTGCATATACTGTATCACAACCACTTACAGCATGCATAAACAACAAGTGTTTTTGGTGTCTCCTATAGCATGCTGAAGATCCTGGATGTTGTAAAGGGTCACTGGGTTACTACGGCAAAGCATATATATTGCTACCATTGTAACCGCTAGTGCAACAAGCATCACCAGTAAGTCAGTGTCAGTTCCAACAACCACCACTGGCTTCTCGGCATCATTAGCCAGTGCTAAGGCTGTTGAAACTATCAGTAAATCTGCATCTGCCTCCGACTGTTTCACTCTTATGCCTGCGGCTTGCATCTCTTGACTCAGCAAGTCAATAAATCGACATTTATTGCTGCTGTTTGACAAGAATGCTGATTGTGCAGTTGTGATTTTCATATTTACATCAAATATGATGGAACGTGATGTTACCTTGCTAGCCCTTCTGTTCTGCTCCATGGCTTTGGTTGAGGTGACATTATAGCCATCAAATACAACAACAGTCCCAACACCAAAATGTTTTAGTGTGTATGCGATATATGACTGGAACACATCATGATATGTAGATGCCTTTGGCCATACAACTGTGTGTAGTAGGTGCCCTCCGTCCACCACAAATATTGCATTGTCTGGGACAGTTGGTTGTTGTGTCACGAATGACTTCAACAATATACCCAGTGTACTTTTCATGGGCTTCCGCATTAGACCATCAATGAATAGTGCTGGGGGCTGCGGTGACAGTTTGTGTGTCAGGAATGTTTCCATTTCAGTACTATCATTGAGAACACACGTGATCCTATTAAACAACAGAGTGGGGTTAACTGCTGTATCATGTCCTCGGACTTTGACAGTTTTGTACATACTACTGATTGTCTTAACCTTATCTTTTCTGTGAAGAGTGATCTCTGTGAAACACTTACCTGTCATTTTAGCAGCTGCGGCGGTACCAATGTTGACTGCTTGGTCACAATTCACTGACGAGTCGGCCACTAGTCCAGTGGATATAGATACAACTTGAGATGGTTCATATTCACAGAATGGTGAATATGTGTACAGCCAATCCACAAAGAGACCAATGTCTTTGGTATCTCTTAATTGTGTGCTTACCCTCAGGTCTTTGTGCTGTTAAGAGGTAGATGTGTGTACTGATGCAAATTTCTCCAGTTGGCTACACATATGCAAACAACCGGGCATTGCACACACCCACTTTGCCAATGTACTGTCTGTAATGCCCCTACCATGTGTCATGCCACTGGATGTTTTGTAACATTCGCATTGGGACCACCTGCTCTATCGTTTGGTCATTCCAGTATTCGTCAGTACGACGGATAGTGAAATATCCCTGTTACGTGAATTTGGCACCCATCTGCTTAAGATACAATCGGGCAGACTTGGCATAGTGAAGATGCCCAGCAGCATGAAAGTATGGAATCATTTTCTCAACACAGTGGAGATGAAGATCCCAATTGCCCATTCTCTCAGCACGTATGAACAGACGAAGGAGGGCGACCTCGTCAAGGTACTGTACTCACAACTTGCCAGTTCTGCGTTTGTTTGCCACAGCTATACGGAGTTGTGATATTATGCCATTTAATAGCTGTACATCATCGGCAACATCAGCAGGATGAACACCTTGCAAGCTCATATGATGGAGGGTTTTCAAATGATCTTTGTCAATGTCATCCAGACAGTTTGGATTATCATTTAATAGCACACAGATAAGGGACGCCGACGTCAGCATGTGGGCTCGGTGTGCACGTGAGTATGCATGACCAGTCAGCATATGCATGACCAGTCAGCATATGCACAACAGATCATTTGGCATACACCGTTTCCCACAGATCTGCCAGTCCGCTATCAGTCATGATGTACCCAATGCTGCCTAGGTAAGACATGAGTAGATGGAAGCCACCAAGTCGAACAATGACTTTGTTTAGATCATTTGTTGCAGTCACTATTTCTACCGCCTTTATGTACAACGGTTGGTCAAACGTAACTGGACATCTGCCAGGACCATGTTTCTGACACTGGTCTTGGGCAAACAATAATGCTGTATAGATTGTGACAGATTTCCCGGGTCCAAGTTGATGAAGGGAAGTACTTCAATTCTAGTTTTGTCAAAATTTTCATTTTGATGTGATACTTTCATGAAACTACTCCATGATGGACAGGGGGAAAGTTCGAGCACATAACCTGCAACACAGAGTGTGTCTAAAGCCTTGGCATAGATGGCATATGTAGGTTCCTTTTCAGGTGCTTTCATTGGTCAGATAATAACAGATTTTAGACCAGGAACAGCAGGTTTGCTATATGTCTTTATGGGAACGTTTCCACCGGTGGTACTATGACTGCGCTTTACAGGCATTTCATCAACAGTACCTTGTGGTGTAGCACAAGCTATACCTCCCATACTGTGGAAAGTATTGTGACCAGTAACTGTAGCTACATTGAAGTCTGCATTATCATACACAAAAACCACTGAAGATATCGAGTGGTCTATTGTGTGATACAAGTGCAGCCTCCACCCTTTGCACTTCTCTGTAATCATCTGAGAAATTGAATCTGCTCAGAAGATCTAACAGTTCACGGGAACCATATTTTCCATGTATATACACAACAATACACAACAATTGCAATCAACAGTCGTGAAATTAATGACATTGGACGACATGAAGAAATTATGGCATGAGCTATAGCGATAGTTCTCCTATTTATTGTAGGAGACCTTTTACCTTTCTGATCTCTAGACTTAAGAATTAAATTATTAATTAAATGTTTAATTATCATCTAATATGGCTAACTAACCTGAATTTGAGAGAAATTGCTGAAAGAAAATCAAATTCTCCAACGGGCCATCTTATCAATATTCATGAGACCTCATTCATATTAATGAGTCAGGTGACTGAATTTTTAATCAATGACATGGTCTAAAACTATGTTAGGCGGGACGTTTTACGCGACGTCGTTAAGAGCAACAACGAAAACATCAATGTTAGACGTTATCCGGGACGTCATGTGTTCAAAAGATCACGTCTCTACGCAAATTCACGAACTTTTCACATGATTTTTAGGATTTAAAACACCATTCTGGTTTTAGACATTTAATTTATATATTCTCTTGTATCAATTCAAATGCATATAGTTCATTCTGGCTGACTTTCGACATAGCACGCGACTTTGCTCTGAAAATTTTATACGGATTTCAATACAACGAGGGCGTGGCTAGTTAAAATTGCGTTGTCACGGAATGGTTTTAAAGCCATATTAGATTTAGATTTATCATATTTAGCATGTCACAACTAATCCGTTTCTAGTATACATTGAAAAATCATACTCAACATCTGGAAAGCCATTTAGGCGTGTCAAAAAATAATTTTGACCGTCAACATTTTAATGCTAGACACTTGGGGACATTTGGGGATATATTTTGGCGGCCATTTTGAATGGTGATTATGAATATTATCTATATATACTGCATTTTGGTATACTTATGTATGTTCTGATGGTTTTTATGTATATTTATCATAACTGAATACGACGATATAAGCAAAAACCAAAAATGGCGGCCATCTTGAACGCCATCTTGAATTGCCAAGTTGGCACAAGGTTGATTTCCGGGGACTTTTTTTCGGATAATGTAGACATGATTCTGGACATATCCTGAAATTTTCAGCTGGTTATCAATTTTTTTTACCTTAAACCCTATTGCTCCTGGGCTATTTTAACAACTTTGAAAGAGCATTGTACATCGATCATTCCTACCAAGTTTCGTCGAAATCCGGCTAGCGGTTCATGAGAAGAAGATTTTTAGCTCACCTGAGCAAAGCTCATGTGAGCTATTGTTATGGCAAAGTGTCCGTCGTCCGTCCGTCTGTCCGTCCGTCCGTGAACATTTTCAATATTCTTCTTCTCCCGAATTGCTGAGCCGATATTGGTTAAACTTCACAGGGATGATATATGGGTGATTCCATTTCAGATTTGTTAAAATGGAGGTCATCGACAATCCAAGATGGCCGCCATGGAAAAGTAGGTCAAATTCTTAAAAAATCTTCTTCTCACGAACCGCCAGGCCGATTTCGACGATACTTGGTATGAATGATCGATAGTTAGCGCTGTTTCAGATTTGTTCATATGGTGGCCCGTGGGTCAAAAATGGGCGTCGCCCGGGGTCAAATAGGGGTAAAATTTTCAAATAGTCATGTAATATATCAAATCAAAGGTATTGACGAGACAATCACTGTGGAACATTTTTTGTCTAAATCATATGATTACGTCATCCAAGATGGCCACCGATAGTTCAAATGGTCATTCTTTTACTAAAGATTTCAAACGTCTTTTTCTTGTAAACTGCTTGGCCGATATTGGCCAAACTTAACTGTAATGGTCTGTGGTTGAAGCCTGTTCATTTTTGTTAAAATGGAGGCCATCACCAAATCCAAGATGGCCGCCGTTGAGAAGTAGGTCAAATTCTTAAAAAAATCTTCTTCTCACGAACCGCCAGGCCGATTTCGACGATACTGGGTATGAATGAATCGATAGTTAGCGCTGTTTTCAGATTTGTTCATATGGTGGCCCCTGGGTCAAAAATGGGCGTCGCCCGAGGGGTCAAATAGGGGTAAATTTTACTTTTAACCGAATATAGTTATATAATATATCAAATCGAAGGTATTGACGAGACGATCACTCTGGAGAATTTTTTGTCTAAATCAGATGATTACGTCATCCAAGATGGCCACTGATAGTTCAAAAGGTCATTCTTTTATTAAAGATTTCAAACGTCTTTTTCTTGTGAACTGCTTGGCCGATATTGGCCAAACTTAACTGTAATGGTCTGTGGTTGAAGCCTGTTCATTTTTGTTAAAATGGAGGTCATCACCAAATCCAAGATGGCCGCCGTTGAGAAGTAGGTCAAATTCTTAAAAAATCTTCTTCTCACGAACCGCCAGGCCGATTTCGACGATACTGGGTATGAATGATCGATAGTTAGCGATGTTTCAGATTTGTTCATATGGTGGCCCCTGGGTCAAAAATGGGCGTCGCCCGAGGGGTCAAATTTTATTTTTGACAGTGAGTGAGTGAGTGAATAGGGTTTAACGTCCGCTTTTCTGACATAGAGGTACAAGCCTCAGGGAGTCTACACGCAGACGGGTCAACGGGGTCGAGTCCCGTATCCACCTGTCCAAGGGGGGTAAATCCCAACTTCAGAACTCAATATTTACAATCAAAATATATATTCAGTCCTGAAATTAGAACAACCTGATCTGGTGCCAGGCCCTCGCCACACCAGCATCATTTATCCCATCCCCTAAAAGTAATAGGATTAGCGCTAATCTTACTTTTATATATGGGGTATAGCCCGACTCGACTCTCACATACAAGAAAGCCAAAAATGTACATGAGGGCCAAATCCGGTATAGTGGGTTCCGGAAAGTATGAACCCAATCGTTAAGCCAGTTTAGTCGCCTTTTACGACAAGCAATGGCTACTGCAGCACTATTCTCAGGATCAGTTGATCCCGCCCCGGTGCCTGCACGGGGCCCTATTTTTGACAGAATATGGCCATATAGTATATCGGATCGAATATATATAGTATATCGGATCGAATGTATCGACGAGACGATCACTCTACAGCATGTTTTGTCTAAATCAGTTAATTTTGTCATCCAAGATGGCCACCGAAAGGTAAAAAATTTGTTTTACGATTTCAAACGTATTATTCTTGTGAACTGCTTGGCCGATATTGGCCAAACTTAACTGAAATGGTTTGTTGGTGAAGCCTGTTCATTTTTTTGTCAAAATGGAGGTCATCACCAAATCCAAGATGTCCGCCGTTGAAAAGTAGGTCAAATTGTCAAAAAAATCTTCTCACAAACCTCCAGGCTGATTTCGATGAAACTTGGTGTGAATGATTGATATTTAACGCTGTTTCAGATTTGTTCATATGGTGGCACCTGGGTCAAAAATGGGCGTGGCTCGAGGGGTCAACTAGGGGTCAAATTATATTTTTGACCAAATATGGTCATATAATATATCCAATCCAAGGTATCGACGAGACGATCACTCTGGAGCATGTTTTGCCAAAATCAGATGATTACGTCATCCAAGATGGCCACCGACAGGTCAAAAGGTCATTCTTTTACTAAAGATTTCAAAGGACTTCTTCTTGTGAACTGCTTGGCCGATATTGACCAAACTTAACTGAAATGGTTTGTTGGTGAAGCCTGTTAATTTTTGTCAAAATGGAGGTCATCACCAAATCCAAGATGTCTGCCATTGAAAAGTAGGTCAAATTGTCAAAAAATCTTCTCACAAACCGCCACGCCGATTTCGACGAAACTTTGTATGAATGATCGATAGTTAACGCTGATTCAGATTTGTTCATATGGTGGCCTCTGGGTCAAAAATGGTCATGGCCCGAGGGGTCAAATAGGGGTCAAATTTTATTTTTGACCGAATATGGTCATTTTATATATCAAATCGAATTTATAGCAGTAAATCACATGCACATTCGCAATATATGTTAGATCAGAAGGTACCAACAAATTCTGTGGAACATTTGAAGTTGTAAGTGAAGAGTCTTTGTGAAATCAAGATGACCACTATGGAGGCTTTTAGGTGAGCGATGCAGGCCCATTTGGGCCTCTTGTTTAAGAATTTATGCTATTTTTAGACGGCGGCCATCTTGGATAAGCGATGACCTCCATTTTAACAAATCTGAAAAGGCTTCACCCATGGACCATAACTTTTAAGTTTGGCTACCATGGGCCAAGCGGTTCATGTGAAGAAGAATTTTGAAATCTGTAATAAAAGAACGACCTTTTGACATTTCGGCGGCCATCTTGGATGACATAACAATCCGATTTCGACACAAAATGTACCAAAGTGATCGCCTCATTGATACCTTCGATTTGATATATAACATGACCATATTCGGTCAAAAATAAAATTTGACCCCAATTTGACCCCACAGGCCACGCCCATTTTTGACCCCGGGGTCACCATTTTAACAACTTTGAAACAGCAATGTACATCGATCATTCCTACCAAGTTTCGTCAAAATTCGGCTAGCGGTTCATGAGAAGAAGATTTTTAAAGAATTTATGCTATTTTTTAGACGGCGGCCATCTTGGATTAGCGATGACCTCCATTTTAACAAATCTGAAAAGGCTTCACCCATGGACCATAACTTTTAAGTTTGGCTACCATGGGCCAAGCGGTTCATGTGAAGAAGAATTTTGAAATCTCTAATAAAAGAACGACCTTTTGACCTTTCGGCGGCCATCTTGGATGACATAACAATCCGATTTCGACAAAAAATGCACCAGAGTGATCGCCTCATTGATACCTTCAATTTGATATATGACATAACCATATTCAGTCAAAAATAAAATTTGACCCCACGGGCCACGCCCATTTTTGAGCCCGGGGTCACCATTTTAACAACTTTGAAAGAGCAATGTACATCGATCATTCCTACCAAGTTTTGTTGAAATCCGGTTGGCGGTTCTTGAGAAGAAGATTTTTTAAGAATTTGTGCTATTTTTAGACGGCGGCCATCTTGGATTACGTAATGACGTCATTTTAACAATTTTGTAATCCCCCTACCTAAGGACCATGACCATGAAGTTTGGTGACTATAGACCCAATGGTTACCGAGGAGAAGACGTTTGAAAATGTTCACGGACAACGACGGACGACGGACACATTGCGGTAACAATAGCTCACATGAGCTTCGCTCACATGAGCTTCGCTCAGGTGAGCTAAAAACTTAACCAAAAACTTTAACCAAAAAACTTAACCAAAAACTTCAAAGTAATTTGACCTTGACATTGGGCACAGGGGCCGCACGGGAGGGGGGTAGAATGAAAATATAGATGATGATAAACACCCATGTGAAGTTTCAAGGTAATGGGCAAAGCAGTTGCAGAGATATACATTGTAGTATAACGAAAAACTTTAACCAAAAAACTTAACCAAAAAACTTAACCAAAAACTTTAACCAAAGAACTCGACCAAAAACTTGAACCAAAAAACTTAACCAAACAACTTAACCAAAAACTTTAACCACACACGTACGTACGTACGTACGTACGTACGCATGTACGCCAAAGTGCCGACTATATCACGCTTTCCGCAAGCAGGCGCGACAAAAACTCTTCTTAAATAAGCGCACTTTCTAAATACATTATGTATGCTCTTTTCTAGTAACATGCCATGTAATTTCAACTATGTTTTGCTATACAATATGTACATGATACATGATGTATTTAAAAATTGAAAATAAACCATTTAGTAAAAAAAAAAAACTTGATCAATCACAATTTGACTCGTGCATCTGTTTTGAATAGTCAAAAGTTGACAACGTTTGAGTTCTGCATGTACTGTGAATATTTTGTCAACTTCTGACGTAATTTATGGAAAATATGACATTTTCTGTAAATATATTTCATGAAATTATGCAGATGTCCGAAGGTACAAAATCACATGACGTGTCTCATATGAGCCGACTTATTTAAAACGGCCAGCCGTTTCATTTGAATATTTTCAGATTTTTTTAAAGATATACAAAATAGTCTGAAAGTTAACAAGGAAATGTCAAGCTGAGATATACATGTCACGTGTATAACAGTGGTTTAAATACTTCAATATATACAATTCAATATTTTCACCCAGTGATACGTGGCTGTGACTGGAGAAGTGGGGCTTATGAGATTTGTGACCAGTGTAGCGCCTGATCAAATAGCACCCTCCTGTAGCCGGATAACGATCTATATTGCTTGTTAGAAGCACGTCGGGTGTTTCATCGATGGAATAGCGACCAGTGCAGATCCAGATCAGACTGAATTTCACCAGTCACAGCCACATATGGAGAACGATTTTGCGAAAAGATGATGATGAGATGATGATGGTGTGCTAGGCCTCTGATCCAAAGGGACAATCTCAGGGTTATGGCCCCTTTCCCATTAGCAGTGATGATGGTGATAGCGATGACAATGCCATTATCAATTTATCAGTGAATGGATGAAAAGATGATGAGGTGCATGTCTTGCAAGTAATTTTCATATTTTTAGAACAAAAACACCCCAATTTCATAAATGGACTAGTCTGAAAATCATTTTGTCATGATTATATTGGTCGGGAAATTAACATATCAACATACCAGGATTGAAAGGGTTGAAGGGACACTGACATTCTGAGGTAGGACATAACATACCAGGATTGAAAGGGTTAAAGGGACACTGACATTCTGAGGTAGGAAATCTTCCCTCAGTCTTGGCTTGCTCCAGGCACAACACTGTAATGATGATGACAATGGTGATGATGACAATGGTGATGATGATAATAACAATGATGATAATGACAATGATGATGACAATGATGACGACAATGATGATGACAATGATGATAACAACAATGATGATGACAATGACAATGATAATGACAATGATGATGACCACGATATTCATGATGAAAATCTCGAAACCAGAAGCCAGTAAAGCCTGAGTATTCAGTTTTGATGGTGTTTATCTGATGATAATATTTGGTCATGATTTCAAAGCACATATGCACCCACACACACATCTTTTGGAGTGCCCATATCATCCAAATTACAGGGAAACCTCCAACTCCTCCCAGGGTGTCCAGTTTAGAGCAGTTTCACTGTATCCTTGTGTGGTTGTTTTTTTTAACAGAATTTATACAATGCATGCCTGCATTGGCAACTACCGTGGTGATTAACGGCCTGTGATCAGTCATGGTCATGCTAGGCCGGGTTAACGGGATCAAATCCCATATTTAACCTGTATGGGTGGGGGAATTCCAAAATCAGAACTTTTATTCAGCCCTGAAATTCGAATAATCTGGTGACAGGTCCTCACCGCACCCGAGTCACTTAGCTCCATTCCCTAAAAATAATAAGATTAGTACTAATCTTACTACTTTTATAATTGATATAACCAGATTCAACTCTCATGTACCAGAAAGACAAACCAGGGATATAGGGATTCCGAAAAGGATAAACCCGATCGTTAAATGACCCTTCGCATGCTCCAAACCAACCGACTGCAATGTGGCTAGTGAAGCATTAGACAAGCTGGCATAGCCATCCATTCTGATCACTATTCGCTATCAAGGTGTACACTAATTGTGTCAACCTGCATGAGTATGCTAATTCTGATTTGGAGTTTCAACTGGTCAAAACAACCATAAGCTTGTCTTGTCATGATGGCTCACTTTACAACACTTAAATTAGAAGTTTAATCCCGAGATCTTGTTAACTGCTTTTTCAGTCTTCTCAATTGTCTCTTCCGTAGCGGCATCCCACATTCCGTGTGTGGCGTATCGCTAACCAAGACCTTCGACAACCTCGTTGTCTTGCATGGAGTCTGCTGATCCAGAAACAACTGCCGTAACATCTGAATCCGAACTGTTCTTCTAACTCCGGCATGATGGTCTGAATCACTGGTCTCGACAACAGTTTCAACATCGGAACTATTGATGCTTGTGTCACTTAAATCTGTTTCCGACACCTTACCGTTGTTTGAAATTCCACCCAAAAATTGACTGGCGAATAAACGTTTAACAGGCGCATCGGCTTTCGTTGATTCTGCATTTGGTTTTAGTATATTTGCACCTATACCAGAAGTTTGAAAACAAGTCTTTGGAGTTTCTAAAGCAGGTTCTGATTCAGAATCTCCATGGTCAAAATCAATATTCTCTAAACTAGCACGAAATCTTTTTCTTACAGCACTACCCGTCTTCTTCATGTTAGTTCTTAGTGACCTTCGTCTTTCGGAACGGTCATCCGAAGACGGTTCAATGTCACTGATTCGATCTTCAACGTGTACCTGACCTTCATTTTCTGTATCTGTGTCACATGTAATGTCAACATCATCTGCCAATGAATTAACCGTTGCCTGGTCACCGACAAATTTCAACGACTTAAATTTACAATTTCTTGCCGTATGTCCGTGAAAGGTGTTTTCCTTGTTGATGTTTCGCGTAGTTAAAGAGACGCCGGTGGTACTTTTTCTCCGTTGTCTTGTCACCCGTTTTCGACCCCGTTTATCGACACTCCCTGGGACTCTGCGGAACTGGGGAGACACCTGTAATAGATAGTAATTTATATGATTATTTAACCCTTTCACCGTAAGTAACTGGAATGGATTTTGATACGTTAATTTTGCACAAAATGATTTTCAGATTACCAGTTGTTTTTTTTTCTAAAAAAATATGAAAATTGGTTGCAAAAGTGCAGATCCTGATGAGACGGCTCATCATGAGCCGGCTCATCTGGATCTACACTGTTTGCCAATACCACTACAGGTCTGTGGTGTTGGAAGGGATTATATTTGACTGTGACTGAAGAAATGGGGCTTCTTGGATTTGTGACCAGTGTAGCTCCTGATCAAGTACTAGTAGCACACTCCTGTAGCCTGATAACGATCAACATTGCTTGTTTGATACATGGCGCATGCTTCATTGATGGAATGGTGCCCAATGCAGATCCTGATCAGACTGTGCGGATGCACATGCTGATCTGGATCTGCACTGGTAACAAAACTCATATGCGTCATTTCTCCAGTCACAGCCACATACGAGATTTACAGGTGTATGGGAGGGCATGCGCATGTTAACAATGAATTCAAACGATGACTCCACCCTTTATAAGGATTCATATATTAACAGTCAATCTTGCTACGATTCACACCGGGAGCCAAGTTATCCTGTGTAGTAATGTGCCTATCACTGGATCAGGGGCCTGTTTCACTAAACGACTAAGAAGTTTGTAAGTGCCAAACTCAAATTGACAACAAAGTTCGCATTAGCGGCCGATTTTGGGAAATCATTGATGGATTAGTTCATATTTACTGACCCCTATATACATGTAGACGGAGGATGCTACCATTATAGAATGTATAGAAGTGAGTTTATAGAAATCACCATACAAACATTTTTGTCGTAAGAAGTTTAGTGAAACGGGCCCCAGGGCACTGTCTTTCAGTGCTGAAAGTTTTTATTTCAGTATCGGTGTTAACCATAATATGGCACACCCCCTCCTCCCCCTTGCAGGTGATTTCAATCTGTATATGACCTTACCGTTGAAAAGTGAAAGTGAATGGGTATAACGTCACATCAACAGATAAGGTCATATAGAGACAGGACCACAGTTTAAACTCCCAATCAGACAAATGGGATGGAAATACTATGAAAGTATTTTTGATGCCTAGGACGAGGTTTGAACCCACAACCTCCGGATTAGACCTTGGGTGTTCTAACCCCTAGGCCACAATCCATCCCACATGAATGTGTGAAGTGAGTTTATAGAAATCACTGTACGAACATTTTTGTCACAAGAAGTTTAGTGAACTAAACTTTTTACGACTAAAATGTTTGTAAGTGAAAATTTAGGATAGTCTGGAAATGTCAATTGATGGCTTTACATTTATTGAACATTGTTGTTAAAGATATTGCTCAAATCGAATGTCAGTGGAAATGTCAATTGATGGCTTTACATTTATTGAACATTGTTGTTAAAGATATTGCTCAAATCGAATGTCAGTTGTCTGTTTGTATTGTGAAACATGTTCTATATAGGACTTAAATAAGTGTATAATTGTGTCACTATTCCACCAGTTCTAAAACTTACGAGTGTCCGCTATGCAGTTATAATCATTTATTAACATTTACGTTACTGATTTTCATATGCAAATGAGGAATGATATATATTATTTAATTATTTATACTAATTAAATGAGTCGTCTGAAAAAAAACTATTTTTCGACAGATTATAAAGTATGATCATTGCACATCAAACAAAAGTTGTCAGAAGACAACGAAGCTCGCCTGTTGGCAGCCTTCACTCAAACTTGGCACAGTTGCATAAAAACATGAATATTATATATAATTGACCTTGGGTTAAGGGGCATGCGGTGGACCTTGACATTGGGGTCAGAGGTGCAAGGTGGGTTGTGGGTTTGCTATAGCATAATATAGCATATTAAGATGAATTCATGTATGAAATATCAATGCACTCCCTGAAAACAGAAGTAAAACAAAATTTAACCCAACGTTAAGTTTATGAACGCACAGGGTGTGGGGGGGTCATAGATTTGCTGTAGCACAATAGAGGATCATCAGATGAATGCATGTATGAAATATCAAAGCGTTCCCTGTAAAGAAACAGAAGTTACACAACATTTACCACAACGTTAAGTTTATGAACATGCTAAGTTTGTGACCTTGACCTTGGAGCAAGGGTTGGGTGGTGGGTTGTGGATTTGCTACAGCATGATATAGGGTCATCTGAGGAATGCATGTATGAAATATCAAGGCGTTCCATGAAAGGAAACAGATGTTATAAGACATTTACACCAACGTTAAGTTTATGAATGTGCTAAGTTTGTGCCCTTGACCTTGGGGTAAGGGGTGGTTCATGGATTTGCTATAGCACAATAGAGTATCATCAGATGAATGCATGTATGAAATATCAAGGCGTTCCATGAAAGGAAACAGATGTTATAAGACATTTACCCCAACGTTATTTTTAAGTTTATGAATGTGCTAAGTTTGTGACCTTGACCTTGGGGAAAGGGGTGGGTCATGGATTTAGCTATAGTACGATAGAGTTCCATCAGATGAATGCATGTACGAAATATGAAGGTATTCCCTATAAATAAACAGAAGTTACACAACATTTACCCCAACGTTAAGTTTATGAATGTGCTAGGTGTGTGACCTTGACCTTGGGGTAAGGTTTGGGTGGTGAGTCGTGGATTTGCTACAGCTTGATAGAGGGTCATCTGAGGAATGCATGTATGAAATATCAAGGCGTTCCATGACAGAAAACAGATGTTATAAGACATTTAAGTTTATGAATGTGCTAAGTTTGTGACCTTGACCTTGGGGAAAGGGGTGGGAGGTGGTTCATGGATTTGCTATAGTACGATAGAGTTTCATCAGATGAATGCATGTATGAAATCTGAAGGTATTCCCTGTAAATAAACAGAAGTTACACAACATTTACCCCAACGTTAAGTTTATGAATGTGCTAAGTTTGTGACCTTGACCTTGGGGTAAGGGATGGGCGGTGGGTCATGGATTTGCAACAGCACGATAGAGTATCATCAGATGAATCCATGTATGAAATATGAAGGCGTTCCCTGTAAATAAACAGAAGTCACACAACATTTACCCCAACGTTAAGTTTATGAACATGCTAAGTTTGTGACCTTGACCTTGGGGTAAGGGTTGGGTGGTGGATCGTGAATTTGCTACAGCATGATAGAGGGTCAGCAGATGAATGCATGTATAAAATATGAAGGCATTCCCTGTAAATAAACAGAAGTTACACAACATTTACCCCAACATTAAGTTTATGAACATGCTAAGTGACCTTGACCTTGGGGTAAGGGTTGGGTGGTGGGTCATGGATTTGCTACAGCATGATAGAGGGTCATCTGAGGAATGCATGTCTAAAATATCCAGGTTTTCCATGAAAGGAAACAGATGTTATAAGAAATTTACCCCAACGTTAAGTTTATGAATGTGCTAAGTTTGTGACCTTGACATTGGGTTAAGGGTTGGGTGGTGGGTCATGGATTTGCTACCGCGTGATAGAGGGTCATCTGAGGAATGCATGTATGAAATATCAAGGCGTTGCATGAAAGGAAACAGATGTTATAAGAAATTTACCCCATATTAAGTTTATGAATGAGCTAAGTTTGTGACCTTGACCTTGGGGTAAGGGTTGGGTGGTGGGTCATGGATTTGCTACAGCATGATAGAGGGTCATCTGAGGAATGCATGTCTAAAATATCCAGGTTTTCCATGAAAGGAAACAGATGTTATAAGAAATTTACCCCAACGTTAAGTTTATGAATGTGCTAAGTTTGTGACCTTGACATTGGGTTAAGGGTTGGGTGGTGGGTCATGGATTTGCTACCGCGTGATAGAGGGTCATCTGAGGAATGCATGTATGAAATATCAAGGCGTTGCATGAAAGGAAACAGATGTTATAAGAAATTTACCCCATATTAAGTTTATGAATGAGCTAAGTTTGTGACCTTGACCTTGGGGTAAGGGTTGGGTGGTGGGTCATGGATTTGCTACAGCATGATAGAGGGTCATCTGAGGAATGCATGTATGAAATAACAAGGTGTTCCATGAAAGGAAACAGAAGTTATAAGACATTTACCCAACGTTAAGTTTGTGGACGACGCCGACGACGCCACCGACGCCGCCGGGGGTATGCCATAAGCTCTTATGCACTTCGTGCAGGCGAGCTAAAAATAAATACAGAGAATAAATAGTAATGTCTGTTAACATTTTAAGGAAACATGGTTATCGCCCCTGATATCAGTGTGAACTTTTACGTTTTATATAAAATGTATAATAATGCCAATCAATATGTGGGGTAATGGTGAATGAATGTTTATTTTTCCCAAAAATGTCATATGTACTGAATATACAAACCTATCTGTCTCCTTATATTATAATCTACTGAGTGGGCATGTACCTTTAAAACGTTAATGTGAAATTTACAGACCATCATAATTTTTCACTTACGAACATTTTTGTTGTAAGAAGTTTAGAGAAACCCCCAGGACACTGTCTTTCAGTGCTGAAAGTGTTTATTGCAATGTCAGTGCTAAACATATGGCACACCCCCTCCCCCTTGCAGGTGATTTCAATCTGTAAATGACTTTACCGTTGAACGAACACAATTCACCAATCAATCCATTAATATGTGGCTGTGACTGGAAGTGTGGCTTATGGGTTTTGCGACCAGTGTAGATCCAGATCAGCCTGTGCATCCGCACAGTCTGGTCAAGATCTGCACTGTTCGCCATTCCATCAATGAAACGCCCGTCATGATTCTAACAAGCAACATACGGTATGTAGTCATCAGGCTACAGCAGGGTGCTATTTGATCAGGGCCTACACTGGTCACAAATCTCATAAGCCCCATTTCTCCAGTCGCAGCTACAGGAGTCATTTCATTAACCCTTAGACCACTACACACTACAATTGTCGTCTGCTGTTGCATTTATATCTTGCCTTATTTCACAATAAAAACATGGTTTGACAGCACTTCAGAATCATTTCCAATGGAAATGATTCTGAAGAGCTGTCAAAGCATGTTGTAAATTATTCTAAAATGCTGTCAAAGATGAAAAAAATGGAAAATAGAAAATAAACAGCAGACGACAAACAATTAAGATAGCGGTGTAAGGGTGTGAGGGCACGCAGGCTGATCTGTGGCACAGGTGGAAGACTCGGACCTACGACACCAAAAAACAAGAAACGAGGCAAAGCCACGAAGGCCAGGTTTTTTCCAAGCATGGACACTTGGATAACATAATTATACCCACTTTTTGTAGACTAGATGGCCGTAGCCTGCATGTCGCGCCTTGGGGCGAGGCATAGACAGTAAAAAAATAGATATAGTAGATGGCAAAACTTTAAAGAAAAAACTTTAACCGGACACACGGACGTACGGACGTACGGACGGACGGACGTATGCCAAAATGCCGACGATATCGCGCTTTCCGCAAGCGGGTGCGACAATGATGATAAACACCCATGTGAAGTATCAAGGTAATGGGTGAAGCAGTTGCAGAGATATAGTACACAAAAAAACTTTAACAAAAAAATTCAAAGTAATTTGACTGCAAATATGGATGATGATAAACACCCATGTGAAGTTTCAAGGTAATGGGCGAAGCAGTTGCAGAGATATAGTATAACGAAAAAGTTTTAACCAAAAAACTTTAACCAGACGTACGTTAAAAATTTAACGTTGAAAATGGCTAAGTCAATTACGTAGAAATAATAGATGAAGGTAAAAAAATGGTCACATGTTGGATAGTTGTATGTGGTAGGCACCCCTTGGTTATGAAGCTGTGAAAGTTTGGTGGTCCTAGGTGGTACAGTACCAAAGAAATGGACTTAAACACGAAAACTTAACATTGTAAACGCGAAAACTTAACATTGAAAATGGCTAAGTCGACTGCGCTGAAAAAATGGGTCAAGTTAAAAACAAGAAACGAGGCAAAGCCACGAAGGCCAGGTTTTTTCCAAGCATAGACACTTAGATAACATAATTATACCCACTTTTTGTAGACTAGATCGCCGTGGCCTGCATGTCGCGCCTTGGGGCGAGGCATGGACACTAAAAAAAAGAGATATAGTAGATGGAAAAACTTTAACCAAAAAACTTTAACCGGACACACGGACGAACGCACGGACGTATGCCAAAATGCCGACGATATCGCGCTTTCCGCAAGCAGGTGCGACAATGATGATAAACACCCATGTGAAGTATCAAGGTATTGGGTGAAGCAGTTGCAGAGATATAGTACAGGAAAAAACTTTAACAAAAAAATTCAAAGTAATTTGACCTTGACATTGGGAACAGGATCGCGCTTTCCGCAAGCAGGTGCGACAATGATGATAAACACCCATGTGAAGTATCAAGGTATTGGGTGGGTGAAGCAGTTGCAGAGATATAGTACCACGAAAAACCTTAACAAAAAAATTCAAAGTAATTTGACCTTGACATTGGACACAGGGGCCGCACGGTTGGGGGGTAGAATGAAAATATGGATGATGATAAACACCCATGTAAAGTTTCAAGGTAATGGGCGAAGCAGTTGCAGAGATATAGTATAACAAAAAAGTTTTAACCAAAAAACTTTAACCAGACGTACGTTAAAAAGTTAACGTTGAAAATGGCTAAGTCAATTACGTAGAAATAATAGTTGAGTTCTCAAAAAATGGTCACATGTTGGATAGTTGTATGTGGTAGGCACCCCTTGGTTTATGAAGCTGTGAAAGTTTGGTGTTCCTAGGTGGTACAGTACCAAAGAAATGGACTTAAACACGAAAACTTAACATTGTAAACGCGAAAACTAAACATTGAAAATGGGTAAGTCGACTGCGCGGAAAAAATGGGTCAAGTTAAAAAAAAAGTAACATGTTGGATAGTGATATGTGGTGGGCAACCCTTGATTATGAAGCTGTGAAAGTTTGATGGTCCTAGGTGGAACAGTACCAAAGAAATGGACTTAAACACGAAAACTTAACATTGTAAACGCGAAAACTTAACATTGAAAATGGCTAAGTCGAATGCGCGGAAAAAATGGGTCAAGTTAAAAACAAGAAACGAGGCAAAGCCACGAAGGCCAGGTTTTTTCCAAGCATAGACACTTGGATAACATAATTATACCCACTTTTTGTAGACTAGATGGCCGTGGCCTGCATGTCGCGCCTTGGGGCGAGGCATGGACACTAAAAAAATAGATATAGTAGATGGAAAAACTTTAACCAAAAAACTTTAACCGGACACACGGACGAAACGGGACGGACGTTATGCTAAAATGCCGACGATATCGCGCTTTCCGCAAGCAGGTGTGACAATGATGATAAACACCCATGTGAAGTATCAAGGTATTGGATGAAGCAGTTGCAGAGATATAGTACACGAAAAAACTTTAACAAAAAAATTCAAAGTATAATTTGAACTTGACATAGGGCACAGGATCGCGCTTTCCGCAAGTGCGCAGGCCCAAGACGACAACTGTTGATAAACAAACGACCCATGTTGAAGTATCAAGGTGATTGGATGAAGCAGTTGCAGAGAGATATAGTACACGAAAAACAAAAAAAACTTTACAAAAAAAATTCAAAGTAATTTGACCTTGACATTGGGCACAGGGGCCGCACGGTTGGGGGTTAGAATGAAAATATGGATGATGATAAACACCCATGTGAAGTTTCAAGGTAATGGGCAAAGCAGTTGCAGAGATATAGTATAACAAAAAAGTTTTAACCAAAAAACTCTAACTAGACGTACGTACGTTAAAAAGTTAACGTTGAAAATGGCTAAGTCAATTACGTAGAAATAATAGGTGAAGGTAAAAAAATGGATAGTTTGGACATGTTGGATAGTTGTATGTAGTAGGCACCCCTTGGTTATGAAGCTGTGAAAGTTTGGTGGTCCTAGGTGGTACAGTACCAAAGAAATGGACTTAAACACGAAAACTTAACATTGTAAACGCGAAAACTTAACATTGAAAATGGCTAAGTCGACTACGCGGAAAAAATGGGTCAAGTTAAAAAAAAAAGTAACATGTTGGATAGTGATATGTGGTGGGCACCCCTTGATTATGAAGCTGTGAAAGTTTGGTGGTCCTAGGTGGTACAGTAACAAAGAAATGGACTCAAACACGAAAACTTAACATTGATTGTGACGCCGCCCGCACCGCCCGCCCGCCCGCCCGCCCGGCTTTCGCCAATCCAATAGCCTGGATTTTTTTTCAAAAAACATGGCTAAAAAAAGTAACATGTTGGATAGTGATATGTGGTGGGCACCCCTTGATTATGAAGCTGTGAAAGTTTGGTGGTCCTAGGTGGTACAGTACCAAAGAAATGGACTTAAACACGAAAACTTAACATTGTAAACGCGAAAACTTAACATTGAAAATGGCTAAGTCGACTGCGCGGAAAAAATGGGTCAAGTTAAAAACAAGAAACGAGGCAAAGCCACGAAGGCCAGGTTTTTTCCAAGCATAGACACTTGGATAACATAATTATACACACTTTTTGTAGACTAGATGGCCGTGGCCTGCATGTCGCGCCTTGGGGCGAGGCATGGACACTAAAAAAATAGATATAGTAGATGGAAAAACTTTAACCAAAAAACTTTAACCGGACGTACGGACGAACGGACGGACGTATGCCAAAATGCTGACGATATCGCGCTTTCCGCAAGCAGGTGTGACAATGATGATAAACACCCATGTGAAGTATCAAAGTATTGTGAAGCAGATGATAAACACCCATGTGAAGTATCAGTATTGGGTGAAGCAGTGCAGAATATACACGAAAAAACTTTAACAAATAAATTCAAAGTAATTTGACCTTGACATTGGGACAGGATCGCGCTTTCCGCAAGCAGGTGCAACAATGATGATAAACACCCATGTGAAGTATCAAGGTAATTGGGTGAAGCAGTTGCAGAGATATAGTACACGAAAAAAAAACTTTAAAAGAAAAACATTCAAAGTAATTTGAATTGACATGGGGCACAGGATCGCGCTTTCCGCAAGCAGGTGCGGACAATGTGATAATCACCCATGTGAAGTATCAAAGGTATTGGGTGAAGCAGTTGCAGATATAGTACACGAAAAAACTTTAAGAAAAAGAAAAAAATTTCAAAGTAATTTGACCTTGACATTGGGCACAGGATCGCGCTTTTCCGCCAAGCAGGTGCGACAATGATGTAAATTAAAACCATGTGAAGTATCAAGGTATTGGGTGAAGCAGTTTGCAGAGATATAGTACACGAAAAAAATAACTTTAAAAAAGGTTAAAAAAGATTCAAAGTAATTTGACCTTGACATTGGGCACAGGATCGCGCTTTCCGCAAAGCAGGTGCGACAATGATGATAAACACCCATGTGAAGTATCAAGGTATTTGGGTGTGAAGCAGTTGCAGAGATATGTACACGAAAAAACTTTAACAAAAAAATTCAAAGTAATTTGAACTTTGACTTGGGCACAGGATCGCGCTTTCCGCAAGCAGGTGCCACAATGATGATAAACACCCATGTGAAGTATCAAGGTATTGGGTGAAGCAGTTGCAGAGATATAGTACACGAAAAAACTTTAACAAAAAAATTCAAAGTAATTTGACTTGACATTGGGCACCAGGATCGCGCTTTCCGCAAGCAGGTGCGAAACAATGATGATAAAACAAAACCCTGTGAAGTATCAAGGTATTGGGTGAAGCAGTTGCAGAGTATGTACACGAAAAAAAACTAACAAAAAAATTCAAAGTAATTTGACCTTGACATTTGGCACAGGATCGCGCTTTCCGCAAGCAGGTGCGCACAAATGATGATAAACACCCATGTGAAGTATCAAGGTATTGGGTGAAGCAGTTGCAGAGATTATAGTACACGAAAAAACTTTAAAACAAAAAAAATTCAAAGTAATTTGACCTTGACATTGGGCACAGGATCGCGCTTTCCGCAAGCAGGTGCGACAATGATGATAACCACCCATGTGTAGTATCAAGGTATTGGGTGAAGCAGTTGCAGAGATATGTACACGAAAAAACTTTAACAAAAAAATTCAAAGTAATTTGACTTGACATTGGGCACAGGATCGCGCTTTCCGCAAGCAGGTGCGACAATGCATGATAAACTCCCATGTGAAGTATCAAGGTATTGGGGTGAAGCAGTTGCAGAGATATAGTCCACGAAAAAAACTTTAACAAAAAAAATTTCAAAGTAATTTGACCTTGACATTGGGCACAGGATCGCGCTTTCCGCAAGCAGGTGCGGGACAATGATGATAACACCCCATGTGAAAGTATCAAGGTATTTGGGTGAAGCAGTTGCAGAGATATAGTACACGAAAAAACTTTAACAAAAAAATTCAAAGTAATTTGACCTTGACATTGGGCACAGGATCGCGCTTTCCGCAAGCAGGTGCGACAATGATGATAAAACACCCCATGTGAAGTATCAAGGTATTGGGTGAAGCAGTTTGCAGAGATATAGTAACACGAAAAATTACTTTACAAAAAAATTTCAAAGGTAAGTTTGACCATTGACAATTGGGCACTAGGATTCGCCGCTTTCCCGCAAGGCAGGTTTGCAGGTGACAATGATGATAAACACCCATGTGGAAGTATTCAAGGTATGTTGTGAAGTTTCAGTTGCTTTTGAAGATAATAGTACCACGATAATAACTTTAAGAAAAAGATTCAAAGTTTAATTGAACCTTGACATTGGGACACGATCGCGCTCAAGCAAGCAGGTAACGAAAAACAATTGATTTTCGCGCTCGCAGAGGTGCGAAACATGATGAATACACTGTAGACGTATCAAGGTATTGGGTGAAGCGGTGCGAGATAATAGTACAACGCTAGAGAAATAGTATTTGACTTTGAAAAAAACATGCACAGATAAGCGTGTCAAGCAGCAGGGTGCGCAAAAAAATTTGATTTGAAAAAAATTACACATGTTTGAGTATCCCAAGGTATTGGGTTTGAGCAGTGCAGAAAAAGAAATAATTTAGTTAACACGAACTACATCATAAGGTATGACCTGAAAAAAACATTTTGCTTCAGGGGCCGCACGGGTTAGAATGAAAATATGGATGATGATAAACACCCATGTGAAGTTTCAAGGTAATGGGCGAAGCAGTTGCAGAGATATAGTATAACGAAAAAGTTTTAACCAAAAAACTCTAACCAGACGTACGTTAAAAAGTTAACCTGAAAATGGCTAAGTCAATTACGTAGAAATAATAGGTGAAGGTAAAAAAAGGTCACATGTTGGATAGTTGTATGTGGTAGGCACCCCTTGGTTATGAAGCTGTGAAAGTTTGGTGGTCCTAGGTGGTACAGTACCAAAGAAATGGACTTAAACACGAAAACTTAACATTGTAAACGCGAAAACTTAACATTGAAAATGGCTAAGTCGACTGCGCGGAAAAAATGGGTGAAGTTAAAAAAAAAAGTAACATGTTGGATAGTGATATGTGGTGGGTACCCCTTGATTATGAAGCTGTGAAAGTTTGGTGGTCCTAGGTGGTACAGTACGAAAGAAATTGACTTAAACACGAAAACTTAACATTGTAAACGCGAAAACTTAACATTGAAAATGGCTAAGTCGATTACGCGGAAAAAATGGGTGAAGTTAAAAAAAAAAGTAACATGTTGGATAGTGATATGTGGTGGGCACCCCTTGATTATGAAGCTGTGAAAGTTTGGTGGTCCTAGGTGGTACAGTAACAAAGAAATGGACTCAAACACGAAAACTTAACATTGATTGTGGACGCTGCCCGCCGCCCGCCTGCCCGCCACACCGCCGCCCGCAGCCCGCACTCCGCCGCCCGGCTTTCGCCAATCCAATAGCCTGGATTTTTTTTATTTTTTTTCAAAAAACCTGGCTAAAAAAGTAACATGTTGGATAGTGATATGTGGTGGGCACCCCTTGATTATGAAGCTGTGAAAGTTTGGTGGTCCTAGGTGGTACAGTACCAAAGAAATGGACTTAAACACGAAAACTTAACATTGGAAACGCGAAAACTTAACATTGAAAATGGCTAAGTGGACTACGTGGAAAAAATGGGTCAAGTTAAAAAAAAAGTAACATGTTGGATAGTGATATGTGGTGGGCACCCTTTGATTATGAAGCTGTGAAAGTTTGGTGGTCCTAGGTGGTACAGTAACAAAGAAATGGACTCAAACACGAAAACTTAACGTTGAAAATGGCTAAGTCGACTACGCGGAAAAAATGGGTCAAGTTAAACAAAAAGTAACATGTTGGATAGTGATATGTGGTGGGCACCCTTTGATTATGTAGCTGTGAAAGTTTGGTGGTCCTAGGTGGTACAGTAACAAAGAAATGGACTCAAACACGAAAACTTAACATTGATTGTGGACACCGTCCGCCGCCCGCCCCCCCGCCCGCCCGCCGCCCAGCTTTCGCCAATCCAATAGCCTGGATTTTTTTTCAACAAAACCTGGCTAAAAATGGCCTATTAAAAAAATCCCATTACCCCACCCACCTGGTATCGTACTGTACATGACGTTAATAGAAGATGGTAATAGAAGATGGTACTGTATGAGACCAAGTGGGTGGGGTAATGGCTTTTAATGTAATGGTCATTTTCTTTGTGTCACAGGTCCGAGTATTGCACCTGTGATCTGTGGCTATGCTATCTCTTCTATTTGCTGGGGCCCAAATGTGACAACGTACCATTTCCAAGTACAGACCCACCAGTGTAAAAAGTGAAAGTGAACGAGCTTAACGTGCCTACAACAGTTAAAGTCATACAGAGACAGGACCTCAGTTTCGAGTCTCATCCTAAGGCCTAAAAAAAGTGTGTGTTTCGGGTAACCCGACCCTACCTGACATTTTTATCAATAAAACGGCAACCCTACATTTTTTTTAGACGTTTCCGGGTAAAAACATAAAATCAGTCATGTTTTATGCACTAATTATAATACAATATTAAAGTTGCTAAAAAACAACAAATTTAATGTAAAATGCCCCTACCCTACCTAACTTTTTTCGAGGTGTTACCCGAAACAAACAATTAGTTGTTTAGGCCTAAAGACCAGTGGGCTGGAAATACGATGAAAGTATGTTTCATGCCTGGGGTGGGGATTGAACTCACAACCTCTGGTATTGAAGTCCGGTGCTCTAACCTCTAGGCCACAGCCCACCCGTCCACAAGTGTAGGCCCTGATCAGACTGTGCGGCGGCGTGCAGGCTGACCTGTAGCCTATTTCACCAACATTGCAAAGTATACTTATCTAGCAAAGTATGGATAAATTTATGATTTTTTATTATACTGAATTTAGTACATTATCACAGCCATTTTGGCTGTGATAATGTAATAAATTCAGTATAATAATTCTGCATACTTTTAATCATCAAATATATGCAGTGGTTACTTCTACATGTATATGAAATAATTCATTTCGGGAAAAATAAATGATTACTCCCGCAAAGTATACTTTGCTAGATAAGTATGCTTTGCAATTTTGATGAAATCGGCTACAGGTGCTACACTGGTGCCACACCACATGTACTAAGGACCTTTCTATTAACTGGGCCCAAATGTGATATGTATCTTTATGAAGAACAGATCCATCAGTGTAGACCATTACGAAGCACAGATTGCCGACCAGCGCAGGCTGTGATCAGACTTGCGGCGGCGCAGGCTGATCTGGAGCTGCACTGGTGACTCGGATCATAAAGTCTCTTCTATTAGCTGAGGGCCCGGCTTAGAGAGGTTTCACTGTAAATCAGGCATTTGATCATTCTGAGCCGTTGTGTGCTATGCGATCACTAACAGACATTATCACCCGAGATAAATGACCAAGAAGCTCATCAACAGTAAAATCGCATGTGTTTTCTTGGTGTTCGGTTTAGAGAGATTCCACTGTATTATTCACCAAGGACAGAACCATCAGTGTAGACCATTATGAAGCACAGATTGCCTACCAGCGTAGGCCGTGATCAGACTGCGCGGTGGCTCTGGGGCTGTGCTGGTGGCATAATTTGTAAGGTCTTTTATTTACTGGGTCCCAAAATGTGATAACATACCATTATCATGGTGTGTGTATAAAGAGCCAGACTCGTTGAACTATCAGCATTGTAATTTACATGTAACTTATTGATTAGCGGTGACAACCTAACAAATATCTATTCACAACAAAATTGACTTCACCCTTTCAACACTACCGGTGTCTGAAAATGCAATGTAAATATAAATTATAGAACCATGAGAAGTTGCTTACTGTAGTATGAAAAACATTTGGTCTGTTTAAAGTGCGTGCAAACCAAATATTTTTCTTGGCACAGTAAATGCAACTGCCCATGGTTTTATTCCTTGATGGGAACCTATACTTTGGCATATTTATAATGTACTTGTTGCTAGTATTAAAACTATTTTTCTCGGTGGAAACTTGGGCGTAAATAGTCAATGGCGTCTTCTCACTGAAAAGTATTGGATATCTCCAAGTTTTCTGCTCTTTGAGGTGTGAAGTCATGTGATCAACAGAATCTCAAACAAATTTCCATTTGATATCGATATTTATGAAACTCGTCAGCAACTTTATGCACCTCGCCAGAGGCTTGGTGCATAAATTGTGTGTGACTCGTTTCATAAATCTTGTTGGAGATCCTCTGTTTATATTTATAAAATAAGTTTCATTGGTTGAGACTTAGCCTATCAAAATCGCTAATTTCGGGTACAAATTTGGAAAACATGTATTATAAAACTTTCTGAGTGCATACTTTGTCCTAAAAATTAGGAAGTTTAATGGGTCGAGATGAGCTGTACTCGGGTTCGGCCAGTCAGTCTGCCAGAGAACATGATCAGAAAGAGGTGTTAAATTTCTGAGTATGCACTCGATTCTCATGCTCAAATCAGGAATTTCTGAACCCAATTGTGTGGATGGCAGATGGGAGCCTGTGATGGGTAATTTAACAATCAGGATTCATCCTTACCGGAATCCCGACCGGAGACCTGGTTTGGCCCTCAGGTAAGTCTATGTGAGAGTTACGGTAAATCTGGTTATACCCCTTATATGAGTAAATAACCAAATACGGCGTTAATCTTAGGAATCTTATTGTTTTACGTCATTTTGTCGCAATTCATAGAACAACGACATTGCCGGTCAATAGCGTGACATTATTGATAACAACGATGAGAAGATATAATCATTCAGTAATAATTATTTTACTGATAGTGACTCGCGGTGGTATCAGGCTATTTTCATATGCAAATGAGGCATGTTTTTTTTAAATAATTTATACTAATTAAATGCGTCAACTGAACAGATTATAAAGTATGATCATTGCACACCAAAAAATAAATACAGAGAATAAATAGTAATGTCCGTTAACATTTTAAGAAAACACGCTTATCGTCCCTGATATCAATGTGGAAATGTACGTTTGATATAAAATGTATGCCAATCAATACGTGGGGTGATGGTGAATGAATGTTTCTTTTGCCAGAACATGTCATATCTACAGAATATAGAAAACTATTTGTCTCCCCCCTGTATTATAACCTACTGAGTGGGCATGTACCTTTAACAAATCAACAATGTCGCGAGACGTCACGTGGGGCTAATGTAATGTACTGGGATAAAAACGCAATACGTTGTATGGCCATTTCCATTATGAATTTAAGGACAGTGTAAATATTTGGCTGTAAACACTTCATATTGCCAAATGGGAGCGCATTTTACAATTGTAGTGATTGTACTGAATCACTAACGCTTCTACTGTCTGTTTCACGAAAGCTGCCCAAATTTTACGGCTATATAAACAATTCAAAAACAAGATTTATTTTGATAATATTCAATTAAAGGAAAAATTAAGAATGAGCCTTCTTTTTATTTCGTGAAATTTTGTCAAATATTGATTTTATTGCGAAAAAACAATTTCCCCATGCTAAATCCCCATACAGGGGTCCTACCAATTATCCGGACAATCAATTTATCGGACAAATCAAAATAGCTGTTAATTAAACGCATTCATTTGATCCGATTTTGCAACGGACACATCTAAGTCACTCAGGTGCTTGCTGTTTCCATGCCAGTGTGAATAATATATCGCCAAGGTAAACATTTTAGTACAATTTGCCGAAAACATCCCCCCACTATGTCCACAAGTTGTTTACAACGTCAAACGTCGCGCGGGGGGCTTGTATCTGTCACTGCGCATGCGCATAATTTGAGGCCCCCTATAGAGTGTTTCAATACTCTGTTGTGTGAAGTATGCAGACGATACGATGCATTCCTCCAATATCATTTTCAGACTGTTACACAATGTACAATACAGAGCAGATAGGAAGGAATGCGAAAATGTATCATGATAGAAAAAGAACGAAGAGCTACTTATCCAAAAACAAATAATAATTGTTTCAAGGCCAAATCGCCCCAAGCCATTTCGGACCCAAGCCATTACACACCATTTCACACCCATATTCATTCGTGGATAAAATCGACAGGTGCGAAAACAGCAGTGTACGAAACGATCATTACCGCGGAATTTCCACCAAATTATGAAGAGCTCAATCGAGTGCGCCCATTACGTCATTGCAGAGTTGTTTTATAAATACAATACATTCTATAAATACGATGTTTTCCAAGAAGCGAATGGTGATTGTGTTTTCTGCAAAACAACACAATGCTGTTTATACTGGTTTTCAGGCGATAAAATTATGATTTTAAGGTGAGAATACAAGTTATAAGACGGTTATACATTTGTCCGGATAATTGATTGTCGATGTTAATTTTGGGGCAATGTTACGACTGATGATCTGACCCAATTTTAAGTGAGAAAGATGGCACAGTTTGCTAAATAGTTTCCATGCGTTGAGAAAGCAAGAACCGACGATTGTTCTGTGAAAATTTTATGCCCGTAGCTGCTATTTTAAGAAAAATATCGTAACAAAACAGCAATTTTTGTCCGATAATCTGGAGGATCCCTGTAGACATCTTCACGGAGATGTCTATGGGGATTTAACATGGGGAAATTTTTTTTGAATTTTATAAATACTCGACCGATTTTTCAAATTTAACTTTTGTTTTCTTACTTAAATCATATCCAAGCTATCTAGTCAGATTTCGGAGTAAATTTCCATTTTTTTTCGTTTTTTGACTCCTCCCACAACTCCTCTACCTTTTTCCCCCCCCATGTTAAATTCCCATAGACAAATCAGTTTTTCGCAATAAAATCAATATTTGACCAAATTTCACGAAATTAAAAGAAGGCCCATTCTTAAATTGTCCTTTAATTTAATATTATCAAAAAAATATGGTTTTTGAATTGTTTATATGGCCGTAAAATTTGGGCAGCTTTCGTGAAACAGACAATAATGACGTTTACAATCGGATGACGTCAACGACAAATCATTGTTGCTTTGTCACGCCATTAGTGACGTCATTTTGAACGTCGTCATGTTTTGTTTGTCTGGCATACATAATTAGGGTGATGCGGTTAGCAGGTGTTATTACATGTGTATTTTATCACATTTGAGACACGCCATGCAATTTTATACCTTCGGACATCTGCGTAATTTCATTAAATACGTCAACTGTCAACTTTTGACACCATTTACGGAAAATATTGTAAATTTTGTAAACGTATTTCATGAAATTACGCAGATGTGCAAAGGTACAAAATCACATGGCGTGTCTCATTTATGAAATGGGTTACAACACGTCATAACAAGGTTTTCATTCGATAAGCCCAGAGTGGAACCGCGAACATTATAATCTGCAGACACATGTAACTTATTGATCAGCGGAGACGAGCTAATTGATTTCCGTCGCCAATATCACCTGGTACCTGAATACTGCAACATGAAGTGGGGAAGATCAGCCGTACGTTTCATGAGAAAAATGTATCAGTGATCAGAGCTCCTGATAAGGTGTGTATTTTACGCACTCATTTTAGCAGAATACACATTGATTATCAAAAGTGGGAGTACAAAATCACATCAAGCAGTGAAAATACTATCATTGAAAATTTACTTAGTTGAGCTGCAAAAAGCAAACAGTGTTTGCTTTTTGCAGCTCAACTAAGTGAATTTTTAAATTTGTTTTTATTTGTTATCATTTGTTCCCTATTTAATAAGGCAGAAAATCAATAATACATTTGTAAAAGTAAAATACGATTGAATTTTAAATCTGGGGGTATAATACTATTTAGATACAAAGCTTACCTGGAGCTCCGAGTGATTATTTTAAAATGTTGGTGAAAGGGTTTCAAAAGTCTTATAGAGATGGCGCCTTGGTTTCAAGTCTTATAGAGATGGCGCCTTGGATTCAAGTCTTATAGAGATGGCGCCTTGGTTTCAAGTCTTATAGAGATGGCGCCTTGGTTTCAAGTCTTATGGAGATGGCGCCTTGGTTTCAAGTCTCGTCCGAAAGACCAATGGGATGGAAATACTATGAAAATATTTTGTTGTTGTTTATTTTCCATTTTTCTCATCTAAAACATGATTTGACAACACTTTAGAATCATTTCCAATGGTTATTTATGTTGATGGTTTTGCATGTGCATGAAATATATATATATATATCAGAATAAATTCTTGTTTTGCACATTCAAATACAAAGGTGCAAAGTGCCATTAACTCTTACAATGCCGAATTTAATTTTGTTGTCTGCTGTTTATTTTTTATTTTTCTCCTCAAAAACATGGTTTGACAAAATTTTATCATCATTTCCATTCTAAATTGTTGTTAAACCATGTTTTTATTGAGAAGACAAAACAAAATATAAAGAAACAAGGGCATTGTTGTCACTAAGCTAATCCCCTCGCTGGCAGCCATGATAATAATAAACAAGAGTTGTCAGAAAACAACGAAGCTCGCCTGTTGACAGCCTTCACTCGAACTTGGCACAGTTGTATAACAAGAAACGAGGCAAAGCCACGAAGGCCAGGTTTTTTCCAAGCATGACACTTGGATAACATAATTATACCCACTTTTTGTAGACTAGATGGCCGTGGCCTGCATGTCGCGCCTTGGGGCGAGGCATGGACACTAAAACAATAGATATAGTAGATGGAAAAACTTTAACGAAAAAAAAACATTAACCAGACACACGGACGTACGGACGGATGGACGGACGTATGCCAAAATGTCGACGATATCGCGCTTTCCGCAAGCGGGTGCGACAATGATGATAAACACCCATGTGAAGTATCAAGGTAATGGATGAAGCAGTTGTAGAGATATAGTACACGAAAAAACTTTAACAAAACAAGAAACGAGGCAAAGCCACGAAGGCCAGGTTTTTTCCAAGCATGGACACTTGGATAACATAATTATACCCAGTTTTTGTAGACTAGATGGCCGTGGCCTGCATGTCGTGCCTTGGGGCGAGGCATGGACACTAAAAAAATAGATATAGTAGATGGAAAAACTTTAACGAAAAAACTTTAACCGGACACACGGACGTACGGACGGACGGACGTATGCCAAAATGCCGACGATATCGCGCTTTCCGCAAGCGGGTGCGACAATGATGATAAACACCCATGTGAAGTATCAAGGTAATGGGTGAAGCAGTTGCAGAGATATAGTACACAAAAAAACTTTAACAAATAAATTCAAAGTAATTTGACCTTGACATTGCGCACAGGGGCCGCACGGTTGGGAGTTAGAGTGAAAATATGGACGATGATAAACACCCATGGATGTGAAGTTTCAAGGTAATGGGCAAAGCAGTTGCAGAGATATAGTATAACAAAAAAGTTTTAACCAAAAAATTTAACCAGACGTACGTTAAAAAGTTAACGTTGAAAATGGCTAAGTCAATTACGTAGAAATAATAGGTGAAGGTAAAACAAGAAACGAGGCGAAGCCACGAAGGCCAGGTTTTTTCCAAGCATAGACACTTGGATAACATAATTATACCCACTTTTTGTAGACTAGATGGCCGTGGCCTGCATGTCGTGCCTTGGGGCGAGGCATGGACACTAAAAAAATAGATATAGTAGATGGAAAAACTTTAACGAAAAAACTTTAACCGGACACACGGATGTACTGACGGACGGACGTATGCCAAAATGCCGACGATATCGCGCTTTCCGCAAGCGGGTGCGACAATGATGATAAACACCCATGTGAAGTATCAAGGTAATGGGTGAAGCAGTTGCAGAGACATAGTACACGAAAAAAAAAAATTAACAAATAAATTCAAAATAATTTGACATTGCGCACAGGGGCCGCACGGTTGGGGGTTAGAGTGAAAATATGGACGATGATAAACACCCATGTGAAGTTTCAAGGTAATGAGCGAAGCAGTTGCAGAGATATAGTATAACAAAAAAGTTTTAACCAAAACATTTAACCAGATGTACGTTAAAAAGTTAACGTTGAAAATGGCTAAGTCAATTACGTAGAAATAAAAGGTGAAGGTAAAAAAATGGTCACATGTTGGATAGTTGTATGTGGTAGGCACCCCTTGGTTATGAAGCTGTGAAAGTTTGGTGGTCCTAGGTGGTACAGTACCAAAGAAATGGACTTAAAACACGAAAACTTAAATTGTAAACGCGAAAAGTTAACATTGAAAATGGCTAAGTTGACTGCACGGAAAAAATTGGTCAAGTTCTAGGTCCTAGGTGGTACAGTACCAAAGAAATGGACTTAAACACGAAAACTTAACATTGTAAACGCGAAAAGTTAACATTGAAAATGGCTAAGTCGACTGCGCGGAAAAAATGGGTCAAGTTAAAAAAAAAAAGAAACATGTTGGATAGTGATATGTGGTGGGCACCCTTGATTATGAAGCTGTGAAAGTTTGGTGGTCCTAGATGGTACAGTACCAAAGAAATGGACTTAAACACGAAAACTTAACATTGATTGTGGACGCCACCCGCCCACCCGCCCGGCTTTCGCCAATCCAATAGCCTGGATTTTTTTTCAAAAAACCTGGCTAAACTAGATTTGTCAGTAAGCAGGGGCTTACGGAATACCCCCCCCCCCCCCCCCCCACCACCACCCCCCGCGTCAGCCCTGACCTAGAATGAATTGCAGCTCGCATACTATCATTTTCAGATAAAAGACTATGTCAGCACATATGGAGAGTGCGATGGTGGTTCCAGTTGAAAAAAGCAAACTAGACATTCTAAGTCCATGACCTTGACCCCTGGCATAAATGGGGGTCGTAGGTTTGTTGCAGAATGATGTATGAGTGTCAGAGAAGGGCCGGGTAAAATATCACTGCATTCCGCAAAGGGAAAGAGAAGTTGTAAGGAAATTTACATTTGTTAAGTTTTAGTTTTTTTCTAAGTTTATAAGTCCGTGACCTTGAGCCCTGGCATAAATGGGGGTCGTAGGTTTGTTGCAGAATGATGTATGAGTGTCAGAGAAGGGGTGGGTAAAATATGAAAGATTTCCGCAAAGGGAAAGAGAAGTTAAAAGGAAATTTACAATTGTAAGTTTTCGTTTTTTTCTAAGTTTCTAAGTCCGTGACCTTGACCCCTGGCATAAATGGGGGTCGTAGGTTTGTTGCAGAATGATGTATGAGTGTCAGAGAAGGGGCGGGTAAAATATGAAAGATTTCCGCAAAGGGAAACAGAAGTTAAAAGGAAATTTACAATTGTTAAGTTTTCATTTTTTTCTAAATTTCTAAGTCCATGACCTTGACCCCTGGCATAAATGGGGGTCGTAGGTTTGTTGCAGAATGATGTATGAGTGTCAGAGAAGGGGCAGGTAAAATATGAAAGATTTCCGCAAAGGGAAAGAAAAGTTAAAAGGAAATTTACAATTGTTAAGTTTTGTGACGGACGGAAACACGGACGTTCTTACTTTCAGGTAACTATGTGGCTTATCGCATGTTAAATATTAGCCACATAAAACCACTTTTAGCCACATAAAACGATATCTTAGGTGGCTAATTGTAACCAACCCTATCCTTTAACAAGTCCATAACCCTGTGGGGCTAGCCACATAAGTACCTGAATGTCTGCCCGGAAACACGGAAACTCGGACGGACAGATGGACGGACGGACAGACGGACAAGCTGACTCCAGTATACCCCCCCCACAACTTCAGGGGGGGGGGGGGGGGGGCAGGGGGGGGGGGGGGGGGGGGGGGGTATAAAAACATGAATATTATATAACTTGACCTTGGATTAAGGGGTGTGCATTGGACCTTGACATTGGGGTCAGTGGTGGAAGGTGGGTCGTGGATTTGATATAGCATGTTATAGCATATTAAGATGAATGCATGTATAAAATATCAATGCGCTCCCTGAAAACAGAAGTTATACAAAATTTAACCCAACGTTAAGTTTATGAACGCACTAAGTTGGTGATTTTCTACAGCATGATAGCTATTCATGAATGTGCTAAGTTTGTGACCTTGACCTTGGGGAAAGGGGTGGGGGGAGGGGCATGCATTTGGTGTAGTACAATAGAGGGTCATCAGATGAATGTGTGTATGAAATATCAAGGGTTCCCTGTAAAGAAACAGAAGTTATAAAAAAGACATTTACTCCAACGTTAAGTTTATTATGTTGATCTTGGGGAAAGGGGTGGGGGATGGGACATGGATTTGCTGTAGCACAATAGAGGATCATCATGTATGAAATATCAAAGCATTCCCTCTAAAGAAACAGAAGTTACACAACATTTACCCCGACGTTAAGTTTATGAACATGCTAAATTTGTGACCTTGACCTTGGGGTAAGGGTTGGTTGGTGGGTCGTGGATTTGCTACAGCGTGATAGAGGGTCATCTGAGGAATGCATGTATGAAATATCAAGGCGTTCCATGAAAGGAAACAGATGTTATAAGCCCCAACGTTATGTCTATGAATGTGCTAAGTTTGTGACCTTGGGGTAAGGGGAGGGCGGTGGGTCATGGATTTGCTATAGCACGATAGAGTATCATCAGATGAATGCATGTATGAAATGTCAAGGCGTTCTATGAAAGGAAACAGATGTTATAAGACATTTACCCCAACGTTAAGTTTGTGAATGTGCTGAGTTTGTGACCTTGACCATGGAGAAAGGGGTGGGGGGTGGGTCATAGATTTACTACAGCATGATAGAGGGTCATCTGAGGAATGCATGTATGAAATATCAAAGTGTTCCCTGTAAATAAACAGAAGTTACACAACATTTACCCCAACGTTAAGTTTATGAACATGCTAAGTTTGTGACCTTGACCTTGGGGTAAGGGCTGGGTGGTGGGTCATGGATTTGCTACAGCATGATACAGGGTCATCTGAGGAATGCATGTATGAAATAACAAGGTGTTCCATGAAAGGAAACAGAAGTTATAAGACATTTACCCCAACGTTAAGTTTATGAATGTGCTAAGTTTGTGACCTTGACCTTGGGGTAAGGGTTGGGTGGTGGGTCATGGATTTGCTACAGCATGATAGAGGGTCATCTGAGGAATGCATGTATGAAATAACAAGGTGTTCCATGAAAGGAAACAGAAGTCATAAGACATTTACCCCAACGTTAAGTTTGTGGAATCCGACGCCATAAGCTCTTCTGCACTTCATGCAGGCGAGCTAAAATTTGACGAGGAGATAATAATAGCAGACGACAATCTTTGTTTTCCACATTATAAGGATTAAATGACTGTACCATATAAATACTGTATATAATAGGAACATTAATGACGGCTGCAGGTCATGTGCAGCTGAATGAGTTCAATTATTGGACATCAGATAATTGTAATTAATTCTTAATTGCAGCAAATACCTGAAGCTATTAAAGCAATTATTATAACCAACTGAAGACTAAGGACACAACACTTTTGCTGAAAAAAGCTTATTATTTTGTTTATTTCTTCATAAAAGTATATGTTGTTTACCACTCATCTGAACCGTCTCATTGAGACGGTTCAGATGAGTGGAAACAACATCTACTTTTGAGAAGAAATAAAGAAAATGGCGATTCTTTTTTTGAAAGTTTCATACTACAATGTTACAGTCCTGTAATGTATTGAGTCTCTATGAGTTAATTCTGATTTGCTGCAATCACATTGGAATCAGCTAATTCACTGGAAAATCTGAAAGTAAGCAATTATTATAAATGTAGCATGATAGTGGGGTTTGGATAAGTCAAGTGTGTTCGTTCATGGATTTTTTAGTGGGTGAGTAGAAAGGGAGAGTGAGTGGGTGGGGGAGGGTGAAGAAAAATGAAAGTTAACTGGTTCAATGTGCCAGCAACAGCTATAAAGCCTAAAGGTTATACATACATAGAAACCGGATCTTGGTTTTAACTCTGCATGCTAGCGGCAAAAATATCCGCCAAACGAATTAGGAGTATATGTTTTATTTGTCTTTGTAAATATGTCTTGAAATTTCATCATGTTTCCTGACACAATTCTAATGAAATTCCAAGACATGTTCATGACATTTATAAGGAGAAATAAAAGAATATATAATGAATTGTCATCTGCTATTTTTGAACTATTTATAGCCCACAAATTTCCCAGCATGCAAAGAGTTAAGTCCCATCCGAAGGACCAGTGGGATGCAAATACAATGCCAAGGGTGGGAATTGAACCCACAACCTCTGGTATTGAGGTCCAATACTCTCACCACTAGACCACCACCCATCCCTGTATAGGTGGGTGGCATCTGGCTCGAACCATGACTGCTAAAGTCAGGCAGTTGAATATGGTAGCTTCTTTTTGGTATTGTGTAGGGTCACTTTGACAGAGAAATACAAGTAATTTACACTTATTCCGTAAATGTGGTGTACCAATGCTTCGCATAGCCCACGCACACACCCGAGGCACTTGTTTTAGTACAAACTTTCTTAAATATATCAACAAATGGTTTGTAGACATTTGTATATTTTATACAGCAAATTATGGAATAAGCAGAATTACTTCCCTTGATGAAAGGTTACTCTCGACAATACTAAAATAGTGTCACCGTAGAATATGTATGTGTAAACGATCGCCGGCGAGTGTCTCACCTACAAGGTCAATGTCACCTGAAAGACACTGGGTGCATAGCCATCAATGTGAGGAAGCTACTGACGAAGTTTGGTAATGATCCAACTACCGGATCAGGAGATATTCAACATGTGGACACAATTGTTGACACATACGACGGCGATGATGATGCCTACGACGACGATGGTGCCATAATTGTGACTGCTATTTCTCAATTTCACTAACGTGGGTGAGGAAACAGATGGAAGCAATCTATTTTTAGCACTGGTAATCTTGACCCTGGGCGGACCAACCCAAAAGTGACTAATTGGTTTTGCGATCAATGTAGTGCCTGATCAGACTGCACATTTGTGATCAGGCACTGCACTGTTCGCTATAGAACTGTGGAAACATCTCTGCAGGATGTTTCACTAACCTTCGTACGACTAAAATGTTTGTAAGTGCAAACTTATGATAGTCTGTAAATTTCACATTTGTATTACTTTTGTATACTAGTATTCTGTACGTATGACATTTTCTGGCAAAATAAACATTAATTCACCATTACCCCACGTATTGATTGGCATTATTATACATTTTATTTTAGACAAAAAATTTCACACTGATATCAGGGGCGATAACTGTGTTTCCTTAAAATGTTAACAGACATTACTATTTATTCTCTGTATTTATTTTTTGATGTGCAATGATCAGACTTGATAATCTGTCGAAAATATAATTTTTTCAGGTGACGCATTTCATTAGCATAAATAAGTAAAAAATATCATGTCTCATTTGCATATGAAAATAGCCTGATACCAACACGCGTCACTATCAGTAAAATAAATATTACTAAATGATTATATCTGTTTTTCAGACACTTGTAATTTTTAGAACTGGTGGAATAGAGACACAATTATACACTTATTTAATTCCTATAAAGAACATTTTGTGCTTACTGAGTGGGCATGTACCTTTAACACTGTTTTGTTGTTAATGATTATTGGATCTACATTTAATGCGCATATGCTGCATATGCCGCCTATATATGCAGCCTATGTTCAATAAATGTAAATCCATCATTTGAAATTTTAGTCGTAAAAAGTTAGTGAAACAGCCCCCTGGTGTGTCTAGGGAAAACTTTACATCTGTACCACGTTGCATGTGTGAGCTAGCTGATCACGCTCTACACTGGTCAAGATCTCAATAAGACCCATTTTGTCACGACATATCACATATCCATGTTTCAGCTGTCTTATATTAGACACATCATGTGATTTTGTACCTTCAGACATCTGTGTAATTTCATGAAATACGTTGACAAAATTTACAATAATTTCCGTAAACAAAGTCATAAGTTTACAAAACTTTCAGAGTACATGCGGAATATAATTCCGCATGTACTCTGAAAATTTTGTCAACTTTTGATGCCATTTACGGAAACGTATTTCATGAAATTACGTAGATGTCCTAAGGTACAAAATCGCATGGCGTGTCTCATATGTTTGTAATGCAGTGGTCTAAGCTGGTTGCAAATATACAGTATTAGTATTGTATGCATGGTTTTGTGATTGTTTGACCTGACCAAGATTACTATTATCTTGATTATCACCACAACATTTCCTGCTACATGTATTACTGAAGTCCATGATTACAGCTGATTTGATCTGAGCATGGAGTGTGTGTGAGCATGTGGTATCACAGGTGGAAGACTCGGACCTGTGACACAAAAAAATGCCCATTACAAAAAATCCATTATGTGTAGAAGATAGTACTGTATGAGACCAAGTGGGAGGGTTAATGGATTTTTTGTAATGGGCATTTCTTTTGTGTCACAGGTCCGAGTCTTCCACCTATGTGTGGTATCAGAGAAAAGTGTTACGCCATGTTTCGCATAAGATTGTTTTGTGATTTTCCTTTAATAACTTTCAAACAGCAATGGGAATTGCCTGAAACCTGAATACATCTTGGATTTCTTATTCTGCAGCGTGTAATTGGTCACATATCTAGTCACTGTAGGAAAAGATGCAATCTCGATGTGTGGAAATTACCCCTATCACTCCCAAATAACAGACATGGACTATTTCATGTTAAGTTTGAGACTGCTCCATTATGCAGAAAAGGGGGTTATTTTGTAAACATTAAAAAATATTCACAAATAGTGCAGATCTTGAGGAGACGAGCCGTCTCATCATGATCTGCACTGTTTGAACATATTAGGAAAGATGTTGAAAGGGTTTAAGCAATTAATGAAGCCTGCATGGTTGCCAAAATAAGATTTTTGTTAAAAATTACGAAAAACATGAAAATGTAAAACATATGTTATAGGTTTTCCTGCCTTCAAGCATTATGTTTGAGATCGATAATGGTTAATTACGGTAGCAATAGAATAAGGTGACAGTTCTGACTTATAGAAGGGATTTGCTGACATCAGTGGAGCAAGTACGTAATTGCCAGAGCTCCAGATAACACGGATGAGAGCCAGCTTCAGCTCAAAAAAAGTATTGAAATCATCTGAAAAATAGAAATGTGGCCTGTGGCAGATTGGAGAAACTGTGGCAAAGTTAATTAACCAAAAGTGATAAGTATTCATAATCACAGTTGTGAAGGTCAAAAGGTGAAGGTCATACTAAGGCAGCATGATGTGTGACATTCGTGCACAAGTCATGGTAACTATGTAAACTCCTATAAAAAAATAATTGTGTTCAAAGTTGTGAAGGTCAAAAGGTCAAGGTTTGAGTATGATGTATTGAAATATCCAAAAAAAGTAATTCATCAAAGGATATAGAAGTTATGACATAATTGAGAAACTGTGGCGAACTCCGTGTGAATAAGTTAAAAGTTGTGAAGGTCAGTATTAAGGGCAGTATGGATGTGTGGAATTTGTCCACAAGTATGCTGTGTTGAAATATTTAAATAATCCTTCAAGGGATATAGAAGTAAGTTCTGCCAGAATTGAGAAACTACAGCAAACTTCTTAATGTGCCGGACACACAGTCCAAATACTATATCCCTCTGGCTTTAACGAGACCGGGGGCATACAAAGAGTGATTCCTCCTACCCCCTTAAAATGTATAATATTTGTCAGATCAGACAGAATGTGAAACATTTTGAATTTTACACCATTCAAAAAAAGTCTGAAATGAGCTAAAAGCACAGGTTGAAGTAACGGACCCTATAAATACATTAAATATGCCTAAAAGCATCAATAAATGAAAAATAATAAGCTAAACAAATTGTTTTACTCCCTCCATATAGACTGGTATAAGTCTATATGGAGGGAGTAAACAAAATTTGTTAGCTTATTTGTTTTCATTTATTGATGCTTTTAGGCATATTTAATGTATTTATAGGGTCCGTTGCTTCAACCTGTGCCTAAAAGATGAAAATGCCCATGCCTGAAATAAGCTGTCAATTAGTGAATGTGACTACTGTCTGTTTCACGAAAGCTGCCCAAATTTTACGGCTCTATAAACAATTCAAAAACGATATATTTTTCGATAATATTAAATTAAAGGAAAATTTAAGAATGAGCCTTCTTTTTATTTCAAATATTGATTCTAATGCACCGAAAATAGAAAGCACGCATCTGATTGGTCAATTGAAATCAGAGCCTATAAAATATGAAAAATCACAGCATATAAAATCTCCGTTTTACCAGTCTGTGTTTTACAATTTGACAGATTTATGTAACCCTACGCGCTTTTGTAAACAATGGCCAGAAACGGGGCTTGCAATTATTTCCAAATTAATTTCGGTACATTTTCGGTTATCCATTCTGCCATATTGACCTGATTATACAACCCAAAGCGGAAAAGAAAATCTAACAATGACTGACAAACGTGACTTCAGTGTGGTGGCCCTTCAACAAATTCGCAAAAATATTACCCCACCCGCCCAAAATACAGAAGAATATAATAAAGTGCTCAAATGCAAACTCAATATGCCAGTACCGGCCTATAACTTTACGAATTCCAATGTGCACATACATGACTATACATAATCAACTGTATTGCAGATGGGTAATCACCTGAATTAGGAGCAAATCCAGGGAAATCCTAGGCCTGTTGACACAACAAGTTGTTGACATTTCCATTGTAAAAATGCAGAAATGTTGGCATTTCCTTAAATGAATAAAAGCAAATAACTGTTGCAACTACACATATAAAAACAATACAATTGTTAAAATAAACATTACAGTTGAATAAATGTATAGATGTCTTAGAAAAAGTCCCGTTAATCTCTATTTGAAATGGGAATATTCTTCGGCGGAGTTACATTTCATTAGTGTGAGGCGGTTATCGATGACGACAACAACCTGCTGACGTAATTAAAAATATCACTGTTCGTGATATGCTACAACCTTGCAGAAAGCGGGGAGCACACTAGGTGCATTAGAATGGGGATAACCATGCTTTGTTTTTCGATTTGGAGCGGTATGTGTGAGGTTTTATGGTCTGTGAATCAGTAAAACAACTGATTCACAGACCATAAAACCTCCCACATACCGCTCCAAATCGAAAAACAAAGCATGGTTATCACCTAATTTTATTGAGAAAAAACAATTTGCCTATGTTAAATCCCCATAGACATCTTCACATCTTTAACATGGGGAAATTTTTATAATTTGAGAAATAGTGGACCGATTTTCAAAATGTAACTTTTGTTTTCCAAGCTTAGTAATCTAGCTAGATTTCAGAATCAATTTCCAAATTTTTTAGTTTTTCAACTCATCCTCCAGGTTCTCCAACTATTTTTTCTCCCATGTTAAAGTCCCATAAAGAAATCATTTTTCGTAATAAAATCAATATTTTACAAAATTTCACAAAATAAACAAGAAGGCTCATTCTTAAATTTTTATAAAATTGAATATTATCGAAAATAATATTGTTTTTGCATTGTTTATATGGCCATAAAATTTGGGCAGTTTTTGTGAAACAGACAGTATATCATTACAGGGTGACTGGAGTGCCAGTAGATCAGGAGCTAGCTGCATGATGTGGTGGCGAACAGTGCAGAATCTGATCAGACATAAGCCCCATTTCTCCAGTCACAGCCACATATAGTGTATAATAAGTCTAGCTGCACGTTTTCCGCTTTATAGGCAACAGGTTAGACTATATCGCTACACCACGCTACACAGTAACAAGAGTTGTCAGAGGACAACGAAGCGCGCCCGGTGGCAGTAAAGGAACCGAGGGCACATTTGAAAACACAACGTGCTGGATAACGGAAACAAAATTTATGAGCAATTTACCAGAGTGTGCTAAGGTTTCGAGCATACAAAGTATTTGACCTTGACCCTGGGCTTAGCAGAGGTAGAGGACCCTTGAAGCAATGCGTGTGTGAAATATGAAGCAAATCCAAGCAAGGAAACAGAAAATATAGGTCATTTACCCGAGCGTTAAGGTTTCGGGATGCACAAAGTATGTGACCTTCACCCTGGGCTTAGAAGGGGCGGCACGGACGTGGATTTGCAACAGCGCAGTAGAGGACCCTTGGAGCAATGTGTGTGTGAAATATGAAGCAAATCCAAGCAAGGAAACAGAAAATATAGGTCATTTACCCGAGCGTCCGAGCGTTAAGGTTTCGAGATGCACAAAGTATGTGACCTTGACCCTGGGCTTAGATGGGGCGGCACGGACGTGGATTCAAGCAAATCCAAGCAAGGAAACAGAAAACATAGGCCATTATAATTTTTGAAGACGGACGGACGGACGGACGGACGGACGCCTACGACGCCGAGGGTATGCCATAAGCACTTCTTCCTTCAGAAGGCGCGCTAAAAATGTGTGCAATAGCATTTACACTAAAATATAGAAAACAAGAAACGAGGCAAAGCCACGAAGGCCAGGTTTTTTCCAAGCATAGACACTTGGATAACATAATTATACCCACTTTTGGTAGACTAGATGGCCGTGGCCTGCATGTCGCGCCTTGGGGCGAGGCATGGACACTAACAAAAGAGATATAGTAGATGGAAAAACTTTAACCAAAAAACTTTCTGAAATGTTTAAGTCGATTATTCTGAAAAGAAGTTCAAGGTAAAAAAGATAATACATGTTGGGTAGTGGTATGTGAGGTGAGCACCCCTAGATTATGAAGTTGTGCAAGTATGTTGGTTATAGGTGATATAGTACGTGAAAAATAGATGTCAACACGAAAAATAAACCTTGAAAAAGTAAATTACGTGAAAAAAATAAGTCAACATAAAAAAAAGTCACATGTTGGATAGTGGTATGAGGTGGTCATGACTTGGTTATGAAGCTGTTAAAGTTTGTTGGTCCTAGGTTGTACAGTAACAGAGAAATGGAATTAAACACAAAAAGTTAACGTTGAAAATGGTCAATTACGTCAAAAAGTCAATTACGTAGAAATAATAGGTGAAGGTAAAAAAAATGGTCACATGTTGGATAGTTGTATGTGGTGGGCACCTCTTGGTTATGAAGCTGTGAAAGTTTGGTGGTCGTAGGTGGTACAGTACCAAAGAAATGGACTTAAACACGAAAACTTAACATTGTAAACGCGAAAAGTTAACATTGAAAATAACCCCTTGGTTATGAAGCTGTGAAAGTTTGTTGGTCCTATGTGGTACAGTAACAAAGAAATGGACTCAAACACGAAAACTTAACATTGATTGTGGACGCCGCCCGCCGCCCGCCGCCCGCCGCCAATCCAATAGCCTGATTTTTTTCTCAAAAAACCTGGCTAAAAACCTGCAGGGCGTTGATGTTCATACTTCGCTATATTGTTATTGAGAGACAATTCTACAATATGACACAAAAATATTACCATAAACTTACATAATAAAGTGTGTATTAGCAATATTCTTCGGTCACTCTCCACGAAGGTGAAAGTAAACAAAGAACGCTTCAAATGCACATTTGGAAAGACTACTCCGTCATAACTCTTATGTAATGCAGTGTGATGAAATGTAATTAGAGTTGTGTACTCAGAACTAGTCAGGAGCCGGACTGACCAAACAGGCCATAAGCACAATATCTCCTGTACGTACACAGTCACTGTATTGTAGAAGCTATATTTATAGATGGGCCTCGGTCTGAGAAAATGTACCTCATGACATTTACTAACATTGTAGAAACGGGTCCACTTGTACAGTGCCACGCAGGGGACATGGATCTTTTGTTTTATTAATTTGTTCCCACAAAATAACAATTTGTTCCCTCAATTTAACAATTTGTTCCCTCGAATTAACAATTCGTTCCCACGATATAACAATTTGTTCCCTCGAATTAACGATCGTTCCCACAAAATGACAATTTGTTCCCTGAATTTAACAATTTGTTCCCACAAATTAACAATTGACAATTTGTTCCCGTGGGAACAAATTGTTATTTTGTGGGAACAAATTGTTAAATTGAAGGAACAAATTGTTAATTCATGGAAATTAATTGTTAATTTGTGGGAACGAACGAATTGAACGAATTGTTAAATTGAGGGAACAAATTGTTATTTCGTGGGAACAAATTAATAAAAAAAATATTTCTACGTACCCTGCGGGACTCAATACACTTTCTCACAAATTGCAATCCAATATTTTTCTGTTAACAGTTAGCATAGAGACTGAAATGGCAAACGGCATAGGCCCTGATCAGACTGTGCGGATGCGCAGTCTGATCTGGAGCTACGCTGGTCGTAAATGATATAAGGTTCCATTAATTAGTCAGCCAGTGGCAGAATTTATTATGTCAACGCTGATCTATTCAAATGGCTCTTATTCTGGTCTTAATATAGTTCTGAGAGCATTAATCATTACTACGGAAATGGAGATGTTTTATTTTCAATAGTTCTCAACAAAAACCTGGTTTTGACAGCACATGAGAATCGTCTCCAACAGCAGACGGCAATTTCAGTCAACAGTGTAGGAAGGGTTAAATAAGCGTTCTGACGAAGTTGTCTTTCCAAATTTACGTTTAAAGCGTTCTTTGTTTACTTTCTACTTTGTGGAGAGTGACCTAAGCGTGTTCCTAATACACACTTTATTTGGTGAATTTATGATAATAATGTGTCTCATAGTGTAGAATGTCACTCGATCACAATATAGCGAAGTATGAACGTCAACAACCTGCAAGTTTTTTTCAATATTTTAGTGCGCGAAATGTAAATGCTATTACGTACATTTTTACCGTTGACTGTAGTGTAGCGATATACTGCAACCTGTTGCCTATAAAGCGGAAAACGTGCAGCTAGTCTTATTATTATTAACACTATATGTGGCTGTGACTACAGAAATAAGGCTTATGAGTTTTGTGGCCAGTACAAATCCAGATCAGCCTGTGCATCTGCAGTCTGATCAGAATCTGCACTGTTCGCCAGCACATCAATGAAACATGCGTCATGCTTCTAACCAGCAATATACATGTAGATGGATATCGGGCTACAGGAGTGTGCTACTTAATCATGAGCTACACTGGTCACAAATCCCATAAGCTCCATTTCTCCAGTCACAGCCACAAGATGGTCTTAACCCTTTCAACACCACAGGCCTGTATAGTCATATTGGCAAACAGTGTAGATCCAGATGAGCCGGCTCGTGACGAGCCGTCTCATCAGGATCTGCACTTTTTTCAAGTAAATTTCATAGTTTTGAGAACAAAAACACCCCCGTTTCATAATTTCAGTAGGCTGAAAATCATTTGTGACGATTGGATTGGTTGCAAAATTAACATATCAACATCCATTCCAGTTACTTAGGGTGAAAGGGTTAATCTACAAATGCTGGAAATACCGTATGGTACGTTTTCTCAGTCAGCGATCCATCTGTCAATACTCTGTGATCTATTGAAATTTACTGTCAGGTAAGTCAACTCTCTGTGATCAGACTGGAATTGATCTGGGATAATTATGAACAGAATAAGATGAGAGATTTTCTCCGTATAGAAACAGGGTGAATGAGCATCGCGATACACTCACAAAGCAGTAGCGACTGTCTGTTACGGAATTATGGTGATGTATTGTGATATATAGATCTATCTCTCCGTAACTCAGAATACACATTCTCGGAGGGAAAAAGTATTTTCTTATTTCTCAATGAACGTATAGCACTGTGATGTGAGTTCTCATTTGGGATATATCATGATAATGGAGCAAAGGGGCCATATAATAAATATACAGTGTAAATTAACCCTTTTAATGCTGGGGATTCTGATTAGTTTTCTCGCGTCTCCCTAAAAGTATATGGTGTGGCCACCATTTGAACCGTCTCATCGAGACGGTTCAAATGAGTGGTCACAACATATACTTTCGATGAGAAATGAGAAAATTTGCATTTTATTTTTGAATTTTGTATATCCATATATGGGTATTCTGCATGGAATGGGTTAATAAAATGTATTTCATAATAAAATGTATTTCATAATAAAAAGTATTTCATAATAAAATGTATTTCATAATAAAAAGAAAGATAAATGGATGGATTAATGTTATATAGTGGTGAATGTGAATGTAAAGGCTCTTGCCCTGTGCCTTGGATATTCAAAGAAAATGGTGAACATAAGTACCGGTAACTACTGTCTGTTCCACGAAACCTGCTCAAATTGTACAGATATATTCACAATGTAAAAACAATGTATTAAATTTTATCAAATTTAAGAATGAACCTTCTCTTTCTTTTGTGAGATTTGGTCCAAAATTGATTTAATTACTAAAAAGAATTTCCCCAGAGTGAAGATATACATAGGGAATATTTTCTAATTTCAGAAATAGTTGACCTATTTTCAATTTTTTTTCACAATTCTTAAATTTTGATATTACCGGTATGAAAAGAAACTATTGTTTTTACATTGTGGATAAGCTGTAAACTTTGGGCAGGTTTCAAACAGACAGTAGGACAGTAGTACAACATTTATCATGATCTGCACTTTTTGCAAGTAACTTTCATAATTGTTTCACAAAAACACCCCCTTTTCATAAATGGACTAGTCTGAAAATCATTTTGTAACGATTGGATTGGTTAGAAAATTAACATATCACAGTCCATTCCAGTTACTTAGTGGTGAACAGGTTTAACACCTGGGGGCCGTTTCACTAAACTTTGTATAAACTTTGTACGACTAAAATTTTTGTAAGTGCAAAATTATTATAGTCTGTAAATTGCACATTAATGTTTTCTTGTAAACAATTATTGGATTTGCATTTATTGAGCATAGGCTGTGCATATGCAGCCTATGCTCAATAAATGTAAATCCATCAATTGAAGTTTCCAGACAATCCTAAATTTGCACTTACGAACATTTTAGTCGTACGAAGTCTAGTGAAACAGGCCACGGAATACTGAACATCTGAGACATCATTAGAACTGAACACTTACTTTACAATGGAAAAATGGAATAAGTGTTCATGTATGAAACCTGGCAAAATGGATGTGACCTGCCTAAAACTTATGGGGTTATGGAACTTGGAACTGGATGAAAATCTGATACACGGAACAGCAGATTAAATAATTCATTAATTCAGTAAGTATATAATATAGGAATATGATATTTTTAACACGAAAGTGTCGCCTGTTGGAACGGCATAATTGAGAAACTCGTGTAAACTTCTTAACCGGACCCATATGGACGGTACAGTCCAAACACTATATACCTCAGAGCTCCAGATAAGTTTTGTATCTAAAGAGTATTATACCCCCAGATATGAAATTCAATGCGTATTTTACTTTTGCAAATGTATTATTGATTTTCTTCCTTGTTAAATATGGAACAAATGATAAAAACAAAATATTAAAAATGCACTTATTATTAAAAATGCACCAAGTAAATTTTCAACTTTATTACATCATTTTCACTACTCAAATTGAAAATCAATGCGTATTTTCACATTGCTGTGAGTATTTTGTACTCCCACTTTTGATAATCAATGCGTATTCTGCTAAAATTAGTGTGTGAATTACGCCAATACGCACCTTATCTGGAGCTCTGATACATCCCGGTTCTACCGAGACCCGAGGACATAGTGTGTTTGTTTGTTGCTCTATATAAGGCTCCGAATTGGCTCTAAGGTTTTGAATACCCGCGGATCAAACCACTATATGGCACACCTGGGTAGAACCAGCTGGTAGAGCGGGAAATATAATTGTATTTCTCAAACTCCAGTGCCTGGATCGAGGATCAAACCTGGGCGGCCGGTGTGACAGTTGTAGGTCATAACCTCTTGGCTCCACCCCCGAGGACATAAAAAATAATTTTGGGCAACACCATATTTGGGTATGTCACCACAAAAATCGGGCCATTCTAAAGTAAACTGTGGAGAACAGTATACTGGCTTAAAATGCTATAATGTTCCCTTTGTTCACCGAAGGTCATGTGACATATTGCAACCAGACAGTGTCACATATTGACAGACAATGCAACACTATCACCGCTGCAAGTCGATAGGGACTCATGGTGATTCTCATTAACCCTTTACATATGGAAGATATTCGACAGCAATGTTTGAATATTTTTGCTATTTCTAGTTCGAAGACGAGACGGTTCAAATGAGTGGTCACAACATATACTTTGGAAGAGAAACAAGAAAAATTGTGGAAATAAATGTTAATGCTTTATATCTTACGATTCTGATTGCGAGTGACGGTAGAAATGGGGCTTATGTTATTTGTGGTCAGTCTATATTTGTGGTTGTGACTGGAGAAATGGGGCTTATGTTATTTGTGGTCAGTCTATATTTGTGGTCGTGACTGGAGAAATGGGGCTTATGTTATTTGTGGCCAGTCTATATTGTGGTTGTGACTGGAGAAATGGGGCTTATGTTATTTGTGGCCAGTCTATATTTGTGGTTGTGACTGGAGAAATGGGGCTTATGTTATTTGTGGCCAGTCTATATTTGTGGTTGTGACTGGAGAAATTTGGCTTATGTTATTTGTGGTCAGTCTATATTTGTGGTTGTGACTGGAGAAATGGGGCTTATGTTATTTGTGGCCAGTCTATATTTGTGGTTGTGACTGGAGAAATGGGGCTTATGTTATTTGTGGCCAGTCTATATTTGTGGTTGTGACTGGAGAAATTGGGCTTATGTTATTTGTGGCCAGTCTATATTTGTAGTTGTGACTGGAGAAATGGGGCTTATGTTATTTGTGGCCAGTCTATATTTGTGGTTGTGACTGGAGAAATGGGGCTTATGTTATTTGTGGCCAGTCTATATTTGTGGTTGTGACTGGAGAAATGGGGCTTATATTATTTGTGGCCAGTCTATATTTGTGGTTGTGACTGGAGAAATGGGGCTTATGTTATTTGTGGCCAGTCTATATTTGTGGTTGTGACTGGAGAAATTTGGCTTATGTTATTTGTGGTCAGTCTATATTTGTGGTTGTGACTGGAGAAATGGGGCTTATGTTATTTGTGGCCAGTCTATGTTTGTGGTTGTGACTGGAGAAATGGGGCTTATGGTATTTGTGGCCAGTCTAAATTTGTGGCTGTGACTGGAGAAATGATGCTTATGGCATTTTGTGGTCAGTCTAGATGTGTGGCTGTGACTGGAGAAATGGGGCTTATAGCATTTGTGGCCAGTCTAGATTTGTGGCTGTGACTGGAGAAATGGGGCTTATAGCATTTGTGGCCAGTCTAGATTTGTGGTTGTGACTGGAGAAATGAAGCTTATAGCATTTGTGGCCAGTCTAGATTTTTGATTGTGACTGGAGAAATGGAGCTTATAGCATTTGTGGTCAGTCTAATATAGCCAATATTGAACATTTAGAGATGAAAGGGTTAAAAACAAAGTACATGTACATATCTGAAGCTCTGTATAAGGTCCCTTTTCTCAATGAGCCACCGTTATATCCCAATTAGCATCCATTGTTGACAAGAGTTTCAGACACATTACCTGTCTGAGCACAACTTATATCAGTAATTATACTAAATGGAAATCATGACCAACGTCTGCTGTGTCATGCTTGGGTCACTATACGATTCCTCTCGCGAGACCAGTACCTCCTTCACAATATACATTTTCAATGGTCCATATACGCGATCTATTCCCATTCCAACTAAATTACATCAGGTTGCCCACCGATCCTGATATGCGGACGAACATCATTATCTAAGAGTCATTTCGAATAAAGACATACAGTCGAACCCGAACGGCCACCTCTCTACAACAACACCCTCTCTTTAACAGCCGCTATTTTATATCCCAAATAGATGATTTCCTCTCTATCTAACCCTTAGACTGTTGAGCATGAAAGTTGTCGTCTGCTGTTGCTTTTGTCTTCTGTCTCAATAAAAACATGTTTTGACAGCATTTTAGAATCATTTCGATTGGAAATGATTCTAAAATGCTGCCAAAGTATGTTTTTGATGAGAATTATCGAAGAAAATAAATAAACAGTGGACGATAAAATTTAATTCAGCATTAACCTCCTACAACAGTCACCTCTCTACAACAGTCACCTCTCTACAACACTCTCTACAACAGTCACCTCTCTACAACAGCCAGTTTTGCATCTGTATCATTAAAAATATTATCAAGCTAACAATTATTATCAGCCCTGTGACAACTTGTACATAAATTACGCCACAATTATATCTGTGTATATTATATTAACATATGCAAATTTTAGATGTTTTGTTTAAACAAATGTTATAGTAATTGCTTGTCCTAACATATTTGGGAAAGCGGGTTTACTTACTTTGAAGCCTTCACCATTTTAACAGGGATATTTTAACTAGTTTTCTTCATGATTTAAAAAAAAAAAATTGCACATTTTGGTCTCCGTGCCCGCGTTCTAGATTAAAGTAGTTGTTATTCCCTTGCTAGGGCCTCGTTGGGGGTCGGGCGGGGCATACGTTTTACCAGGTCATAATTCTAGTATTACATACTCGTTCCCTTTCTGGACAATACAAATGTGGTAGTCTTGTTTTTATATGACGCATTTATATTGTTTTAGCTATTTTTAATCTGTGCATGCCATGTAACTATATTGTTTTAACATACTCCAACTCCGTTATTTTAATTCTCATATTCATGCATTGCATGTAATTATCTTTTACATGTTGTAATTATTTTATGCTTTCACCTTACATGTAACTATTTTTGGAACGGTGGCCCGTATAGTTTTCCCTATAGTTTTCCGTATAGTTTTCCCTATAGTTTTCCGTATAGTTTTCCGTATAGTTTTTGAACTTGTGGCCACCATAAATAAACTTACCACAACAACAACATATATGCGATATACGGTAATGCATAAAACCGAACCCAAAAATGGTTCCAGACCGCTGGACTTGTTTGTGTATATTCTCCCAAGTAATGTAATTTTAGTATTTGTACATTGTACCCGACAATAAAGTCTATTTAAAGTGTACATTTGTAATTTGAGATCGAATTGTGAAAACCGTATCAAATTGAATATCAGTGTCTCGCATCGTGAATCGCATCGTCTGCAAAATATCGCGGTGCATCGAATGTTCAGTGAATCGTTACACGCCTATTGCCATGTGAAAATATTTCTTGCTAATATAAGAATGCCACCAATGGCATGTAGCCCATTGCTGTGGTGGCTGGATCAAACACATGCACATTGATAAGATAAAGACGTTATAAGACAATAGAAGAACACACATGCTGAAAGAAAATGATGACACACTTGCATATGGTTTCAAGCGAATCGCTCATATGGTAAAGGTTATAGCAGAATGAATTTACTAAACTGGCAATTTTATTTACCTTGACCTGGGGCAAGGGGGAGCATTGTAACGGAGCCCCCGTAGGGGACATGGATTTTTGTTATTAATTTGTTCCCTGAATTTAACAATTTGTTCCCTCGAATTAACAATTCGTTCCCATGAAATAACAATTTGTTCCCACAATTGTTAAATTGAGGGAACAAATTGTTAATTCGTGGGAACAAATTGTTAATTTGTAGGAACAAATTGTTATTTCGTGGGAATAAATTGTTATTTCGTGGGAACGAATTAATAAAAAAAATGAAATCTACGTCTAGGAGCATGCTGGGGTGGGAAATAAAAATATGGATGATGACAAACACGTAAATGAAGTGTCAATACAATACTGTCATTATTACTGTGGACAAGTTATAGGAGAAACTTGCACACATCTACTGGATGGAAAATTTCAAAATTATTTGACCTTGAACTTTGGCAAGGTGGAGCACGGCTGGGGCGGGGAATGGAAATATGCATGATGGGAAACATGCACATAAAGTTTTAAGTTTCAAGCAAATCGTTCATACAGTAAAGAAGTTATAGGAACCCCAGATATTTTTCAGACGTCTCGTACATGTCGGTACAATTGGGTGCAGAAATACAATATAAATCTTCAATTAAATTAGTTTTTACTAAGGCCGTACAAAGTTCTTTCTCTGTTAAGCGTCTGCGTGCGGGTAAGTTTTGAGAGTGGTTCTGTGAAAAAACAAACAAACAAACTCTGTTTACTGGTGAAGTAATATGAAAACTGATTGAGGACGTGTGCGCATTTTTTATCCGTTCATGAATTTACACTTAATAAGTTTAATTTGAGTATTTTCTTCTTATTTTTTTTCTAAAGTTTGCTGACGGAAATTTAAATTTATGCTAAAGACTTCCTCAACCCTTTCCAGACTGCAAAGAGTTGGGGAAGTTTTTAACATAAATTTACATTTGTTTTCAAGACCAAGACCTTGTTTGTTGTTACCGTAGATAGGTTTTGGTCATCTGGGTGGATGCTTAACTCTTTGCATGCTGGGAAATTTGTGGGCTATAAATAGTTCAAATAGCAGATGACAATTCATTATATTTTCTTTTATTTCTCCTTATAAATGTCATGAATATGTCTTGGAACTTCATTAGAATTGTGTCCGGAGGACACAAGTGTAACGAAATTTCAAGACATATTTACAGAGAGAAATAAAACATATACTCCTATAAATTCGTTTGGCAGATATTTTTCGCCGCTAGCATGCAAAGAGTTAACAGAGAAAAATGGAAAATTATTACTAATTTTAGTTTTTATTATTCATACTCACCTGAATGGTTGCAAACTATTAGGTTGCTATGAAATCGTCCTAATAATAAAAATCTGCCTACTCTAATCACTCAATTAGCCCACCATAGACCATTCCGCTCTATACACAGCCATTTGGCTGTTCCGCTATTCAAACACCTCCTATTATTGTTAGGTATACAGCTTCAAAATACTAATTTCCAAAAGGAAATCAAACTACTAGTAGAATAGCAGCACGAAGAAACTGAAGTAGGGAGAAGATGAAACCATCAAGCGGGGACGGGAGGAGGGTCTACCTTACCATTCAGGTGAGTATGAATAATAAAAACTAAAATTAGTAATAATTTTCCATTTTTATGTCTTCAAACTAACCTGAATGGTTGCAAGAATTCGTAGTGATGGTGGGAGGTATTCTCACTACTCATACTCGACCGGAATGGTAAGGCAGATTAAAAACCCTCGAAAACAGACAAATATAAATATATAAATGGCCTAGGTATCACTTAGTTGTTACATATAATGTAAAAAACATAGACTCACCAAAGAAGCATCGGAGCGCCCAAATGGCCCCCCCTTCTCAAACGAAAGTAGGTGAAGAGTGGATGAAGAACGATCCCACCACTCTAGCCATGAGGACTGACTCGTAGAACCGATCTGTACCCTAGTGAAGCCCGACGGAGGCTGCTCAGTGAACGCAGATACTGACGGAAGGAAACCTCGACGAAGATGTTGCCTGGCACCTCACATGCAACAGACTCAACCGAGATAAATACCAAGTCCGAACATAGTCTCATGACGACACATAACTCGTCCATATCGAGAACACATATACAACGTCCTAAGCACTAAGGTCATCCTAACAAGTAAGTGCTTAGGCGTCAAACTGGCCATAATATAGCCCAAAACCATAACCATATAACTGATATAAAGTCAGACAAAGAGAGCAGAAATCAAAAAATGAGTAACTAAAGGTAAAACTAACCTTTTGTAACACCACTGCAACAAACTGGATAGGTTGCCTTGCTCTTATCCAAAAATGTACACACCAAAAACTAATAACCAGTGTGATGAACAGTATAAACCATTCATAACCACAGACACACATACATGAAGAAAAGCAAGTGAAGCTCATCTAGCGATGAGCCACACTTCCCAACCCCCATACTCCACTGGAACTGTAATGACAAACCGAATGATCGGGTTATCAGAAAGAGATCCAGCAGAGCGCAAACAGGTAGATCCAAAAAGTGTCTAAAAGCGATGCTACCGATAGCCTAACCAACAACTTCACCCGCTGCCACTAACGGACCCAGTTGAAGCACATCACCCGCCTGCTCAGACAACGATCTTAGATAAAACTTGGAAAAAGTATTATAATTTTTCCAAGTTGCCGCTCGCATGACCTTCCTGACGGAAATGCCCGAACGAAAAGCCCAAGAAGTAGAGACTGCTCGTACCTCGTGCGGCTTGGGCCTAAATTTTACGGCCGCAGAACCACTTACTGAAGTATAGGCTCTAGTAATGGCTCTACCTATCCAACGGGAGATAGTAGATTTCGATACCTCCCGCTGGCCTAAAGTCGGAATAAAGAAACGCTTACGGTTGGACCGAATGTTCTTAGTCTTCCGTACGTAATACTTGACCGCACGAACTGGACAGAGCGTGCGATCCACCGCCGCTGACAGACGAGACGGAGGGAGGCCCGGAACCACAACAGGTTCTAGATCATGTGAGGAGGGATTGTGTGTCTTAGGAAGGAAACCCGGTTCATATGAAAAAGAAACGGAATTCTTTCCCACAGACATATGCTGATCAGCCATCCAGAAAGCATGTAACTCACCTCTACGCTTTGCAGTAGCGAAGGCCAGAAGAAAAGCGGTTTTAATGGAACAATTCAACAAAGTGGCTGAAGCCATAGGTTCATATGGGCTCTTGGATAATGACCACAAAACACAAGACAAATTCCACCTTGGAGTGGGAGAACGAGACACAAAACGCGCCCTAGCAAAATGTGCGATCATAGCCGACAATTTTATGTCAGTGCCCAAAAACCTCGCTGCGCCATCAGAAAACCGAAGTACACTGGACAACGCCGCTCTATACCCCCGGATGGCCGACACAGATAAATTCTTCGTATGAAACAGAAACAAAAGAAACTCACCTATCTCATCTATAGTGGGATTGAGTGGATCGACCGACTGTTGATGGCCCCAATCCACCCAGGCTCTCCACTTAGCGTCATACAGCTTTGTGGTGGATGGACGTTGAGACTGAGCGATAACGTTGGCAGCGTCCTCTGAAAAACCATCGCGTCTGACGGCCTGCCTGGTAACCGCCACGCGTGAAGGTTTAACATCCGCACATTGGAGTGAAGGGTCTTCCCTGCATGCTGAGACAGAAGATCCTGGCTGAGTGGAAGGACTACTGGGTGTTCTGTCAGCAGTTCCAGAAGCATGACATACCAGCTCCTGGTCGGCCAACACGGGGCTACCAGCGTGATCAGTGACTGATCGTCGCGAATCTTCCGTAAGACTCGGGGCAACATCACGAACGGTGGAAATGCGTACCCGTCCAGATTGGTCCACGACAAGGACATTGCGTCCACCGCAAATGCCCGATGGTCGGGCACCGGAGACACAAACAGAGGCAACCGGTTGTTGAACCTTGTCGCAAACAGATCCACGAATGGACCCCCACATCTGGACAAAATCGCACTGGACACCGACGGATGCAGAGCCCATTCCGTCAGAACGGGAGAGGACTGCCGGGACAGATAGTCCGCTAACACATTCCTGTGACCCGCTATGTGCCGGGCTCGCAAGGAGATGTGTCTGACGTGACACCACAACAGCATCTCCCGCGTCAACAGACACAGTCGAATCGAATGTGTCCCACCTTGCCTGTTGATGTAAGCCACCACTGTCGTGTTGTCGGTAGAAACCAGCACCACCTGTCCGTGCAGACCGGATTCCGCAGCAGTCAAACCTCGGAATACTGCCAAAAGCTCTAACATGTTGATGTGTTCTCGAGCTTCCCACACCGACCACTGGCCCGAAAAACACTGACCTGGGGGTTCCAGATGAGCCCCCCAACCTGTGCCCGACGCATCTGTGGACAGAAATTGAGTCGGTGGGGGGGGGGGGGGGGGTCGGTAACACCATGGGCACTCCCTGTAGGAACCTGTCCTCCACTGCCCACCATCTCAGACGGTGACCAGAGGCAAAGACCGATCCAACGGATCGCGGTGAGGCCTCCACAGCCCGAGTAAGTAAAACTGGAGAGGACGCAGATGTAACCTTCCCAGCAGTACCCACTCCGCAGCTGCCCCCAGAACGCCCAGGAGTGACAGAAAGTGCCGAGCCGACATAGAAACCATGTCCAAAACCTGGAAAACTTTGGTCAAAATGCCTCGCACCCTGTCCAACGGAACCCTGATGATCGACTGATCGGTCAAGAAGTTCATTCCCACATAAGAGAAATCCTGTGTGGGAACCAACTCCGACTTCTCGAGATTGGGAATGAGACCTAGTCGCAAAACTAAGCCCCACACCACCTCCAGATTCCGCTTGAGCGAATGAACGCACTGATGGTGAATTAACCAGTCGTCCAGATACTGGAGCAGAGAGACCCCCAGTCGCCTGGCCTCCGCTGCCACAGTTTCCATGAGAATCGTAAAGACACGAGGAGCCGTCGTAAGACCGAACGGTAACACTCGGAATTGAAACACCCGATTCTCGGAAACAAACCTGAGAAACTTCCGAGAGCACCTGCGGATGGGCACGTGGAAGTATGCGTCTAGCAGATCTATGGACACGGCCCAGTCTCCCGGACAAATGGCGCTCCGGATAGACTGAGACGTCTCCATCTTGAAATGTTCCGACAGAACAAACTCGTTCAGAACGGATAAATCCAGGATAGGGCGTAGTTTGCCGTTCTTCTTCGGAACTACAAAAAGGCGACTGTAGAACCCCGGAGAAGATACGTCCTGAACCACCTCTATCGCTCTCTTCTCCAGAAGAGAAGCTACCTCTCTGGAGAGGGCCTCCCTCTTGACCAAATCCCTGTAGGGATTCCATAAGGGTGGACCCCTTCGCAAGGGGGGGGGGACCGTACGAAAACGGAATGGCGTAACCCTGGTGGATTACCTCCCGTACCCAATTTGATCGCGTTATCTCCTCCCACTGGAGAGGAAATAACGAGATCCTGCCTCCTACAGGAGCGGAGACAACTGACATGGGCTGGTCCTCCCGAAACGAAACGGCTCCAGTTGGCCTATCTGGTCTTCCTCCGAGGCCGGCGACCGGAGAAACCACCCCTCCCTCGGCCCCGAGCGGACACAACACTCCTGGAAAACGACCCTACAGGAGGTTGGAAAAACGGAGCAGCCGGAGGAACCCTCGGAACCGTCACTTTCGGTGCAAACCCACGGTTCAAAGAACGAGAAGGCACCGTGTTCTTAACCCACTTCGCCTGAGAAGACCCACGCCCCCCTGAAGTAGTATGCCTCTTGCGAGAGACACCCTGATTGGAACGTGACAAACTCCTGGTCAAAAACAACCGTTCTTTAACAGAAAAATCGTCCTTTGCTGCACGTTCACACCTGCCCCCGAACAAGGAATCAGAGGTGATAGGTGCTGAGCGGAGCAAATCTCTGGCAGGACCAGTCAACACAGAGGAGCCGGATAGCACAGCGTCCCTCCTGGACAAAAGCATGTCTGTAGAAGCCGCCAAAGACGTGCTAAGAATATGCTTGGAGGCACGGGCCGCCGACTGAAGCACCGCGTCCAGAGACGAAGAATCATCTTGATTCATAGCCTCCTTAGCAGCCCCCAAACATAAATCAATGTGTGAAGCCATAGCCACAATTGACCGAAGTTTAGAGTCAGCCGACTCCCATGCTTTAGCAAAATGCAAGCCGGGACCCGGAACCGACGAAATACCAATTGCCGACGCTTCCTTATCAAGAACAGGAGGTCTCAACGGCCACGCCGTATTGTGCGGCGTGTAATATTTAGATCCCTGTGTGACATTCAACTTTCCAGGCACTCGGGAACCCGCAGTGGCCAAACCCTTCCCAAAAGCATCCTCAATCTCCTTAGTCAGAAGCGCTACTGTAGGAGAAAAAGGGAGCCTCAGCAACTCCTTCGTCTCCACCACCGAATCAGCCTCATACAACGCATGAACCTGAGGTGGTGGTGGAGGCAGAGGCGGACACACATCTGCAGGCAGCAGAGTGTAAACCGCATTCAGAGCATCCAAGAAGGAGGGAGGAAGCGCATCAAACTCACCCTCCACCTCAGAGTCCTGAACACAGCTAACCTCCACTGTGGAGACAGTAAGAACCCCGGGAACCGACCCATCCAGAACACAACCCTGCCCAGGTAAATCCTTCCCTATCGAAGTAGCCTGCCCAACAGGTACCGACTGACAGTCCTCTACCACGAAACGTGGAAGATCATACCGAGGAGGATCCACCGGTAGAACCACCGGCTGTGGAGGAGCCGACAAACCCACTAAGTTTTGGGACTTAGACAGAGCCCCCAAAACCTTAGCCATCTGATCCAACAAACTAGTACTACGTGTAGATCTATACGAACGTCTCCTCCGACGAACAAGAGAACGAGGTCTAGAAGCAACGGAACCAAACCCCGAAAAGGACCTCGAAGAAGAGGAAGAACAAGACCTAGAACCCGAAGAAGAACTCGAAGAGCTAGAACGATCCCGACCCCTACGACGAGATCGACTTCTTGACATCCGAGAACACGTGGAACGATGACCACCTGAAGACACAGAACGACTGCCCGGTCGATGACCGATACCCGGTGCCCGGTGACCAGTGCCCGGTGCCCGCCCGGGCCCGGTGCCCGGTGCCCGGTACCCAGTACCGGGCGCCTCTCCTGTGAGAGGCTGGGTCCGCTGTGAACCGGGTGATATGGGATCAAGAACCGGCCGCAGCAACCCTGTGATAGGTAAAGCCCCATGAGCACCGGGTGATATAGGATCAAGAACCGGCCTCAGTAGCCCAGTATCCCCTGCATGGATCACCGGCCTATCACATGAGGAACGTTTTGAAGTCAGAGACCCCGAACGTACCCTCTCAACGCACACCGATCCCCCCGATGGGGAGATCCCAACTGACTCACCCTCCGAAGCCTTACCTACCTCGGAAGGTACCACCGCTCTCAAGAGCTGAGATGCGGTCACAGACTTCTTCGACCGTGAGGTATGGGACCTACGAGACCCAGCCTTGCCCCACGTCGTATCCGTCCAAAGGCCGGACAAATCACATGGCGTCTCCTTGCAACACCCGCAACAGGAAAAGCACCTGTCCTTATGGGTGTCCCACGGAGACGTCATATGCCCACACAAAGCGCGTGATTGCGGCATGCTAACAGATATTGATACAAAACCCGTTAGAAAACACCGCAAGTACGCCAGGAAAAATACACCAAAAAAATTTAATAAAAAAGATTTAGTCACGGAGCGACTACACTCGGGGACGAACCCGACAGGGTCCGAAACGCACACCTCGCGACCCGCGAAAATACGTGACACAGTGTAAAACACCAATAAAAACAAAAGAAAAATAAGCACGTAACACAAATGAGTGACAATAACATGTATTGAACAATATCCAAAGACAAATAAAGCCCAAAACACGGCAGAAATTCAAAATTAGAACGAAATTATGGAGATACAAAATATACCTGCATTCTTGATAGCGTCCTAAAAATAATAGGAGGTGTTTGAATAGCGGAACAGCCAAATGGCTGTGTATAGAGCGGAATGGTCTATGGTGGGCTAGTTGAGTGATTAGAGTAGGCAGATTTTTATTATTAGGACGATTTCATAGCAACCTAATAGTTTGCAACCATTCAGGTTAGTTTGAAGACATAAAAACAATGGCATGGCCTAATCCGTTTCATCACATTGCAGCCCATATGTACGTCTACTTACCCTAGCTACAATAATTTGCCTCCGAGCAAGAGATATCATAGCGAGGTAACAATTTTGTTTCTACATATATACCGGTACTCACCCATGCCAGTTCATCTATATCTTCCACGGGCACCGACCGGGCGGTTGTTGGGTTCTCTGCGCACAGAACTGGGCTCGGGACATTTGACTGCTTGTGGATGGGGCTCTCGGTGAAAACAAGGGATGGCCGACTTTGTTGTGTCGACTTTTTCCGCCTTCTTGGCATTCTGAAACATAGATTGGGTGGCGTCTATCTTCACTGAATGAAAAACAGAAGAAACTAGATTGGTCAGTAAGCGAGGCTTACGGAATACCCCCCGCGTGGGCCCAGGTACCCCTAAAATATGTAAAAATTTCCAAGTGTGTGAGCTTGTGACCTTGACTCTGGGATTAGCGCGAGCGGCATGAACGTGAATTTGTCACAGGGTGGTAGAGGTCCATTGGAGCAATGAGTGTGTGAAATGTGAAGCAGATCCGAGCAAGGAAATAGAAGTTATAACCGATTTCTCTGATGTTAAGTTTTGTAAAGAGACTACCGTATAACCTCGAATTAACGCCCCCGGAGGCGTTACATTTTACAAAAGGGGGGCGTTTATTACCCAGCAAAAAAAAAAAAAAGAGCAAAAAAAAAAAAAAGAAACAAAGAAAAAAAGAAAAAAAATTACCAAGGACCGCCAATTTCAAACACAAATAAGGATTTAAGGATTATTTGTGTTTGAAATTGGCGGTCATTGGTAAATTGTTTTTTTTTTTTTGTTTTTTTTTTATTTGGGGGGGGGGGGGGGGCGGGGGGGGGGCGTTTATTAGGAGGGGGGCGTTAATTCGAGGTTATACGGTATGTATGTGATGTTGACCTCGAGATCAGCGGGGATTTGTCACAGCTTATGAAATATTAAGAATTTTCAATGAAAGAAATAGAAGTTATAACATATTTGTCTGATGTTAAGTTTTGTAAAGAGACTAAGTATGTGACCTTGACCTTGGGATCAGCGGGGGTTGGACAGTCGTAGATTTGTCACAGCATGATAGTACAACCTTAGAGGAATGCACAAGTGAAATAATAAGAATTTTCAATGAAGGAAATAGAAGTTATAACTTATTGGATGGTCGTGGATTTGGCACAGCATGGTAGTAGAGCCTTACAGGAATGCATGTGTGAAATATTAAGCATTTTAGATGAAGGAAATAGAAGTTATAACAATATTTCTCTGATGTTAAGTTTTGTAAAGAGACTAAGTATTTGACCTTGACCTTGGGATCTGCGGGGGTTGGACGGTCGTGGATTTGGCACAGCATGGTAGTAGAGCCTTACAGGAATGCATGTGTGAAATATCAAGCATTTTAGATGAAGGAAATAGAAGTTATAACAATATTTCTCTGATGTTAAGTTTACGGACGCACGGACAACCTGACTCCAGTGTTGCGGGGTGGGGGGTGGGGGGGGGGGGGGGGGGGGGGGGGGGGGTGCATAGATAAGGTGCATATTGGCGTATTTTACGCACTGAATTTAGCAGAATACACATTGACTATCAAAAGTGAGAGTACAAAATACTCACAGCAATGTGAAAATACGCATTGATTTTCAAATTGAGTAGTGAAAATACTGTAATAAAGTTGAAATGTACTTATTTTGAGCTGCTCAAACAAGTACATTTTTAAATTTGTTTAATTTTTATCATTTGTTCCCTATTTAACAAGGAAGAAAATCAATAACACATTTGTAAAAGTAAAATACGCATTGAATTTGAAATCTGTGGTTATACTACTCTTTAGATACAAAACTTGTCTGGAGCTTTGCAGATCACTACCGTATGTGCTATGAGGGTCTGATTCACTGGTGCTGCACTCCGCACCGGCATAAAATGTTTCACCTCGAAATAGTTTCCTGACGAGATGCCCCTTGGCTCTACATAGAGCTCAGGGATTCCACTGGCGATCGCCACTTTCGCAATTGGCGATAAACTAGATGGCCGCGGCCTGCATGTCGCGCCTTGTGGCGAGGCATGGACACTAAAGAAAAATATATAGTATAACAAAAAACTTAACCAAAAAACTTAACCAAAAACTTTAACCAAAAAACTTAACCAAAAAACTTAACCAAAAACTTTAACCAAAGAACTTAACCAAAAACTTCAAAGTAATTTGACCTTGACATTGGGCACAGGGGCCGCACGGGAGGGGGGTAGAATGAAAATATAGATGATGATAAACACCCATGTGAAGTTTCAAGGTAATGGGCAAAGCAGTTGCAGAGATATAGTATAACGAAAAACTTTAACGAAAAACTTTAACGAAAAAACTTAACCAAAAAACTTAACCAAAAACTTTAACCAAAGAACTTAACCAAAAACTTTAACCAAAAAACTTAACCAAACAACTTAACCAAAAACTTTAACCGGAATGTACGTACGCCAAAGTGCCGACTATATCGCGCTTTCCGCAAGCGGGCGCGACAAAAATTACAATTTTTTTTTTGATTTCTTTTTCGAAAATTGTAATTTTTTATCGCCAATTGTTTTCTTTTTTTTGAAGTGGCGATTTTTTTTTTTTCCCCAGCAGAATCCCTGAGAGCTATCGCGTATAGTCCTAGGTTGGTGCTAGGATTTTGAAATTAGTATGCAAAATGAGCAGAAAGCGCAAAAAAGACAGTATTAGTTTACATTGGGCTCCAACATCTGTAAAACTGTTAACATAGTACTTTTTCAAATAATTTCTATTTTTAGCAGCGAAAATGTCCATTTCTGAAATAGTAGTAGCCAAATGGCTATTTCAGTAGCCATTTGGCTACTGCGGCTATCGGTAGCGCCAACCTAGGTAAACACAAAATTTGTGCGCCGGTTACTAGACGAAAATGTGTTTATGCAGTACCTTCTGCATGTAGCAGAATGGGAATACGTCAGGAATCTGGCATTGATGTGAAACATATTATGCTGGTGCAGAGTGGCGCACCAGTATCACTGAATGGCTATACCTCGTGCTGCGCTTAAAGCCTGCCCCAGGGGACGTTTTCCCCACCTCAAAATGCTAATGTTCGTTAAAAGGTAACTGAAGAACTAGATGGCCACGGCCCGCATGTCGAGCCCGCGGAGGCGTTTGATAGAATACCGAACAACTTTATAGCGACTTTATAGCGCTGTCCACAAGCGGGGCGCGACAATGATCCAAAACCCTGAATGTGTCCCCTTAGATTTGAGACATAGGCATTGTGTTAAAGGTACATACCCACTCAAAAGGCACCAGCGCTCCAGATAAGAAATTAGTAATTGAGTATTGTCACTCCATCATTTCTGAAGCAATTGGGTATTTCAAAATTTTAATTGTGTAAAATAGAATCACACTGTTTACACATCAGCAGCAGGCGCGGATACAGAAATAATTGCAGGGGGGGGGGGGGGTCTGTAATTACAAGTCGGCATAGCCGACCTCCGCGAGCGCGAAATTGTAAAGTAGGGGGGTCTGGGGGTTCTTCCCCCAGGAAATTTTTAGATGCAAGATCGCTGCAGATGCGATTTCCTGACACTTAAGCCACGAAAAAAGTCATCCAACTATTCGAGTATTGTAGATTTTCTTTTTTTTAATTTTTTTTGCCGGGAGCAGGGAGGGGGGGTCCGGACCCCCTGGACCCCCCCCCCCCCCCCCCCCCCCCCCCCCCCCCCCCCCCCCCCCCCCCCCCCCCCCCCCCCCCCCCCCCCCCCCCCCCCCCCCCCCCCACCCCCCCCCCCCCCCCCCCCCCCCCCCCCCCCCCCCCCCCCCCCCCCCCCCCCCCCCCCCCCCCCCCCCCCCCCCCTGTATCCGAGCCTGAGCAGACAGCACTTATTGAATAGTTTGCTTCTAAATGAAAACACATCTTGGTGTTTCATTAGAATTGTCTCCATGGAGACAATTCTAATGAAATACCAAGATGTGTTTTAATGGAAAAATCAGAAAATATGCTATATTTGTGGACTGTTTATTGTTTTCTGTAGCATGATAAAGATACCACAAATTTTTCATTGCTTTTTGATACTCACTACTTCTGATTTCAATTGGGTTTTTGGCAATTTTAATTGGGTATTTACGCAAATATGCAGCTTATCTGGAGCTCTGGACACAAAATGTTCTTTATATCAGACATCATCTGAGACATTTTCTGGCAAAATAAACATTTATTCACCATTACCCCATGTATTGATTGGCATTATTATACTGTAACATGTACGGCACTCATACGAGCTCGTTCGCTCCACACAACAATTATAACAAGCTGTGATACAACTGGTAGCGTGTCTGCCACACTGCTGCGATCGCTCCACCACGATTCTACACGTGTATGTCTTCTATCAGTTTCAACTCCTATGAGTTCCTATGAACTCCTATGTGCTTCAACTCCTATGAACTCCTATGATAACTCCTATGCGCTTCAACTCCTATGAATACGAACTTCTATGAGCTCCATTATGAATTTTCTTACACTGTGTTATTGCACTGTGAAAACACATATTATGCTATAAATATCAGATTATACATAAGACATGTACATACATTTTTGTGAAGAAAATGAAAATATGATGGAAGTTGATATTGCTCAAATCGAATGTCAGTTGTCTGTTTGTATTGTAAACAGACTTTTAAAGGTACATGCCCACTCAGTAGGCACAAAATGTTCTTTATAGGAATTAAATAAGTGTATAATTGTGTCACTATTCCACCAGTTCTTCACATTACGAGTGCCCGCTATACAGATATAATCATTCAGTAATATTTATTTTACTGATAGTGACGCGCGGTGGTATCAGGCTATTTTCATATGCAAATGAGACATGATATTTTTTAATTATTTATACTAAACTTGTTTAAAAAATATATCATATTAACCCTTACTACGCTGAATTATTTTTTGTCGTCTGCTGGAAATGTTTTATTTTCAATATTTCTTGACATAAACCTGTTTTGACAGCGCATGAGAATCGTCTCCACAAGTCAGTGATGATTACCCAGTGCCTAGACTGAGCCTAGGGGCCACTTGACCACTTGAGAATATCAATGTCCATTAACTCTTTGCATGCTGGGTAATTTGTGGGCTATAAATAGTTCAAAACTAGCGGACAAAAATTCATCATATTTTCTTGTATTTCTCACCGCAAGTATCATGAATATGTCTTGGAATTTCATTAGAATTGAGTCCTGAGGACTCAATTCTAATGAAATTTCAAGACATATTTACTGAGACAAATAAAACATATACTTCTAATTCGTTTGGCGGATTTTTTATGTCCATTAATATATTACACTCTCCCATTCACTTGTAAGGCTTAGGCGTTCAACTGCTGAATGTGTCCCCTTGGATATGTGACCTTGGCACAACACTGCTGTGTGATATACTGTACATAATTATTATATTATGCAAAATTCACAACAGTATCCAGACAGTTATACCTTCTATCATGGAAAAACATTGTATATTACTGTACTGGATAAAATATGCATGAAATTACACTATGATGAGCTGCTTTACAAAATTATCAAGAAATCTTACTCTTGTGATGTTATACTTGTATGAAACTTGATTTCAAGAAAATTGTAAATTTTCAAGAAGCAATATAGTCTAGTCAGTGTAAGATTTGAGGTAGAACTCGTTGCAAAAGAATTTATTTCGATACTGTGCGAAAGAATATGCCATAATATACATATAACCAAAAATCGCAAAAAATCGCACGCACCGTTATTAGTAGAAAAACGTTTCAATATCGGGATTTTCTGTAAAAACGAAGATGGCCAAACTGGCTTACCATACCATGAAAACTTCGGAGCACGCGCGTTTTATGACGTCACGTGAACTTGATTACGTCAATGTTGACAAGCTGTGGCATCCACAAATACCGATCTAAGTGTAATAAATGGCCACGATATCATTGGTAAGTAACGATGTTTATTAGTAGTTTATATTTCATTAAATTATGTCGATCATGTTTTACAATGGAGTATAATGCTAACATTCGTGACGTAATCGCCATCTTCCGTGTTTTGACATGGACTGAAGGAGGATATTCTATGACGTGGTTTGCGAGTTTTTCTTCATGTATCTAGATGTATGACCATGCTAGTAGCAACTAATTAAGTAATTACATTAATATATATATACATGTTTCCTAAATATAATGAAAAAAAATCGACAAAATGATTTTGTTAGGGTATTTTACGACAAAATTTAAAATCTACGGAAGCCGATAAGGGCCTTAACCGAGCTTATTTCCGAATTGTGTTTAAAAAGCACAACAGTTTTATTTCGCAAAACCATGCCTCTATTGATGTCTTTCAAGACGGAATGTAATTAATATTATCATTATATGTTCAAATAATATTTAAACATACGTAATATGAGCTCATTCATAAGATAATATGCCTTATCTTTTTTTGCGATTTTTGCCGTAAATTATTTCGAATATCTGTCGTGAATTCTATAAATGACGTCGAAAATGTCGGAGCAAATGCTGAATAAAATTCTACATTTGCCCTGAATTTCTTTTCAAAGTTTCGACGTCATTTACGGAAGAAAATAAACATGATAGTAGTACATGTATAACATCACGTTCGTTACGTACCAATGATAACTTTCATTTCAAAACAAAATGTTTCTTTTGTGCTCAAAATGCCAAAGTTAATTCGAGAAGGAGGGGGTGTGATGTTTACAGTGTTAGAAGTCTTGATGTTCAGAAAACAGTTAGAAAAATTGGTCTAGAAAGAAATGATGAGTGGTCTACTAATGTTTTGAGTAGACTCGCACTTGCTAATGATCTTCCAGCAGAGGACGCGGTTTATCATCAAACATGTAACGTGAATTTTAGGACTAAACGGCAAATGCCAAAATGTTTTTTTGAAACAGAGGTCAGTGCACCCAAGAAAAGTACATTCAAACCAAATAATGAAGAACAAACATCAGCTTTTGCTAAAGTCGTAGATTTTATTAATTGAATTGTCTGTAGACGAAGTAATAACAATGGTGACTTAGTTACATTCATGACAGAAATATGTGGTGAAAAGGCGTACAGCTGTAAATACATGAAGAAGAAGATAGTAGAGTATTTTGGCGACTATAGTGATAAGTTCTTTCGGTGGTAAATGCGATATTGTTACGTTAAAACAGACAGCATCAACTATTATTCACAACTTCTACAACAGTGCTCGGGCTATGTCTGATGAAGAAGAAAAGATTAATATAATAGTTACCGCAGCTAAATTGATAAAACATGATACTGCCTTATTAGACACATCTAAGAGCTTCTATCCAGCTCCCACTATGGTGTCATCAACTTCAGCAAATAAACAATTTCTTCCTTGAAGTTTAATATTACTTTTAGAGAAAGTATTCAGTGGTAATGATAATCAACGGAAGGTTGCATCAATTGGTCAAAGATAAATGTATTGAGAAATGGGTTGGAAGGAAACCGTACTGCCAAATTGTGGTTTCAGTATATGGATATGATCTCGATACTCCAACAGTTCATTAGAGCTGAGAGGACAGGCAGTTGGAAATTACACCTGACATCCCTTAGAAAAATGCTCCCATATTTTGCTGCTTCTGGACACAATTTATACTTAAAATCGGCATACACATACCTGCAGAATATGCAGCTACTGGAGAAAAGGCATCCCGATGTGCATAAATCTTTCCAGTCAGGAACTCACGCTATCAGACGAACGGACAGATATTGGGCAGGCCTGTCATCTGACTTGATAATCGAGCAGGTCCTGATGAGATCACTGAAAACCACGGGTGGGTTGACACGAGGACGTGGTATGACTGACTTACAGAGGACACGATGGCTTTCATCAATACCAGCTAGCGCAGAAATTAATAATGCCATGCAGGAATTTTGCGCAACTGATTTCAAGACTAGTGAACAGCACAAAGAGGTTGGGAAATCATGATTAGTTAGAGACGAGAAAGATGCAACATCGCTGTATGCATTTCTACAAGAAAGAAACCCATTCGAAGATTCAGATACATCGCTTCATAATATTGAGACTGGTGTGACAGCCGACTGTAAGGTAAATGTCGATGATGCTAAGAAAATAGGCAACTCGATACTTAACGATATGACAAACAGTTCAATAACAGGGTTCTCATTCAAACGGTCGCGACAAGCAATTACTCTTAGCAACAAGACATCTGTAAATGTTGCAGGTGAAAATATCAGTATTGATCCTCAACTATTGTTCCAACGTCTGACAACAGCGGCAGGTAGATATGTTGATGATGCGGGTGACATCTTCAAGCACGAGCTATGTAGTGTTCCTTCATCATTATTTGATAACAATGGACTTCCAAGGGAAGCTCAGAAAGCCACTCTTGCTGACTCTATTTGGAAAGTAGGTGATTGTAGTGTGACCGATGAAACTGTGTTTTGTCAACCTGGTGTTAAGTTTGTCATAGATGGGGGTTCGTTGCTACAGAAGATTCCATGGCAGAACAATAGTACATTCGGTGCAATATGTAGCAAGTACCACGAGTATTTACTACACAAATATGAGCATGCCACTGTTATCTTTGATGGGTACTCAACTAGTCCTAGTACGAAAGATGTTCACATTTAAGACGAACGAAAGGCATTGTAGGAACTCGTGTCAAGTTCTCATATGAAACACCTTTTAAATCAAAGAAAGATGTATTTCTAAGAAATACCGAAAATAAACAAAATATCTTGCTTCTATTAGGTGATTTTCTAAAAGAAAGGGGCATTTCAGTTGTGCACGCCCCTGGAGATGCTGATTACCTGATTGTACAAACCGCAGTTTCTATTGCTGATAATCACAACACAGTTGTGGTTGGGGAAGATACAGATTTGTTGGTATTACTGTGTTACCACGTTAAAAATTATTCAAACAAAATTGTGTTCAGGTCCGACACAAGGAACAGCAAATCAAAGCCAACTAAGGTTTGGGATCTGCACAAGACGCAACGTATGCTTGGAGAAGACACATGTAGACTTCTACCTTTCATACATGCCCTTACCGGATGCGACACCACATCTCGTATTTTCGGTATAGGAAAAGGTACTGCACTCAAAAAGCTACAACGAAATGCAGAATTTCGCAAAACTGCTATAGAATTGGTCAATGATAATTCGACCGAGAACATAATCCAATTAGGAGAAAAGGCATTAGTTTTGCTTTTCGATGGTTGGTCAAATGAAGACATGAGATTAGACATGTTAAGGTACCGAACATTTTCTACTAAGGTTGTGTCAAACAATACATCTGTTCAAGTGCATACTCTACCTCCCACTGCTGCCGCATCGCGATACCATATTCTTAGAGTATATCACCAGACACATACTTGGGTTCGGGTAGACACTGATGAGCTTGATCCACAGCATTGGGGGTGGGAAATTATAAATGGAAAGCTAATGCTGATCAAAACAGATCTTCCACCAGCTCCTGAAATGTTGATGACAACAATTCGCTGTAGCTGTAAACACAATTGCGACTCTAAGCAGTGTAGCTGTCGGAAGCATGGACTGCAATGTACAATTGGCTGCAATAATTGTAGAGGCGTCAGTTGTATGAATTCCGCAGGACCTATCTCCGATAGCATTTCAGATGATAGCGATTAGGTACTAGGTAGTAATACGAATGTTGAAACTGCTGCGATTTTGTATATATTAACTCCACTGTTTGTGTATAGTGCGTAAAGAGTTGATGCATCCATTTTCACTTGGTCAAATGTTAGTGATATAAATGCTTCGTAAATCACGACATTCAATGGACATGTCATTTCATAAAAACGGAATTATCTTAATATATATATATATAATGTCATATGCCTCATCAGTGGTTCAGTCTACAGCTGTCCAACAATTACATGATAATAGTTGCAATACAGATACTGCACCAGAGTTTCCAACGATACGCAGGTCGACTAGAGAGAGGAAACCACCTGATTGGATGAGCACTGGCAGCTGGAGACTGAACCACTGATGAGACATATGACAATGTTCGTCAATGTGTTGAAACCATGTGTATTTCCTGTATTGCAATGTGTGTTTTATTATCAGGACATTGCAATGTCTGTTCTCCTTGTACTTTGTAGTATTACGTGAAATTTAAAATTAAGACTGAGTACAATACATGTACATTGTATGCTTTTAGATATCTGTCAATACTGTTTTTACGTTAAATGGAAGTGGGTGGGGTAATTTCACGTCTAGCAATTGAAACATGTAAGTATTCATAATAGTTAACTTTGTTTAAGCACAATTCAACCAGGACACGTCCATTTCAGTGAATTGACATCAAATAAGTAGGCCTTAGCCGATTCCGAGTATGATCATCGCATTTCAGGCTGAACTAGCACATTATAGAAATATAAAACAAACATGTGTTACCATGGTATAAACAAGCAATTTTAACAAAGTTCCCTTAAAGTTTCGACATGCGATTTTTTACTCATGCAACCATAGGTATTGCTATGCCCAAAACAGCAAAAGAAAATTCTTTTGCAAGTAGTTCTAGGTTTGGGTATTTTTTTTGCTTGGCTGACTGGACTAATAGGCCTATCTTGAAAACCACTTGACCGATTGGGTCAATATTTGAAAGTTCAGTTGTTCTGATGGAAATTAGCATATCTGCCAATTTTCAGCAAATGTGTGAAAACCATCACTGGGTAATTTGACACACAGGTGGAAGTCTCGGACCTGTGACACAAAAAAATGCCCATTACAAAAAAATCCATTACCCCATCCACTTGGTCTCATACAGTACTATCTTCTTTATAGGAAGATAGTACTGTATGAGACCAAGTGGGTGGGGTAATGGATTTTTTGTAATGGGCAATTGTTTGTGTGTCACAGGTCCGAGTCTTCTACCTGTGATTTGACATGGAATTGTGGCTGCAGACATGTCAGTAGTCACAATAGAAGTTTGGCCACAAACTTTAGCCAAGAAAAATAAGTATGTAAATGAAGAGAAAAAGTAGGTCAATGTCATGTGTTTCACAGTGACCAGTATGTGATAATAGGTGCAAGTATGGTGGCAGCAAAGAGCAGTCCTGGCAGTATTAGAAGCTTAACCAACATCTTTAACCAAGGAAAATAACTACGTCAATGAAGATTGATTTGGGTTTATGTCCATTCAACAGCAAAGTCTTACAGAGTTCCAGATAAGGTGTGTGTCTAAAGAGTAGTATACCCCCAGATTTAAAATTCAATGTGTATTTTACTTTTACATATGTATTATATAATTTCTTGACCTTGACCTTGGGCACATGGGCTGCACGGTTGGGGGTAGAATGAAAATATGGATGATGATAAACACCCATGTGAAGTTTCAAGGTAATGGGCGAAGCAGTTGCAGAGATATAGTATAACGAAAAACTTTAACCAGACGTACGTTAAAAAGTTAACGTTGAAAATGGCTAAGTCAATTACGTAGAAATAATAGGTGAAGGTAAAAAAAATGGTCACATGTTGGATAGTTGTATGTGGTGGGCACCCCTTGGTTATGAAGCTGTGAAAGTTTGGTGGTCCTAGGTGGTACAGTACCAAAGAAATGGACGAAAACACAAAAACTTAACATTGTAAACGCGAAAACTTAACATTGAAAATGGCTAAGTCGACTGCGCGGAAAAAATGGGTCAAGTTCAAAAAAAGGTAACATGTTGGATAGTGATATGTGGTGGGCACCCCTTGGTTATGAAGCTGTGAAAGTTTGTTGGTCCTATGTGGTACAGTAACAAAAGAATGGACGAAAACACAAAAACTTAACATTGATTGCGGACGCCGCCCGTCCACCCGCCGCCCTCCCGGCTTTCGCCAATCCAATAGCTTGGATTTTTTTTTTAAACCTGGCTAAAAATCACTTATTTGAGCTGCAAAAAGCAATCAGTTTGCTGCTCAACAAAGTAAATTTCAACTTTATTACAGTATTTTCACTACTCAATTTGAAAATCAATGCATATTTTCACATTGCTGTGAGTATTTTCTACTCCCACTTTTGATAATCAACGTGTATTCTGCTAAAGTAAGTACGTAAAATACGCCAAAATGCACCTTATCTGGAGATCTGGAAGTGGATACCTCTTTAGTCTTATGTAATGCCAGATTAAAGTTGGGGGCGTAACTATTTTGCAATACTTGACTATATTATCGAACGCCCTAGGGGGGGCCCGGAATTTTTTTGAAATCTACATCGCATTTCCTGCGTTCTGACGCATTTTGGAGCAAAAAAAAAACCAATAAACAATAAATTCACAACGCGAACGTAAAAATGTGCATTGTAACTTGTAAAAAATCTTACTCGGCAAATTTTAGGGGGGGCGCGCGCCAGGTCCGCCCCCCCCTGAATCCGCCCTTGACCTACTATATAAATAACTACTGTAGTGAAATTGCATTTGTGTTGAACATTTACAATGGAGATTTAAATTACAAGAGATGTATGTGATTTGTGACCAGTACAGCTCCTGATCAAATAACACAGCCTGATAATGAAATACATTGCTTGTTAGAAGCATGATTGATGTTTCAATGATGGAATGGCGAAAAGTGCAGATCCTGATCAGATTGTGCAGACGCACAGGCTGATCTGGATCTACACTGTTGCAAAATGCATAAGCCCCACTTCTCAAGTCACATCTAATAAAATGTCTACGTCATTTGTGATGCACCCCACTGATTGATAATGTGCAAGATTTGTCTACTATCATCATGTTAACGGCCCACTTGGCAGGGCCTGAAAATAGCAGCTTTTACCAGTAGGTCCGGGACCGAACAAGGAAAAAAGTGAAAGGTCTGAGCAACTTTTGGAAGGTCCGAGAGGATATTCGTAAGAAAAGCGGTAGAAATATGTGTCTGTTTCATATTAAATGACTCGTCACACCATGTGTAAATACTCTTAAAAATTATCTTATAAGACGATAATCAGAATGGATTTAGCATCGTCACTAATGATGATCACAATTTCAATTTTATCACAGGTCCGGTGGAATTTTTGCTTGTAAAACACAAAGGTCGACATTAAAATTTGCAGGTCCAGGACCTCGGACCAGTGTTAATTTCAGGCCCTGGCATGGGTTTTTGTTTAACCTTGAACTGTTACACAATGGAATAATCTAGCTTCCTACTCAAATTTGCCTGGCAGATTTGTTGGATCAATTCAAGAATCAGGTGTTGAAGGTCCAGCACTATAGACTAGCTCATTTAATTCTTACACTTGTATCTTTTTTTTGACTGGGCATGGAAAATGTTCAAGCCAATTCCCACCTTTTTTTTCTTTCCCTCTCTATTTTTCCTTTTAACTTACCTATCCCTTCTGCTCTACCATGACTATTTCATTTTTCCCTAATTGTTCAACTTACCACTCACTGGTGTAAGCCTCAAACCCACGGATATATCAGTTTATAGTTCACCCTAATTTCTAAGACAATATTGTGCTCCACTTATTTCACATATTGCAACGTTGTGTAGTACAAGATTGAATGATTAACTGTTCGACAGGAAATGGAAAATCAATACTCGAATGGGACATTGCATTGTACACTTGGCTGAACTATAAGTCAGTTATTGTTCACATATTGGATTTTTCAGGAACTAAATGAGAACAATAACTTATACATAATGGCAAAAGCAAAGGTATTCTGTAAGCATACACTTACTCACAACTCTGCTGTAGTTGTTGCGTCTGATTGCAAAGGGAATAATGCGGTTGGAAACGTTGTTGTTCATGGGGAGTTTTGTCATACCACTTCTACCATCAAAACTATGAAACAAGCTTGCCTTATACAATTATTAACATTCCATGCCTACACAAGGCTACATATCATAGCATACTGGAATGGCACAGCGGATTCAGTGAGTGTCTATTTATATCTCTACTTATTGCTGTTTCCAAGGCCTTGCTATGCATTTAATTGTGTGTAGTTATTTTTAGATCCATTCACAAGTAAGAAAATAACTCTACCGTGAAAAACAAAGTTGTGTGCCAAGGTAAAACAAGGCACTGGAGTAATTTTGCAAATAAAAGTCAGAATGTTACTTTCAAATTGTTGGATGGTATTTTATTGCCTAAAAAGTGAGTAAAGTTTTGCTTTATTTAAGATACACCAGCGTAGCGCCATTGCATTTCAGTTTCTTGCATCAAACTACACATAAATTATTATCATTGATCAGTTACAGTGACAATACCTGCCGCTAAATGTCAAAACATGTCCAGACTTATTTCGAGGAACAGTTCTCGCTGGCGGCGGCCATTTGTAAACAAATAAATTTTATGTTAAACCATCTTTCATTGGACATAAGTTATATTTAGACCAATCGAAATCCGTGTACAATAACTGTGTCGGGCACATGTCTCGAGGCAAATGGGTCTGAATTCTGATTGGCTGAAATTGAAGAACGAAATTTGAAAGCGGTTGTCATTCTTTGGTCTTGCTCAGGCATGCACGAACATTCTGAAGATGAAAATTTGCAGCTGCAGTAGCCTACATTCGACAAGAAAGAGTTAAAGAAGCAATTAAAGATATAGCGTATGCATGGAACTTTTGAATCAAAAAGAAAAGACGTGCTAAATCCAGAAATAACTGGTCATAATTTTGCTGCATGATGCATCTTCGAAAAAAACGCTGCCAAAAGTTTACCCAAATTATGGCAAATATATTTGTATTATGCTATGACTGTACTGCTTTGTTGATTTCCCACATTATTAATAAAGTAACTAAATATTGTTAAATGAGTTATAACTGTATTAGCCCCCATGGTGGCCTAAATTTTGCAAAATAAATTTATCCCAGTAGGCAATACCACCCGCCATAAATTTCTGAACGTCTGGATTTCGCGCACCTGCCAGTCGCCCTATGATGTTGTTTTCCAGATCATTGATGGTTGTTGTCAAATTTTGCATATTTCTTTTATTAATTATGGCATTTTTTTGTCTCGCCCACGTATGTGAACATCCAGGCCCGTACGCACTCCCCTTAATCCGCCGAGGTCCTTACGTCTCTTTAGCCCCAATTCTCAAGGATTTGTGCCTTCTCATTGATTCGTGCCCCTAGAAAACAAGTGAATAAGCATATTCTAAGAATAGTTTTAATTGAAAATTATTTTCAAAAGGTATTTTGTTTCCCACAGTTTTCTACATCTAGGCAGCAACACTTCTTTGTTGTATGAGTGATTAAGGAATGTCACTGAAAATGTGCAAAAAGTGATAGGGCACGAACCTGATGAGAAGTTTCAAGATCAATTAGGCGACTTTGGTGGATTATTTCTAGGGACTCTAAGACTTGCACAAACAAAAATTTTGGTGAATTCCTTATGTGCACTCATAGTCAAGTGTTTGAACTTTATGTTGATGTATACATTTTCAGGAATTAATCCGAATGTAACACACAATATGAATTTATGTGCTTAGGGGCACGGATCCATGAGAATAGGGACTATACTGCTGCACACCATCACGGGTAATTTCGAGCAGGTATTTTATTTCATATATACATGTACATACAATGTGTTAAACAAAATGAATTTTTAGTAAAACCGGCCCTTTGCGCCGTTGATAACGCACCCACCTATATAAATTCCTGATGTGCGGCAGCGTTATTTTACAAATTTCTGTGGCACTGCTTGTGGTATTTATACCCCCGGCATACAAAGTGTGTCGAGGGGTAGTTCTGAGTACATAACTCATAATGACATTTCATTACACTGCATTACATAAGAGTTGTGACGGAGTAGAGTAGTCTTTCCAAATGTGCGTTTGAAGCATTCTTTGTTTACTTCGTAGTAAACTTTGGACCGTCCGTCTGTCCGTCCGTCCGTCACACTTTTCGGTTAACCACCTTGTCACAGTTTCTCAAATATGCTGCAGGTGGCGTTCGACAGACGCATTTCTTGTTTCTATATTTTATAACATCACACAATCGTAGATCTATCATGACTCAAAGGTGTCGCGCGCAAGAATGTCAACTCTGTCTCGCTAATTTTTATGCCACCGGGTTTCGAAGAAACGGGTGGCATATAGTGTTTGGACCGTCTGTCCGTCCGTCACACTTTTCGGTTAACCACTTTGTCACAGTTTCTCAAACTGGCCATAGCATCTACATAAATTGCTTAATCACTTCAACACTTCATTCATTGGTATGTGTGCCACACCTGCCTTTTCATAATTTATATCGCCTTCGCCTTTTGACCTTCACCAGGTTACTTAAATGACTTAACAATTTTGGTTAACCAGTTCGTCACAGTTTCTCAAACAGGGCCCGGTTGCTCAAAGCTTCTGTTAGCTTAACAGACTGTTAAATCCTTAGCATTGCTAAGGATTTAACAGTCTGTTAAGCTAACAGAGGTTTTGAGCAACCGGGCCCTGGCCATATCATCTACATAAGTTGCTTAATCGCTTCAATACTTCAACACTTCATTCATTGGTATGTGTGCCACACCTGCCTTTTCATAATTTATATGACCTTCGCCTTTTCACCTTCACCAGGTTACTTAAATGACTTAACAATTTTGATTAACCAGTTCGTCTGACACAGTTTCTCAAACTGCCCATATCATCTACATAAGTTGCTTAATTGCTTCAATACTTCAACACTTCATTCATTGGTATGTGTGCCACACCTGCCTTTTCATAATTTATATCACCCTCGCCTTTTGACCTTCACCAGGTTACTTAAATGACTTAACAATTTTGGTTAACCAGTTCGTCACAGTTTTCATAATTTATATCACCCTCGCCTTTTGACCTTCACCAGGTTACTTAAATGACTTAACAATTTTGGTTAACCAGTTCGTCACAGTTTCTCAAACTGCCCATATCATCTACATAAGTTGCTTAATCGCTTCAATACTTCAACACTTCATTCATTGGTATGTGTGCCACACCTGCCTTTTCATAATTTATATCACCTTCGCCTTTTGAACTTCACCAGGTTACTTAAATGATTTAACCACTTTGTCACAGTTTCTCAAATATGCTGCAGGTGGCATCCGCGTTCGACAGATGCATTTCTTGTTTTATATATATTTTTTGTGCTGTGTATTAGCATGATTAATGTCAAAGACACAGCTGGTCTCTCGTGTAATTTATAATCCTCGGGTAAGTTTTCTTCTCACATGTAATGTCACAATTGTAAATGTTTATTTTGTAGGTGGGGCACTAAAATATAAATCGTACAATAAATAAAAAAATATAATTTTATAGAATTTGTTTGGTCTTTTCAACAAATTTTGAGAAAAGCTCCAAAAGTATCTCTTGTCTCACTAAAGGTGACCAACAATATATTTATGCCTCTGGCCTCTAATGTATTTACCTTGAGTCCGTCTGAGCAACCAAACAAGAAGAAGGGGCCATTGGGGCGGAGCCTAACACAAAAGAATCCTTTGATTTATATTGTGTGGCCCCTTATTCTATTCATAACAAGGGGCCATTTCTATTGTTCTAGATTAAGAAGTTTGCCTGAGTTTCTCAATTCTGTCATAACTTCTATAGCACTTGAAGGATTACTTACTATTTCAACACAGCATACTTGTGAACAAATGCCACACATCCATGCTGCCCTTAATGTGACCATGACCATCACAACTTTGAACTTTTTCACACATTAAGAAATTTGCCAGAGTTTCTCATGTCTGTCATAACTTGTGGGTGGTGGTCAGGCGAATGAGACTGCGTAAATTAACGGTATAGGTTCCTCCTTATAGGAATCGTGATTTGCCTGGTTTGGCCCTCAGGTACGTTTTTATGCCCCACCACGATAGTGGAGGGGGCATTTAGTGTTACCCTTGTCCGTCACAAAACGTTAACGCTCGGGTAAATGTCTCAGAATTTCTTCATCCTTTGACCGATCTGCTTCATATTTCATATACACATTGCTCTAATGGTCCTCTACCGCCCTGTGCCAAATCCATGTTCGTCCTGCCCCCGCCGAGCCCAGGGTCAAGGTCACATACTTAGTGCTTCAAAAACTTTAACGCTCAGGTAAATATCTTATAATTTCTGTTTTCTTTCATGGATCAGCTTCATACTTCATATACGCATTGCTCTAATGGTCCTCTACCGCCCTGTGCCAAATCACATTGCTCTAATGGTCCTCTACCGCCCTGTGCCAAATCCATGTTCGTCCTGCCCCCGCCGAGCCCAGGGTCAAGGTCACATACTTAGTGCTTCAAAAACTTTAACGCTCAGGTAAATATCTTATAATTTCTGTTTTCTTTCATGGATCAGCTTCATACTTCATATACGCATTGCTCTAATGGTCCTCTACCGCCCTGTGCCAAATCCACGTTCGTCCTCCCCCCGCCGAGCCCAGTGTCAAGGTCACATACTTAGTGCTTCAAAAACTTTAACGCTCGGGTAAATATCTTATAATTTCTGTTGTCTTTCACGGATCATCTTCATACTTCATATACGCATTGCTGTAATGGTCCTCTACCGCCCTGTGCCAAATCCACGTTCGTCCTTCCCCTGCCAAACCCAGGGTCAAGGTCACATACTTCGTGCTTCAAAAACTTTAACGCTCCGGTAAATATCTTATAATTTCTGTTTTCTTTCACAGATCAGCTTCATTCTTCATATATGCATTGCTCTAATGGTCCTCTACCGCCCTGTGCCAAATCCACGTTTCTCCTGCCCCCGCCGAGCCCAGGATCAAGGTCACATACTTGGTGCTTCAAAAACTTTACGCTCGGGTAAATATCTTATAATTTCTGTTTGCTTTCACGGATCAGCTTCATATTTCATATACGCATTGCTCTGATGGTCCTCTACTGTCCTGTGCCAAATCCACGTTCGTCCTGCCCCCGCCAAGCTCAGGGTCAAGGTCACATACTTGGTGCTTCAAAAACTTTAACGCTCAGGTAAATATCTTATAATTTCTGTTTGCTTTCACCGATCAGCTTCATATTTCATATACGCATTGCTCTAATGGTCCTCTACTGTCCTGTGCCAAATCCATGTTCGACCTTCCCCTGCCAAGCAGGGTCAAGGTCACATACTTCGTGCTTCAAAAACTTTAACGCTCAGGTAAATATCTTATAATTTCTGTTTTCTTTCACGGATCAGCTTCATTCTTCATATACGCATTGCTCTAATGGTCCTCTACCGCCCTGTGCCAAATCCACGTTTCTCCTGCTCCAAACCCAGGGTCAAGGTCACATACTTGGTTCTTCAAAAACTTTAACGCTCAGGTAAATATCTTATAATTTCTGTTCCCTTCCACGGATCAGCTTCATACTTCATATACGCATTGCTATAATGGTCCTCTACCGCCCTGTGCCAAATCCACGTTCGTCCTGCCCCCGCCAAGCCCAGGGTCAAGGTCACATACTTGGTACTTCAAAAACTTTAACGCTCGGGTAAAAAAAAAATTGACTTGAAATTTGGCCTCATTTATTATCAAAGCGATATGTGGGGCATCCGTGTTCTATGAACACATTTTCTAGTTATCTTTGGCTCTTCAGTTACCTGGGGGTGGAATTGGGTTATTGCCCAGTATAAAAGTAGTAAGATTATTACTGATCCTACTGCTTTTGGGAGGGGCCAAGTGATTCTGGTGTGGCGATGACCTGGCATCAGATCAGGATTATTCTGATTTCAGGGCTGAATATATAGTTTTGTTACTGTAAATATTCAATTCTGATTTTGGGATTTTCACCCCATTTGTATTGTACTTGAACATGTACTTGTACAGGTAATATATGGGATTTAGTACTAAACGCATTGGCCCGGCCTTAAATGACCGTAGCTGTTGATTGGCCGTTAAACCCCAACAAACAACTTCTATAACTTCTATATCCCTAGGTGAATTAGTCATTACTTTAATATTTACCTTCACAACTGTGCTTATGAATACTTACCACTTTTGGTTACTTAACTTTACCACAGTTTCTCCAATCTGCCACCGGGGGCATTCATCTGCCGACAGGCCACGTATTCTTGTTAATATTATTTGAAAATGACATAATTTTGGTTGAATAATGATAAAGCCTGTACTGGTGTCTGATCAAATTGTAATAAAAAAATTGTAAAACAAAGTAGGGGGAGGGTGGGGGGACACTATATTAATATACACTAACCTGGTATTCTGTATATTTTTTTGTGGTCACCATTGGAGATGAATCATGATTTGCATGAACTGCTAAAACATGGCTAGAGTAATTGCATGGGCTTATGGCATTTGTGACCTGTGTAGTTCCGGATCTGCTAGCACACTTATAGTTATAAGTTATGTAACAAGCAGTATCGTGTATTCAAAAATCATGCGAGATGTTTCATTATCTGAATGACAAACAGTGCATACGCTGATCAAGAATGCTTTGATTGGCAGATTGATCTTTGCAACACGGGATCCAGTTTTTTTTTGCCGACCACGTTTGACAGCAATTCATCAATAATGTCAATCACGATTAATTTGGGGTCTCCACAACAAAATGACTGTACGATGCCTTGTGCAATGGATTGAGATTCCATCTTTTCATCGGTCGTAAAATAAATCGAAATAAGGTTAACATTGGTGGTGGACTTTTGCAATTTTTTTCTTCCACGTTTGTTGTGGCCGCCATTTTGTTGCGGCATGTGTCATAAATTTTCTACGAAAAAAGCTGACATGATCCGATTGTGTTATTTATAGTGTCTATCGCTACTACGATTATATTAATTGGTGAATTCGGGCGCCGTTCAACTCGTCCTATTTTAACTTAGTTAATTCGACCGCCATTTTATTCAACGTGTGCGTTGGTCGAAATAGTAATAATGTTACCATATTTTCATTTATTACTTATGATACTGTCCCACATGTAAAATATAAACCTGACACATTCAAAATAATAAAATGTCTGTCACAGATGTTTTTCGTTGCATCTCCTTCAGTAGACTCGGTGTCGCCGAAACAAGCAGTTTCACATCGATTTCAATTTAAGAAAATAGACTAGTAATGAGCCTGGATGTCCGGTTCACAATAGTGTCGCATTGCCGTTTTTTTTCCACAATTATTGATTTGAAAATCGGTAATATTTTCCGTAAATGACGTAATTGATAGGCCCTCTTATCCGATTTTTTTTCTCAAAATCAATATGGGCAAAAACGGCCGATGCGATAAGGGTGGAAATTTTAGATTTTGGTTCATTAACTTGGAACGGTACCCGAAACAACTGCCGTGTGATGGGTTACTAGAGTTTCGTATCGAGTTGGACCCATTTTTTTACCGCTGAGAGTCGGAATCTCTCCCGCTATATCCTGGAGTTCAAATCGAATACACCCGAAAACTGGTTTCCAGCCGTTATCGGTAATATACAGCGAGACATTGTCCGCAGCTAGAGCCGGGACCAGACTTTGTAAACATTGAATGGCCGACCGCACAGATCATCGGCGATGATTTTGTAGGATTGTATACATGAACAAATCTAGCAGTACGCGACAAACTGAAAATACATTTGAGGAGTACGCTACAGGATAAAAAAGAATTGCGTACCGGACATTTTAATTGCTTTTTGGTACGCATTGTCTCTGATTTTAATTGGGTTTTTGCATGTTTTAATTGCGTATTTACGCAAATACGCACCTTATCTGGACCTCTGTTCACCATTAGTAAAACAAAGCCATAAATCATTTAATCCAATATTTGTAACCCTGTCATTCCAGATGAGTCGGCTCGCAAAATAAGGGAACCTTGTTTGTAACAGTTTTCTTCCTTTTTCAGCCCTGGAATACATGAACAAGATTGTTTCCAACGACTGACAATGTTTCGGCCTGGTACCGTTGGTGAGACAGATTTCAGTCCCCAATCAACGCCGCGGCCACAAGGCCACACGATAGAAAGTATTCGAGAACAAATTAAACCAGAAGGTCAGATCCAGAAGATTTATAGAGAAGGCGGTAAAAACACCTATGTTATTATAGTGAAGAAGGATTGTTTGGGCTCGTCTTTTGGCTCGACAGTGTTAAAAGGCAAGGATGAGTCCTGTTCTTCGGACAACGGGAAAGATACATCTACTGATAGTAATGGAACTTCCATGTGTAGAAATTTATTGCTTGAAAATGACAGAGAAGTGAGTCGGAATGTTACAGATATAAATGACAGAGATTTTGATTCGCCAACACCAAATATCTCACATTATGTAAAATGTCGCAGACCGTTGAAAGAAGATATCAAGTTAAACTTGACCAATATTAATGATGATGAATATGACAGTGGATTCTCTTCTACAAGTGTTTTTCTGAAGCCTGATCTCTTGTGTGCGAATGATTCGGCAATTGATTTAGATACGTCTGGAAGTGGGACACATAAGGGGTATCAGTGTGGGAAATCGCGATCTTTCATTCATCCTAAATCAAAAATGAACTCGTATGTAATCCAGTCACCGTTGGCTGCTCAACAAAAGAGAGCCAGTGAGAATTTGTCCCAGCACTCGTTTCCGATGATCTCCCCGCAATGTGTGGGGTCGCGGGCGGGTGTGAAGCTAGCATACAGTACACCCATTCTCTGTGATAAACTGTTATCCCACCCTGCGGCAAGGAAACTATGTGTCCCCAGTCCAGGCACAACAGACAATAGTAACGGATTATTCCAGAAACCTGCCACATACAGTAACGAAGCCGTGCCAGTGTTGGGGAAATCTAAGATGAATTCTCCGAACTCCTCTACAATGGCTGGATCTCGGTCAAATCCAAAGGCTGTTCCTACCCTCAGTAACTTATCGCCCATACAGGCAGTAACCATGAAAGACACAACTAACTCGCAACTGCCATCGTCATATTTACCTCCCCAATCAAACACCTCTTCACCGTCCATTTCAAAGGAAATGGGCCCATTGACATCTACACCTGTCGATCCACGCATAAACGAACTCCGACATGAATCCGCAACTCATAGATCTGTTTACCATATACAGTCGCCATTTACATCCAGACAAAACTCCAGTGCAATAGAAGCTTCAAATTCAAAGGCATTTACTAAGCCACAAGTCGTCTTGCAAACATCAAACTCCCCCCTTACCTTATCCTCCTCGAGTCTAAATAACAGCTCGGGATTCGTAAGCGGTAGCTGTAGTCTGGAACTATCTGAAACATTTGATAGCCCATTTCCGAATGGCAGTCGGAAAGAAAATCATGTTGTGATAGAGAAAATGGACACGTATTCGGAAATGACAACGTGCGATCATCCTGTCCCTGCGGTGTTGAAGCAGCAGCCCAAGAGGGCTGTGGGTTCTGTTGTTGTCTCCGTGTCTCGGGACGGAGTAGTTAATGTGGAGAAGGAGGTCGAAGACCTGGGTCTCGGTACAGACGATGATATCAGCAGCTCGCAGGATTCCACGGCCAGTGTCGAAAAAGGTATACCATATTTATTGATATTCTAATAAACGCCCCCGGGGCTATGCAATTCGTGGGGATCAAAATATGTTATTTTCAGATACAAAAGCCATGTAAAACAATGTTTTAAATGGCTTTTGTATGTGGAAATGACATTTAGAATGCAAATATGGGACGGGGGCTACTATTAGAATAAATACGGTGTGTAGTATGCCAGGTGTCCGGGTTTTCAATAGCCCCCAGGGATGGGCCGTGGCCTATGGAATATGGCATTGGACTTCAATACTGGAGGTTGCGAGTTCAATCCTCGCCCGAGGAATGAAAAAGTACCAAGTTTGTCAGATGAGACTTGAAACTGTGATCCCGCATTTATATGACCTTGGCTGTTGCTGGGACATTAAACCTATTCACTTTCAATACAGGAGGCTGTGAGTGGAGTCCTCACCATAGGCGTGACAAATACTAGTTACAAAGTATTTCTATCCCGCTAGTCTGTCGGGTGAGACTTTAAGCTGTAGTCCCTTCTCTATATTACCTTAGCTGTTGCTGGGATGTTAACCCCATTCACTTTCAATACTGGAGGCTGTGAGTTCAATCCTCACTCTAGGTCAGACTAGGTGTGAGAAATAGATGCAAAGTATTTTCATCCCACTAGTCTGTCGGATGAGAGACTAAACTGTCTACATGTATATTTTGACTGAATCACAATCTGAAACGGTGCAAACCCTGATGAGATTAACCCTTTCACAACTAACTGGCATGGAGTGCCATGGACTATTTCATATTAAGTTTGAGACTTCCATTATTCAGAAATGAGCATCAGTTTGTAAAAAAATAATATATATATCCACAAATGGTGCAGATCTGGATGAGACGGCTCATTTCGAGCCGGCTGATCATGATCTACAATGTTTGAAAATATTTGAAAGAATTCTCTAATGTTGAAAGGGTTAAAAGGACAAAATGTGACCGTAGCTTAGCCGAGACATTTAACCCATTCATGTGGGTTGTCGATGGGAGCATGTGATTGGTAATTTAACGATTCCGATTCATCCAGAGACCTGGTTTTGCCCTCAGATACGTCTTTGGCATTCTTGTATGTGAGAGTTGAATTTGGTTATACCCCTTATGTGAGTAATACGATTATTCGTAATCCTATTACTTGTAGGGGAAAGGGCCAAGTAACTTTGGTGTGGTATGGACCTGGCACCAGGTCCGGTTATTCTAATTTCAGGGCTGAATACATGTATGTATTTATTTGGATGTAAATATTCCGTTGTGGTTTTCCCCCTAATGCAGCAGCTGGAATGTGGCCCGGCTTTAAATGACTGTAGCTGTTGATAGGCTGTTAAACACCATTAAACAAACAAATTAACCCATTTATTTCGCTTCAATCAGCGATCCTGAACACGTCTCTGACCAACATGCAGTGGTTGAAGGGCGTGCAGTTGAAGGAGGACGAAGCGTCACGCCCGTCGTCAGCCGGCAGCAACTACCACAGCTCGATGCCCACCATACAGTGGAAAGGTCTTAGCCATCGAGACGTCAAGCGGGTAAGGTTTCCCACGGAATAACAAGCTGACGCTAACTATTATTGCTTCATTTTCAGGACACCCATGGGGTCATATATATGTTCCGAAAACACATACAAATCTGCTGTGAAATGCTCTTAACGAAATGTGCTTTCACAGTGCATTAACCCATTCCTTTCGGAACACACCTTCACTGGGTATGAAATTTATTATTTTTGTTATTTCTCAATGAAAGTGTATGTTGTAACCACTCATTTGAACAGTCTCGATGAGACGGTTCAAATGGTGGTCACGACATATAATATACTTCTGAGCGCATAGATGGAAAATATTTAGGACATATTAGAACTTGTCATACCGCAGATAAGTTTCTCTGCTTTTGATTGGCTAGCTTGCCTGGTCGTATATGTTATATGACCTGCCAAGGCCGTCGAACATAGAGAAATTGTGATTCCCCTCCGGCGCCTCGCGTCCAATGAAGACACATTTTGAAAGCGTCTAGCGATTGCGAATTGTATTCCTCACTAAACACAATAAAACCCCGAATTGATCAATGCAAGTAACAAATTGTACTCTCAAAACCAGTCTTTATTGTTTATTTTTCCATAAATATTCTTCGCTCATCAAAATATGAGCGAAAAAATAGCCAAAATAACGAAAATTGCTTTTCAAATCTCAACACGCTTGACTTCGTGACACGGCTATATTTAGGTCACAAACTATGGGTTCCACGCACGAAACTGCGGCGTAGCAATGACAGCGAATGTTTGGGAACCAGTCGCATTATTCTAGAGGCGCCAAAGGGAGAGCAGATCGATAAGAGCAGTGGAATATAAATTAAATTACACGATATAAAAAAAACTGTCATAAAGTCGTTTTCGATTGATTTCTTACTCCATATTTAGTTTGTTTTCGTTTAATAAAAAAACAAAATGTTCATTTACGCCTTTATATTAAGACATGACGGTAGAAAATCGAATCTCGGATTATTTTTCTTCTGAAAAAACGCAAAGATCAAAAGAACAGATATGTTTATACGGCCAAATACAGGATCTGCGGTATGACAAATACGTTATTGTGATTCTACACAGGCTATATGGTGTAATATTGACCGTCTGAAGGTATGTTCACCCTCGGCTATCGCCTCGGGTGAACATACCTCCAGACGGGCAATATTACACCATATAGCCTGTGTAGAATCGCCTCGGGTGAACATACCTCCAGACGGGCAATATTACACCATATAGCCTGTGTAGAATCACAATAACTTATAATATTGGCGTATCCTCAGCATGAAAAGGGTAAACACAGTGTAGTGAAAATAATATGGGTGATTTTTACACTAGTTTAATAAATATATGTAAATGAAACTGCTACAGAAAATATTTTAGATGCTCAGAACAGCTGCATTGTATATGATCTAACATTTAAGCCAATTTAATTTGATATTCATTAAACATGTTAACTGTTTTCGTAAGAAACTTGGCATAGCTTTGTTTCTTAAGAAATCAGTATAATAAATTATTAACTCTTTCACGACTACATCTTGTCATATTGTTTGCAAACGGTGTAGATCCAGATGAGCCGTCTCATCAGGATCTGCACCATTTGTGGATATTTTCTTATTTCTACAAACAATGCCCCTTTCTGATATAAAATGGAAATTCTGTCTAAACATGGGCGTGTCTATTTTAGTTGCTCTGGAGTGAAAGGGTGATATATTAACCCTTACATTGCTCAATTAAAACTTTGTTGTCTGCTGTTTATTTTTTTTCCATTTTTCTTATCAAAAACACTGTTTGACAGCACTTTAGAATCATTTCTATTTCTTAAATGCTGTCAAACCATGTTTTTATTTAAAGAAAATACAAAATTAATAAGAAACAACAGGTCAACAGCAGACGACAATTTTCGGTTCACACGTTTTAAGGGTTAAATCATGACATAAGTAAGCTCTACTGTAAATATGGCGCCCGTATTTTGCAGATAAGTGAAGAGTGTGGCATGGAGAAGCGGCCGCCGTTCTCGTACATGTCGATGATCCAGATGGCACTGTACAGCCGTGAGGACATGAAGATGATGCTGAAGGAGATCTGTAAATGGATAGAGGACACGTTCCCCTACTACAAGCACACTGCCAAGCCTGGATGGAAGGTGGGTATAGAGAGACCTGTAAATGGATAGAGGACACGTTCCCCTACTACAAGCACACTGCCAAGCCTGGACGGAAGGTGGGTAATGAGAGATATGTAAATGGATGGAGGACACGTTCCCCTACTACAAGCACACTGCCAAGCCTGGATGGAAGGTGGGTATAGAGAGATCTGTAAATGGATTTACGACACATTCCACTACTACAAGCACATGCCAAGCCTGGATGGAAGGTGGGTATAGAGAGATCTGTAAATGGTTTGAGGACACGACCCCTACTACAAGCACACTGACAACCTGGATGAAGATGGAAGGGTTATAGAGATCGTAAATGGATAGAGGACACCTCTTACTACAAGCACACTGCCAGCCTGATGAAGGTGGTGATAGAGAGATCTGTAAATGGATAGAGACCTTACGTCCAAGACTACAGGGACACGCACACACTGCCAAGCCTGGATGGAAGGTGGGTATAAGAGAGATCTGTAATGAGGATAGAGGCACACTTCGACCAAGCCTGGATGGAAAGTGGGTATAGCATCTGTAAATGATAGAGGACACGTCTACTTCAAGCACACTCCAAGCTGTGGAGGAAAGGTGGAATAGAGAGATCTGTATAAGGACTAGAGAACACTTTCCCCCTACTACAAGCACACTGCCAAGCCTGGATGAAAATAAAGTGGGTATAGAGAGATCTGTAAATGAAAAAGAGGACACGTTCCCTTATAACTTCAAGCACCACTGCCAAGCCTTGATGGAAAGTGGTATAGAGAGATCTGTAAATGGATTAGAGGACACGTTCCCTACTACAAGCCCACTGCCAAGCCAGGATGGAAGAGTGGGTATAGAGAGATCTGTAAAAATGGTTTGAGGACACGTTCCCCTACTACAAGCACACGGACAAGCCTGGATGGAAGGTGGGTTATAGAGAGATCTGTAAATGGGATAAGAAGGAACACCTTCCCTTACTACAAGGCCACTGGCCACCTGGATGGAAGGGTATAGAGAGATCTGTAAATGGATAGAGGACACGTTCCCTACTACAAGCACACTGCCAAGCCTGGATGGAAGGTGTGGTATAGAGAGATCTGTAAATGGATAGAAGGACACGTTCCCCTACTACAAGCACACTGCCAAGCCTGGATGGAAGGTGGGTATAGATAGAGATCTGTAAATGGAATAGAGGACACGGTTCCCTACTCAAGCACACTGCCAAAGCCTGGATGGAAAGTGGGTATGAGAGATCTGTAAATGGATAGGGACACGTTCCCCTATAACAACCACTGCCAAGCCAGGAATGGGAAGGTGTAGGAGATCTGTTATAGAGGACACGTTCCTCCTACTACAAGCACACTGCCAAGCCTGGATGGAAAGGTGGGTATAGAGAGATCTGTAAATGGATTGAGGACACGTTGGGCCCCTTACTACAAGCACCATTGCCAAAGCCCCTGGATGGGAAAGGTGGGTTATAGGATATGTAAATGGATTGAGGACACGTTTTCCCCTACTAACAGCACATGCCAAGCCTGGATGGAAGGTGGGTATAGTGAGATCTGTAAATGGAATTAGAGGACAACGTTCCCTACTTACAAGCACCACTGCCAAGGCCTGGATGGAAAGGTGGGTATAGAGAGATCTGTTAAATGGATTAGAGGAACCCGTTTCCCCTACTACAAGCACACTTGCCAAGCCAGGATGGAAGGTGGGTATAGAGAAGGATCTGTAAATGGATTGAGGACACGGGTCCCCTACTTACAAGGCACACTGCCAAGCCTGGATTGGAAGGTGGGTATAGAGAGAATCTGTAAATGGATTGAGGACACGTTCCCTACTACAAGACATTGCCAGCCTGGATCAACTGGGTATTCAAGTTATGGTAAATGAAGATTGATGGGGACACGGGTTCCCCTACTAAAGCACACTGCAAGTGGATGAAGGTGGGTTAGAGAGATCAGTAAATGGATCGAGGGACACCGTTCCCTACTTCAAGCACACTGCCAATGCCTGAATGAAAGGTGGGTATAGAGAGATCTGTAAATGGATCGAGGACACGTTACCTACTTCTAGCCACACTGCCAAGCCTGGATGTGGAAGGTGGGTTATTAGAAGAGATCTGTAACTGAGGATCTGAGGGACACGTTCCCCATACTACAAGGCACACTTGCCAAGCCTGGATGAAAGGTGGGTATTAGAGAGATCTGTAAATTGGATCGAGGGACAACGTTTACCCCTACTACAAGCCACACTGCCAAAGCTGGATGGAAGGTGGGTATAGAGAGATATGTAAATGGATGGAGGGGGACACGTTCCCTACTACAAGCAACAACTTGCCAAGCCTGGATGGAAGGTGGGTATAGAGGGACAACGGTTCCCCTACTACAATGCCACCAACTGCCAAGCCTGGATGGAAGGTGGGTATAGAGAGAGATGTAAATGGATAGAGGACACGTTCCCTACTACAAGCACATGCCAAGCCTGGATGGAAGGTGGGTATTAGAGAGATCTTGTAAATGGATTGAGGGACAAACGTTTCCCCTACTTCAAAGCACACTGCCAAGCCTGGATGGAAGGTGGGTAATGAGAGGATATGTAAATGGATGGAGGACACGTTCCACCCCTAACTACAAGCACACTGGCCAAGCCTGGATTGGGAAGTGGTGGGTATAGAGAGATCTGTAAAATTGGATAGATGGGACACGATTCCCCTACTACAAGCACACTGCCAAAGCCTGGATGGAAGGTTGGGTAACTGAGAGTAATATGGTAAATGGATGGAGGAACACGTTCCCCTACTACAAGCAACCCATGCCAAGCCTGGATGGAAGGTGGGTTATGAGAGATTCTGTAAAATTGATAGAGGAACACGTTCCCTTGACTACAAAGCACACTGACCAAGAAAACGTGGATGGAAGGTGGGTATAGAGAGATCTGTAAATGGGATAGGAACGAACAACGTTCCCTACTGCAAAGCACACTGCCAAGGTCTGGATGGAAAGTGGGGTATAGGAGGGATCTGTAAATGGATAGAGGACATGTTCCCCTACTACAAGCACAATTGCCAAGCCTGGATGGTTTTAATTAGGAAGGTGGGTATAGAGGAGATCTGTAAATGGATAGAGGACATGTTCCCCTACTACAAGCACACTGCCAAGCCTGGATGGAAGGTGGGTATAGAGAGATCTGTAAATGGATAGAGGACATGTTCCCCTACTACAAGCACACTGCCAAGCCTGGATGGAAGGTGGGTATAGAGAGATCTGTAAATGGATAGAGGACACGTTCCCCTACTACAAGCACACTGCCAAGCCTGGATGGAAGGTGGGTATAGAGAGATCTGTAAATGGATAGAGGACACGTTCCCCTACTACAAGCACACTGCCAAGCCTGGATGGAAGGTGGGTATAGAGAGATCTGTAAATGGATAGAGGACACGTTCCCCTACTACAAGCACACTGCCAAGCCTGGATGGAAAGTGGGTATAGAGAGATCTTGTAAATGGATAGAGGACAAAACGTTCCCCCTACTACAAGCACACTGCCAAGCCTGGATGGAAGGTGGGTATAGAGAGATCTGTAAATGGATCGAGGACACGTTCCCCTACTTCAAGCACACTGCCAAGCCTGGATGAAAGGTGGGTATAGAGAGATCTGTAAATGGATCGAGGACACGTTACCCTACTTCAAGCACACTGCCAAGCCTGGATGGAAGGTGGGTATAGAGAGATCTGTAAATGGATCGAGGACACGTTCCCCTACTACAAGCACACTGCCAAGCCTGGATGGAAGGTGGGTATAGAGAGATATGTAAATGGATGGAGGACACGTTCCCTACTACAAGCACACTGCCAAGCCTGGATGGAAGGTGGGTATAGAGAGATCTGTAAATGGATCGAGGACACGTTCCCCTACTTCAAGCACACTGCCAAGCCTGGATGGAAGGTGGGTATAGAGATATGTAAATGGATTGAGGACACGTTCCCCTACTACAAGCACACTGCCAAGCCTGGATGGAAGGTGGGTATAGAGAGATATGTAAATGGATGGAGGACACGTTCCCTACTACAAGCACACTGCCAAGCCTGGATGGAAGGTGGGTATAGAGGACACGTTCCCCTACTACAAGCACACTGCCAAGCCTGGATGGAAGGTGGGTATAGAGAGACCTGTAAATGGATAGAGGACACGTTCCCCTACTACAAGCACATGCCAAGCCTGGATGGAAGGTGGGTATAGAGAGACCTGTAAATGGATTGAGGACACGTTCCCCTACTTCAAGCACACTGCCAAGCCTGGATGGAAGGTGGGTAATGAGAGATATGTAAATGGATGGAGGACACGTTCCCCTACTACAAGCACACTGCCAAGCCTGGATGGAAGGTGGGTATAGAGAGATCTGTAAATGGATAGAGGACACGTTCCCCTACTACAAGCACACTGCCAAGCCTGGATGGAAGGTGGGTAATGAGAGATATGTAAATGGATGGAGGACACGTTCCCCTACTACAAGCACACTGCCAAGCCTGGATGGAAGGTGGGTATAGAGAGATCTGTAAATTGATAGAGGACACGTTCCCCTACTACAAGCACACTGCCAAGCGTGGATGGAAGGTGGGTATAGAGAGATCTGTAAATGGATAGACGACACGTTCCCCTACTGCAAGCACACTGCCAAGTCTGGATGGAAATCGTGGTAGAGAGAAGATCCTGATCTGAAATGGATAGAGGACATGTTCCCCTACTACAAGCACACTGCCAAGCCTGGATGGAAGGTGGGTATAGAGATCTGTAAATGGGATAGAGGACATTTTCTTCCCCTACACAAGCACACTGCCAACCTGGATGGAAGGTGGGTAATAGAAGAGCCTGTAAATGGGATAAGGACACGTTCCCCACTTAACAAGCACACGCCAAGCCCGGATGGAAGGTTGGGTAATAGGAGAGGATGGTAATGGAATAGGAGGGCAACTTTCCCCTACTACAACACCACTGCCAAGCCTGGAATGGAAGGTGTATAGAGAACTGTAATGGATAGAGGACGACACGTTTCCCCTACTGTTTCCCCCTACACAAGCACACTGCCAACGTGGATGGGATAGGAGGGTTATAGAGAAGATCTGTACTGGGATAGAGGACCACACTGTTCCCCTACTCAAGCACACTGCCAAGCTGGATGGAAAAGGTTAAAGAGAGATCTGAAAAAGGATGAGGAAACCGTTTCCCCTACTACAAGCACACGCCAAGCCAAGGATGGAAGGTGGGTATAGAGAGATCTGTAAAATGAAGATAGAGGACATGTTCCCCACCCCTACTAACCACAGCACACTGCCAAGCCTGGATGGTAAGGTGGGTATAGAGAGATCTGTAAATGGATAGAAGTTTTACACGATTCCCCCTACTACAAGCACACTGCCAAGCCTGGATGGAAGGTGGGTATAGAGAGATCTAAAAGTAAATGGATAGAGGACATGTAATTGTTTCCCCTACTACAAGCACACTTGCCAAGCCTGGGATGGAAGGTGGGTATGGAGAGATCTGTAAAGGTGGGTATAGAGAGGGATTGTAAATGGATTAGGGGACACGTTTCCCCTACTACAAGCAGCACTGCCAAAGACTGGATGGAAGGTGGGTATAGAGAGATCTGTAAATGGATAGAGGACACGACTTTCCCCTACTACAAGCACACTGCCAACGCCTGGATGGAATGTGGGTATAGAAGAGATCTTGAAAAATGGTATAAGAGGTAAATGGACTAGCCGACGTTCCCCTACTACAAGCACACTGCCAAGCCTGGATGGAAGGTGGGTATAGAGAGATCTGTAAATGGATAGAGGACATGTTCCCCTACTACAAGCACACTGCCAAGCCTGGATGGAAGGTGGGTATAGAGAGATCTGTAAATGGATAGAGGACACGTTCCCCTACTACAAGCACACTGCCAAGCCTGGATGGAAGGTGGGTATAGAGAGATCTGTAAATGGATAGAGGACATGTTCCCCTACTACAAGCACACTGACAAGCCTGGGTTGAAGGTGGGTATAGAGAGATCTGTAAATGAATTGATAACACGTTCCCCTACTTCAAGCACACTGCCAAGCCTGGATGGAAGGTGGGTATAGAGAGATGTGAAATGAATCCAGGACGCTGAGGATTTATGTTCACTTCGTTTGTAAGGCAAATGTGTTTTATCAAGGCTGCTTGTGAGGGGATTAGGTTAGTGATAACGATGCCCTTGTTAGGTTAACGCAAAACTTGTTACCTGATATAAATGGATATTGTCTATTTTGCAGAACTCCATTCGGCACAACCTGTCGCTGTACAATATATTTGTGCGAGAGTCGTCCAAGCGGCACGGGTCGTACTGGACAATCAAGCCGGACACTGAACCGAGGACCAAACAGTACAAGGATAGACATGCCAGTGAGTGCCTGCTCGGCTTAAACCTTTGCGCTTGGTCTTGACCATACTGTTCACACACTGCCACTCCCTGTACCATCACAGAGCTCAAGATAAGCTTTGTGTCTAAAGAGTATTATACCCCTAAATGCATATTTTATTTTACAAATGGATTATTGTGATTTTCTTCATTATTAAATATTTAAGGGAACAAATGATGAAAACATAACAAAAATTAACCATTCACTTATTTGAGTGTATTATTACTTATTCACTTATTATGCCACCGGGTTTCGAAGAAACGGGTGGCATATAGTGTTTGGACCGTCCGTCTGTCTGTCCGTCCGTCCGTCACACTTTTCGGTTAACCACTTTGTCACAGTTTCTCAAATATGCTGCAGGTGGCATCCGCGTTCGACGGACGCATTTCTTGTTTATACTGTAATACAGTTGAAAATTTACTTAGTTGAGCTGCAAAAAGCAAACAGTGTAAGTAAGTAAATTTTCAACTTTATTACAGTATTTACACTACTCAATTTGAAAATCAATGCGTATTTTCACATTGCTGTGAGTACTTTGTGCTCCCACTGATAATCAATGCATATTCAGCTGAAATAAGTGTAAAATACGCCAATACGCACCTTATCTGCAGCTCTGCCATCAGTAAAAATTTTTTATTCTAATCCTACTTTCAACACTACAGACTGTTTCCTAATGTTTGCAAACAGTGTAGATCCAGACTCACGCATTCACCTAATTTTGGGTGAAAGTCCATTGTAAACCACACAGAGTCCACTCCGTTGCCAAACTTGATTTCAACTCACCGTGCAGTGCTTGACACTCGCCGAATCGGCATGGTAGCCCAAATAAAAATATTTGGGCTAGTAAAAATTTTGGAATCCCATATTTCACTAGCCCAAATGAAAAGTTGGTAGCCCAAAAAAGGTATGACTCAATTTAATGAAATATGCAATTAGGGGCGTATCTACACTGGCAGAGATGGACGAGTGACACAAAATTAAATGTACAATTTAATATGTTTATATTTATAATAGTCCACGGTGATGTGATCCTCTGTTGTGAGCTCCAGCCACGGCCGGTCCCTCTTCCAATTCACCATTACTCCCCTGTTACCCCTGTTCTCCTCATACCTAAAACAATAGACTGAATACTTAAGATAGAAAGTGGTATATACTCAAAGGAGATCAGAGAGCCAGGGAAAACCAGAAACCAAACACTTTGCATCAAATACATGGCACGCGTACAGCGGTGGTCTCGGAGCCTTTAAAAGCGTGAAAAAATGCACTCCCCGACCAGCGGTGTATGATTCCCAAGAGAACGCAATAAACACTACAAGAAAAGTAAAAATACAACAAAAGCCCCACAAGACACTACGCACAATTACCCAACAAACACACTATAGTATTTTTGTGCTAAATAATTCTAGAAAATTACCTCCTCACGAAAGAGTATCGATTCGTAGATAATTTGAAAGGTAATCAGTATTGCTATGCAGCTACATTCAATGCATTTCTGCGCTTAATTAACATGCGACAAGTTGTTTTATAGAATGCAGAGATTGGGTCCGAAAACAAATGAGGACGAAATAAGCAAGGTGCGATTTCGAACGCCGGGTAACATCCGCCATTTTCATTGGATAATTTACGCAGTCAAGAGTATGCCTACCCAATCAGCAACGTAAACACGCGTGTTTGACAAATGTCAAGGATTGTTTTTATTAAAAATAACACAGGATTTGTTTACAATCGTCAGAAACAGCAAATGTTTTGAGTTTGGTAAGAAAAACGAACATCTTCCAAAATATGTGTAAAATATAAAATATTTGGGCGAGTGTCAAGTATGCGGCGGGTAAAATCTGCTCGCCCAAGATGAAATTCACTCGCATTGGCGACTTGGCGACCGCCCATATCGAGCACTGCGCGTGTAACATTCACACCCTGTGTCAAGGGAAATAATCCAGTATTGAAATATAATTTATGGCATAAAATGGGCTTTTGCAATATATTAACACAGTGTAATAAAAATCATAATACAATGGTTTAATAAATATCCAATTGAGCCCGCCACAGAAAACATGTTAGGTAATCAGTACAGCTTCAAATTATGATGATGTTCTTGTGCAATAAATATAATCTAACATTTCTGTTGATTTAATATGATAGTTATTAAATTTGTTGACTGATATCATAAGAAACTTGGCATAGCATTGCTTCTTTTTGCTTATTATAAATATCATATTAAATCCTCACTCGTGTATTTAGATATAGAGTTTATTCAATTACGATTTTGAAATACCGGATTTGCTTCCCCAGACATCTGGAAATCTGATAAAGAAATGAGTGTGAAGCACGAGTTTCTTTGTCGGATTTACATATGTCTCGCAAATGTCTAGGAGGAAATATTTCCTTCAAGGAAATAAATCCCTCCAGAATGACAGTAAATCACTGGGTAGCATGTGAGATCCTCTATTTATCGTCCCCTCAGACTCATCAACGCCCCTGCCATCTCAGGCGTCTGGCGGAGTGATCCCGATCATCCCAATGTACAGCTCGATGGGCCAGCTGTCGGCCGTCACGCCCCAGCAGATGTGTGCCGCTGCTGCTGCCACCACCACCGCCCCCCAGGGCACCACAATTACCACTCCTGGACCCAGGAAGAGGGGTATGTCTCATTGTTGTTTCACCTAGCCTATTTTAGCCACGCCATGCCCCATTTTGCTGGCGCCATGCAGAGCTCCAGATAAATCTGAAAATACGCATTGATTTCAAATTGAGTAGAGAAAATATTGTAATAAAGTTGAAAATATACTTAGTTGAACTGCAAAAAGGAAACAGCAAACATATCGGAGCTAAATGATTGTAGCTATTAAGCAAATGTGGAATTTGTTATGAAAATTTCAACATCATTTACTGAAAATATCACAGTTTCTGTAAATATATTTCATGATATTCTTATGTGAAAAAAATCACTTGGCTCGTCTCGTATGACCTTATCTGTTGCTGGAACGTTAGACCCATTCACTTCTCCTGATTCTCAATGCTGATTTACCCCAAAAATATGCCTATCTGGAGCCCTGAAAGCTATTTCCCATTAATGCGACAGTTATTTTGCAGGTAACGTGCCGATACTGCCACGCCCGAGCCCGTACAGCACCCCTCAGGCTTATGCCCTGATCCCAATACAGAACGTGAGCCAGCCATTCGCCATGTCCGGCCCGCCCCAACCCCAGCCACCTGTGATAGTGAGCCTGTCGAACGCCCAGCCAGGCATGTCCACCTGCTCTAGTCCCGTCATTAATGAAGGTGAGTGTCACACATGCTAGCTGATTTTCCCTCATTTTGTCCGGGATCGAAGATGGTCGCCAAAAGGTCAAACCGGTATCTTTTTATTAGAGCTTTCAAACGGCCATTTCTTACTAATCGCTTAGTCGATGCTGGTCAAACTTCATAGTTATTGTCTTTCGGTGAAGCATTTACAGATTTTTCAAATTGGAGATCGTCACATAATCCAAGATGGCCGCCGTATACAGTTGACAAAATCTGTAAACAATGTCTTGTCTTTCCATTATAATCATAGACTTGTATCGACTAAACTTTGTAGGAATAATGAATGTATAAATCTCTCTCAGATTTACTTGCATATATGTAAGACTGAGATCAGGCGTCAATCCCAGAACGGAGGTCAATTTTTCCCAGAACGGTGATGAACTCAGCACTTCCAAGCTTGCATGACTTCAAAGTTAATGACATAACGTCACGCTCTGGTCGCATTCGTCCAGATAAAAAATTGCGGCAACTAGTGAAGACGTCAGTTTTGTCATCGTGGCCAAACATACATTACCCACCGTGAAATGTTTAGTAATGAAAATGAATTAAAACGTATGACAGTCGTGTCTTGCAAATGTCCCGTGTGTGCACTTTTTCCGGCCATTGTCAGATTGGCCCCTGTTCTGGGATTGACGTCAAGTTTTCGGTCCCCGTTCTGGGACTGACCCCCGATCTGGGTCTTACATATATAATAACCAGGGGAGCAATATAGGACCACAATGGCCCTCTTGTTGTTTATTCAATAACTTATTAACTCCTTCACTGGTTTTTCATAATATTTGGCCACAATGTGTGTATGGATGGTGCTTTGTTTTGCATACGACCCACGTCCAACCACCCAAGGTCAAGGTCACTCGGGACATACGTTTTTATACGCCCGTTTGAACAAAACAAGACATATTATGTATTTACCTTGTACGGGCAGGCGGGCACAGCTTGTTCACGCAATAACTACTGTTCTGCTTGACGGATCGTAAATTTTTTCGGTAATACGAAGAAGCCTAGTGATTTTCAAAAATTTCCGATGGCTTATCTCCCCTTGGCGACCATTTTTAAATTTCACACTCTGTATCCTTGTTCCATGCAATAACTCAAGTACTACTTGACGGATCGTAACGAAATTTGGTATACATGCCTAATCCTTTCTAATGACCTATCTCCCCTGCGGCCATTTTTTATTTTCGCTCCCTTGTCCACGCAATAACTCAAGTTCTATATATGTATACATGTTATATCACGTCAAGATGAAGAGCCATATTGGTTTTCAGTGAGTTATCTCCCCTTGTTGACTGGCCTTGCCTCAGCGGGTGTATATTGTGATCTTCGGCGCTCTTGTTAATTTTCGCACTCTGTCCTCTTGTCCACACAAGAAATCAAGTTCTACTTGACTGATCGTAACCAAATTCGGTACGGTACACATGATAATCACGTCAAGATGAAGAACCCTATTGGTTATCTCCCCTTGTTGGCTGGCCTTGCCTCGATGGGCATATATTGTGACCTTCGACCTTTGTTTCTTTAAATTATTATTATCAAGTCTGCCAGCGAGACGATTAGCTTCGTTTAACGATGCTAGTTCTTGTTTTTCCAGTGTCGGCGGCCGTAGCCTCGATTCAGGTCTCCAGTGCCAGCCCTATACCTACGGAGTTCTGTGAAACGCCAGTGCGGGAGCCGGTGGCAATATGCAGCAAGCCGATAAACATGGTGCGCCAGGCCTGGCTAGACAGCCAGTGTGTAGACACCGCCTCGGACAGTGAGCTCACCAGCTCTAACGATATCGCCAGCTCAAATGAATATCCTGGCAACAGAGCTAAGTCGAAACGGCCGCGCGATAAACCGGGTCTTCCGAAACCTACACTGTACAAGCAAACAAAAACTAAGAAAGTGACCGGTTCGAAACGAAGGAAGCTACAACAGAAGGAACGAAGCTTGCTGCAAGACAGTTCGGATGAAGAGGACGATGGTGCTCGATTCCTCTCGAACTTGGAAAAGGATTTAACGACTCCTCTGAAAATGTTAGATACGAACGACGTCGACGAATTACTGACGACGTCCACACCGTTTAAGAGTGACACACATGGATCGTCCCCGCAGCTTCCTTCGCCAATTAGGGGCCTTACTCCCCTCAGGTCAAGTGGCCTCTTCGACGGCAGCTTTATGGACAGTTTAACTGCGGATAACAAAGTTTTGGGATTATCGCCCGATATACACAGTGCTAGAAAATTCTCGATAGATGTTTCGCAGAAATTGACGCAAAGTCCAAACTTAATATCCGAGTTCAACGAACTTCCGCTGCTAAACACGCCAGACAAAATAAACGGTAGTCCCGATAGCAATACGAGTCTAGAAAACAAGAACTTGTCACGATTTTTAAGCGATTATGTTCTAGATCCTTGCGAGCCGGAAAGTTTCCCAAATCTGAACTGGAGCACCATTCAACAAATGGTGGATAATATGGACGAATCCTGATGTGATATAATTGTAGTATGTACAGCATTCCAGTTTCATTATCAAGTGCCTGCCTTGCCTTCATCATTTCGTCCATCTGTATATATGGCTGTGACTGGAGAATTGGAACTTATTGTTTGCCCTAGTTTCTTGACCAATGAAAGCAGAGTATTTCGTCTCAATTAGTCGCATATTGCGACGCTTTCGCCAATATCTATTAAATTAATCATTAAATGTTGCAATAACTCGGTAGTTATATTTAGGACCACAGGCCCCGCCTTATTGACGTAATTTCCTGTGAAGTGCACCGTGTGTTCGATCGATTCAGTGTCACACCGCCAATCACGTAATAGTATCGTTGTTGAAAACATGTGTATGGGCAGCGCTCCATTCTAATAGACATGTGCCTGCGATTGGGCGGGGCAGCCAATAAGTTATAGTTCACATATTGATTTTTGTCGCGCCCGCTTGCGGAAAGCGGCCGTTTGGCGTACGTACGTGTGTCCGGTTAAAGTTGTTTGGTTAAGTTGTTTGGTTAAGTTTTTTGGTTAAAGTTTTTGGTTAAGTTCTTTGGTTAAAGTTTTTGGTTAAGTTTTTTGTTTAAAGTTTTTGGTTAAGTTCTTTGGTTAAAGTTTTTTGGTTAAGTTTTTTGTTTAAAGTTTTTGGTTAAGTTCTTTGGTTAAAGTTTTTGGTTAAGTTTTTTGTTTAAAGTTTTTCGTTATACTATATTTCTGCAACTGCTTTGCCCATTACCTTGAAACTTCACATGGGTGTTTATCATCATCTATATTTTCATTCTACCCCCCTCCCATGCGGTCCCTGTGCCCAATGTCAAGGTCAAATTACTTTGAAGTTTTTGGTTAGTTTTTTGGTTAACGTTTTTGATTAAGTTTTTTGCTTAAATTTTTTGGTTAAAGTTTTTCGTTATACTACATCTCTGCAACTGCTTTGCCCATTACCTTGAAACTTCATATCGGTGTTTATCATCATCTATATTTTCATTCTACCCCTCCTGTGCGGCCCCTGTGCCCAATGTCAAGGTCAAATTACTTTGAAGTTTTTGGTTAAGTTCTTTGGTTAAAGTTTTTGGTTAAGTTTTTTGGTTAAGTTTTTTGGTTAAAGTTTTTTGTTATACTATATCTCTGCAACTGCTTTGCCCATTACCTTGAAACTTCACATGGGTGTTTATCATCATCTATATTTTCATTCTACCCCCTTCCGTGCGGCCCCTGTGCCCAATGTCAAGGTCAAATTACTTTGAAGTTTTTGGTTAAGTTTTTTGGTTAAAGTTTTTGGTTAAGTTTTTGGTTAAAGTTTTTCGTTATACTACATCTCTGCAACTGCTTTGCCCATTACCTTGAAACTTCACATGGGTGTTTATCATCATCTATATTTTCATTCTACCCCCCTCCCGTGCTGCCCCTGTGCCCAATGTCAAGGTCAAATTACTTTGAAGTTTTTGGTTAAGTTTTTTGGTTACGGTAAATTTTTTGGTTAAAGTTTTTTGTTATTCTATATCTCAGCAACTGCTTTGCCCATTACCTTGAAACTTCATATGGGTGTTTATCATCATCTATATTTTCATTCTACCCCCCTCCCGTGCGGCCCCTGTGCCCAATGTCAAGGTCAAATTACTTTGAAGTTTTTGGTTAGGTTTTTTGGTTAAAGTTTTTCGTTATACTATATCTTTTTTTTTAGTGTCCATGCCTCGCCACAAGGCGCGACATGCAGGCCGCGGCCATCTAGTTTGATAAACTAATTTCTCGCTCGCTACGAAATTAATTTATTAAAAATTCATTATGTGAACTATAACTATTACTTATGAGATTTTGACAAGTGTTGCTCCTGTGGCCTGATAAAGAGTTATATTGCTTGTTAGAAGTATGAAGGGTGTGTCATTGATGGTATGGCGAACAGTGCAGATCCGGATTCGGATGCAGAGTCTGATCTGGATCTACACTGGTCGCAAAGCCCATAAGCCCCATTTCCCCAGTCACAGCTACGTATTATCTTTCTGTTGTTAGGACATTAATCAATCATTATTTAGACCACCGACTGGTAATTGGTATAATTGCATTTATGTGCCGATAGGCCACATTTTCTTGTCATTACTATTCCATTAATATCATAACCCAGCGCCATTTTTTCAAGAATTTGTGAAGGGGTCTGTCTGGTCCTTTTGATTTTGTGAAAAATAAGCGCGATTTTTGCCAAAATTGTGAAAAATTTTGCAACACATTAAAAATCAAATAATTAGCATGGTAATACTAAAAAGTCACTACACGACAATGGATTATAGTGTCTAGGTAAAATTACAGAAAATCAATTGCTACATGCCTATAGTTTTTCAGGAGCAGTGCAGTATTGTATACATGTCACATCACTAAATCAAATCAAACGGATAGTTGATTTTGAAGTCGCAATAACGAGATCTTATACACTGTTCAGTTCATAGAATGACGACCAGCGTAGGCCCTGATCAGTCTGAGCGGATGTGCAGTCTGATCTGGGGCTACGCTGGTCGCCACACAGGCTGATCTGGAGCTACGCTGGTCACATACGTTGTAAGGTCCCTTTTGTCGTCAGGGGGCCCATATGTAGAATACACATCTAGCTATATTGTTTAGTAATTCTACATACACAAACTAACAATGGCTTCACATCTAGATATATTGTTTTAATAGTAATTCTACATACACAAACTAACAATGCAAACTAACAATGGCTTCACATCTAGATATATTGTTTAGTAATTCTACATACACAAACTAACAATGGCTTCTAGTAGAAGCCATTGTTAGTGTGTGTATGTAGAATTACTAAACAATATATCTAGATGTGCAATACATGTATACCCTTGTTTATAGATTGGGAAATTTGGTAAACAATGGATAATGTGCCCTTGTCAATAATAATGAACAATGATGCATGTAGCGGAATCCTGACCGAAGACCTGGTTTGACCCTCGGGTACGTCTTTCGCTTTCTTGTATGTGAGAGTTGAATCTGGTTATACCCCTTATAAGAGTGATTACTTTTAGGGGAAGGGGCCAAGTGACTTTGGTGTTGAATGGACCTGGCACCAGGTCAGATTATTCTAATTTCAGGGGCCCCGTGCAGGCACCGGGGCCCCGTGCAGGCACCGGGGTGGGATCAACTGATCCTGAGAATAGTGCTGCAGTAGCCATTGCTTGTCGTAAAAGGCGACTAAACTGGCTTAACGATTGGGTTCATACTTTCCGGAACCCACTATACCGGATTTGGCACTCATGTACATTTTTGGCTTTCTTGTATGTGAGAGTTGAGTCTGGCTATGCCCCATATATAAAAGTAAGATTAGCGCTAATCCTATTACTTTTAGGGGATGGGATAAATGATGCTTGTGGCGAGGGCCTGGCACCAGATCAGGTTGTTCTAATTTCAGGACTGAATATATATTTTGATTGTAAATATTGAGTTCTGAAGTTGGGATTTACCCCCCTCGGACAGGTGGATACGGGACACGACCCCGTTGACCCGTCTGCGTGTAGACTCCCTGAGGCTTGTACCTCTATGTCAGAAAAGCGGACGTTAAACCCTATTCACTCTCACTCACTCTAATTTCAGGGCTGAATATATTTGTTCTCGATGTAAATATTCCGTTCTGATTTTGGGATTTTCCCCCCAATGCAGCAGGTTAAAATGGGATCGAACCCGTTTGCCCGGCCTTACATGACCTTAGCTGTTGATAGGCCGTTAAACACTAATAAACAAACAAACACAGCCACATATCGGCACATGTGATAGCAAGTTCTACCCGGGTAAGGTCCCTTCCCTCATCCATCAGCCCATATGTATGTACAGGATTCATATCCAAACACTGCCACATATCACATGACCATTTTACAGGCCTCGACATATCCACTTGTACGATCGTATTGGTGAGTGAATTTGCGATCTGGACGAGTGGTAATTTGAAGTGACAGTGGGGAATAAACATCTAGAAATGTATGAGTTGAAATCAAATCTGGGCGAGTGGAAAATTAAGAATTTGTTCATGCCGTTTTAATTTGTTGCGTCTCATTAACATGGTTACATTACTGTACAATATTCTGCAAACATTTCCATAAACATTATCGCAACTGTAATTTTTGCAGAACTAATTGAGAAATAATCATGATTCTGTTTAATTATCTAAGAGTACTTTCATTTTTAAATATTTGCACTGTCCTTAAATTTATGATGGAAACGCCCATTCAATGTATCGCGTTTATATCTGAGTGCATTACAATGGCCCAACGAGACGTCGCATGACGTTGATTTGCTCAAGTTTGTTTGGCGTCATTAATCTCCACAATGTTGTCAATAACGGCACGCCAATTTGTTATTATTTACATTTATGAAACTATCTGAAAGTGCAATGTAAATATAAATAATATAACCATGGGCAGTTGCGTTTACTGTCGTATGAAAATATATTTGGTCTATTTAAAGTACATGTATGTGTGAGTCTTCTGACTGCACACACACACGCACACACACCACACGCACACGCACACGCACACACACACACACACACACTTTAAAGGCCCTGAATGGCTCAGTATTACAATTTTCCGATTTTTTCAAACACAAAAACATGTTTGGCAACTGATTTAGTACACAAAACTAACATATACTGCCCAATAGATACATCTCAAGTCTTGAGATTTACATCTTAATCGCAATGTGAAGACAACAAAAACTTGTTTTGTGTACCACTCGGTGCAAAATGTCAATATTGACAAATTAATTTCCGTAACCCAACGGCTTCGGCTCGGAAGCGAGTCGATAAACTCCGGCTATCGTAATTCATCGGCCGCGAATCAGGGAGTTGAGCAGTTGACCCGAGCTTCTATCGGAAAATCGATCGGACTTTGAACACGCACCTGCTGTTTGTTTATCAACACATATTGATATTTTCATCGACTAAAAACTCATTTTTGTACCAAAATGAATGCAAACAGTTTTAAAGTGTGTGTAAATAGAAACCTGTTGGATTTATGTGTGGGAAAACCCAATAGGAGGCCAAATTCGGCAACTTGAGCCGTATTGGGGCTTTAAACAGACCAAATGCATTCCCGTATGTATATGATCTTGCTGTTGAACAGCCGCAAACCCTAAATCTAAGCAAGAGTCTGATTTTGTGAACAAGAATGAAGTACATGCTTGGAAAGTTTTACAAGCACGGGCCCACAGCTTATCTGGAACTCGGGAATAATCACAGTGTTTGTAGAGTGTAGACATGAAATTCTATGTTCGTCAGATCCTGACCAAACTTTTACAGTGCCTTACTGCCATTGATAGATAACCAGTTGTATAGATATGTTGGCCTTTACTTACTTGCTATTGTTATAGTCTGATCAAGATATTTGGAGAACAGAAGGTCAAGGTCATCAGACTCTGATGACCTGTTCTCCAAATATCTTGGAGGATGGGCCGGTATGCACCAGTATGCGCCTCTTTACGATGAATCTATCCTCACCCCACCCCCACCGGTGCATTCCTCACTATATATGGCCTTATTGTTGAAAGGACGTAAAACCCCCAATTAATTTTTTAATATAGCGATCATCAGAGCGAGGCCTTTAATCCTACAGATATCTTTGTCAGGACTCGCATTATTTTAATGTGCCATACTGCTTATGTTTAGAATGCATGGACTGCCTAAATGTTCGCTCTGTTTGACCTGAACTAAATTCATATTTTGGTCTCCATTTTTGTCGCGCCTGCTTTAGCAGAGGCGCGACTATAGTCGGCGCTTTTTCCGTTGTCCGCGTCGTAGTCCGCGTCGTCCGTTTCTTTTGTAAGGCAAATAAAGTTATTGTTTTTTCACAACACGGTCAAATGCCTCGGCAGGCGCGTTACAGCTTCCGTGGCGGAATTCTTGTTTTACATTTGCAAATATATACTTGTTGTATTATATCTAAGAAAATGTACTATAGTATTTTCTATTGTGGTTAATAAAATAAATTTGTGAATGCTATTTAACAGTGTACTTGTTAAAAATATTTATATGTGTGCATGTAGTTTTGAATGCCATGTAATCCAAATTCCTAGTGTTTTCTCTTTTTTTATGCCCCAGCAATATAGTGGAGAGGGCATTTAGTGTTACTCTTGTCCGTGGTCTTAGTAAAGTAAACAAGGTAAAATACTATCAATGCAGTAGGTGGGACATCTGTGTTCTATGAACACATTTTTATGCCCCCGCCACCGAATGGTGAGAGGGGCATATAGTGTTACCGGCGTCCGTACGTCCGTCCCGAAACGCTTGGGTAAATGGCTTATAATTTCTGTTTCCTTGCTCGGATCTGCTTCACATTTCACAGGCACAGCTGTGACTGGAGAAATGGGGCTTATGACATTTGTGGTCAGTCTGCCTCCCGATTTTTATCTGGAGAAATGGGGCTTATGACATTTGTGGTCCGTCTGCCTCCCGATTTTTATCTGGAGAAATGGGGCTTATGACATTTGTGGTCAGTCTGCCTCCCGATTTGTATCTGGAGAAACGGAGCTTATGGCATTTGTGGTCAGTCTGCCTTACGATTTATTTCTGGAGAAACGGGGCTTATGACATTTGTGGTCAGTCTGCCTCCCGATTTGTACCTGGAGAAACGGGGCTTATGTCATTTGTGGTCAGTCTGCCTCCCGATTTATATCTTGAGAAACAGGGCTTATGACATTTGTAGTCAGTCTGCCCTACGATTTATTTCTGGAGAAACAGGGCTTATGACATTTGTGGTCAGTCTGCCTCCCGATTTGTACCTGGAGAAACGGGGCTTATGTCATTTGTGGTCAGTCTGCCTCCCGATTTATATCTGGAGAAACAGGGCTTATGACATTTGTGGTCAGTCTGCCTCCCAATTTGTACCTGGAGAAACGGTGCCTATGACATTTGTGGTCAGTCTGCCTCCCGATTTATATCTGGAGAAACGGGGCTTATGACATTTGTGGTCAGTCTCCCTCCCAATTTTTGTCTCGCCCGCGAAGCGGAAAGCGAGACATAGGTTTTGCTTTTCCGGAGTCGTCGTCGTCATTCAATGTTAAGTTTTCGTGTTACGGTCATTACTTCAACACCTTATCAGCTACAGTCATCAAACTTTATACATACCTTTACTATGATATGTAGATGAATATAGGACTATTAAAAAAAATTCCGGGCTCCAGGGTCAAGGTCAAACTCTTTCTTTCTATGCTACAAACTGAACATTAATGCATGAAGACCCGTTTTCTCGTGCGCTCTGTACACCTTACCTGTAGAGGCCCCATGCAGGCACCGGGGCGGGATCAACTGATCCTGAGAATAGTGCTGCAGTAGCCATTGCTTGTCGTAAAAGGCGACTAAACTGGCTTAACGATTGGGTTCATACTTTCCGGAACCCACTATACCGGATTTGGCCCTCATGTGCATTTTTGGCTTTCTTGTATGTGAGAGTTGAGTCGGGCTATGCCCCATATATAAAAGTAAGATTAGCGCTAATCCTATTACTTTTAGGGATGGGATAAATGATGCTGGTGTGGCGAGGGCCTGGCACCAGATCAGGTTGTTCTAATTTCAGGACTGAATATATATTTTGATTGTAAATATTGAGTTCTGAAGTTGGGATTTACCCCCCTTGGACAGGTGGATACGGGACTCGACCCCGTTGACCCGTCTGCGTGTAGACTCCCTGAGGCTTGTACCTCTATGTCAGAAAAGCGGACGTTAAACCCTATTCACTCACTCACTTACCTGTAGAGAGAACAATAGCCTTCTCCAGTTGAACACTTCTGCATGTGCAAGCATGTGCAAATTTCCAGCTTGACCACTAAATGTCCAGCTAAATTATTACAGGTAATTTATACAGGTAAATTATTATACCTGGGTATTACATTTCCGTAATCTGTGTTGACAATATTGTGGCAATATCTGGACCTGTGCAGATATGATATGTAGATACATATAGGACTATTATAAAAATTCTGGGCTCCAGTAGCGAGCATTATTTTTTTGTTAATTATTAAACTTTTTTTTTTAAAACTTTTTTTCCATTTTTAGCCTTTTTTTGGTTTTTTTGGGGAAAAAAATCATTTTAAACTCTTTTTTTTAAACTTTTTTTTCATTTTTAGCCAGGTTTTTTTTGGGAAAAAATCCACGCTATTGGATTGGCGAAAGCCAGGCGGGCGGGCGGCGTCCACAATCAATGTTAAGTTTTCGTGTTTCAGTCCATTTCTTTGTTACTGTAACACATAGGACCAACCAAAACTTTCACGAGCTTCATTAACCAAGGGGGTTGCCCACCACATATCACTATCCAACATGTTACCTTTTTGAACTTGACCCATTTTTTCCGCGCAGTCAATGTTAACTTTTCGCGTTTACAATGTTAAGTTTTCGTGTTTAAGTCCATTTCTTTGGTACTGTACCACCAGGACCACCACCTAAACTTTCACAGCTTCATAACCAAGGGTGCCCACCACATACAACTATCCAACATGTGACCATTTTTTTTACCTTCACCTATTATTTCTACGTAATTCACTTAGCCATTTTCAACGTTAACTTTTTAACGTACGTCTAGTTAAAGTTTTTTGGTTAAAGTTTTTCGTTATACTATATCGCTGCAACTGCTTCGCCCATTACCTTGAAACTTTACATGGGTCTTTATCATCATCCATATTTTCATTCTACCCCCCAAACGTGCGGCCCCTGTGTCCAATGTCAAGGTCAAATTACTTTGATTTTTTTGTGTACTATATCTCTGCAACTGCTTCACCCATTACCTTGATACTTCACATGGGTGTTTATCATCATTGTCGCGCCCGCTTGCGGAAAGCGCGATATAGTTGGCATTTTGGCATACGTCCGTCCGTCCGTGTGTCCGGTTAAAGTTTTTCCATCTACTATATCTCTTTTTTTTAGTGTCCCAAGGCGCGACATGCAGGCCACGGCCATCTAGTCTACAAAAAGTGGCCTCGTTTCTTGTTGTTTTTTTTTCAAATTCTTTTTCCATTGTTGTCTAGTAGCATAAGGTCGTAAGTGCTATATACCGACTATTATCATATACTAAAACAATTATTGACTAGTGAGCCATAGAAATTGCTTTCTGGCCCAGGCTCGAGGTCAAGGCGGCGGGACAAGGCGAGACATTTGATTCCGCGGAATTCTTTTGTTTTTATCTTGGAGAAAGGGGCTTATGGACATTTTTGATGTCTTTTTATCTGCAAACATGTTTGGTCAGTCCTGATTTTATCTCAGAAAGGGCATGACATTTGTGGTCAGTCTGCCTCCCGATTTTTTATATAGAAATGGGGCTTATGACATTTGTGGTCAGCTGCCTCCCGATATCTGGAGAAACGGGCTTATGACATTTGTGGTCAGCCTGCTCCCGTATAAAACTTTTTTTTTTATACAGAAATGGGGCTTATGACATTTGTGGTCAGTCTGCCTCCCGATTTATATCTGGAGAAACGGGGCTTATGACATTTGTGGTCAGTCTGCCTCCCGATTTATATCTGGAGAAACGGGGCTTATGACATTTGTGGTCAGTCTGCCTCCCGATTGGTATCTGGAGAAACGGGGCTTATGACATTTGTGGTCAGTCTGCCTCCGATTTGTATCTGGACAAATGGGGCTTATGACATTTGTGGTCAGTCTGCCTCCGATTGGTATCTGGCGGGGGGGGTGAAACGGGGGGCTTATGACATTTGTGGTCACTCCTGCCTCCGTTTATGTATCTGACAAATGGGGCAAATTAATGACATTTGTGGTCACATCTGCCTCCGGATTTGTATCTGGACACATGGGGCTTATGACATTTGTTGGTCAGATCATGCCTCCGATTGTATCTGGACAAATGGGGCTTATGATATTTGTGGTCAATCTGCCTCCCGATTTGTATCCGGAGAAATGGGGCTTATGACATTTATTGCCAGTCTAGCTCCAGATCTGCTTTGAGGGAGTAATCATTTATTTTTGCCGAAATGCATTATTTCATATAGAACTAACCACTGCATATATTTGATGATTAAAACTATGCAGAATTATTATTCTGAATTTATTACATTATCACAGCCAAAATGACTGTGATAATGTAATAAATTCAGTATAATAAAAATTGATAAATTTCTAGAAAAGTATACTTTGCAATGCAATGTTGGTGAAATAGGCTACTGGAGTAACACTGGTAACAAATCCCATACGACATATTTCACCACAGCTACAATTAAATAATAAAAATGTATGTATGTGTTTAATGTAATGTATGATCTTTAGTATACATGAATAGCAAACACGAAAATGGACTTTTCTGTTGGTCAATATATTTATTTAACTTGTGAACACCAAAAAATAGATTCATGATGAAAGTCTATTTTTGTCTGTTTTGTTTATTGCTATCCTACAATAATTACAGTGAAACCTCTCTAAACCAGACACCATAGGAGGTCCCCAGGATGTCTGGTTTAGAGATGTTTCACTGTAAATCAGGCATTTGATAATTCTCAGCCAAGTTTTTGTGCTATGTGATTGAGATAGATGACCAAGAAACACGTCAACAATAAGATCAGTAGACTATTTCACCAACATTTCAAAGTATACTTATCTAGCAAAGTATACTTTAAAGGGGTGGGTGGTGGTCGGGTGAACGAGACGGCGTAAATTAACGGTAGTGGTTCCTCCTTGTAGGAATCACTATTTGCCTGGTTTGGCCCTCCGGTACGTTTTTATCTTTGGCTCTTTTGTTCCCTGGGAGATGAATTGGGTTATTGCCCATTATAAAAGTAGTAAGATTATTACTGATCCTACTGCTTTTGGGAGGGGCCAAGTGATTCTGGTGTGGCGAGGACCTGGCATCAGATCAGGATTATTCTAATTTCAGGGCTGAATATTATAGTTTTATTATTGTCTCGCCCGCGAAGCGGAAAGTGAGACATAGGTTTTGCTTTTCTGGAGTCGGCGGCGTCGGCGGCGTCATCATTCAATGTTAAGTTTTCGTGTTATGGTCATTGTTCAATGTTAAGTTTTCGTGTTGTGGTCATTACTTCAACACCTTATCAGCTACAGTCGTCAAACTTTATACATACCTTTACTATGATATGTAGATTAATATAGGACTATTAAAAAAATTCCGGGCTCCAGGGTCAAGATCAAACTCTATTTCTTTCTATGCTACAAACTGAACATTAATGCATGAAGACCCGTTTTCTCGTGCACTCTGTACACCTTACCTGTAGAGAGAACAATAGCCTTCTCCAGTTGAACACTTGTGCATGTGCAAGCATGTGCAAATGTCCAGATTGACCACTAACTGTCCAGCTAAATTATTACAGGTAATTTATACAGGTAAATTATTATATTTCCGTAAACTGTGTTGACAATATTGTGGCAATATGTGGACCTGTGCAGATATATGTAGATCAATATAGGACTATTATAAAAATTCTGGGCTCCAGCAGCGAGCATTATTTTTGTTAATTTTTAAACTTTTTTTCCATTTTTAGCCAGGTTTTTTTTGGGAAAAAATCCAGGCTATTGGATTGGCGAAAGCCGGGCGGGCGGGCGGGTGGTGTCCACAATCAATGTTAAGGTTTCGTGTTTCAGTCCATTTCTTTGTTACTGTACCACATAGGACCAACAAACTTTCACAGCTTCATAACCAAGGGGTGCCCACCACATATCACTATCCAACATGTTACCTTTTTTTTAACTTGACCCATTTTTTCCGCGCAGTCAATGTTAACTTTTCGCGTTTACAATGTTAAGTTTTCGTGTTTAAGTCAATTTCTTTGGTACTGAACCACCTAGGACCACCAACCTTTCACAGCTTCATAACCAAGGGGTGCCCACCACATACAACTATCCAACATTATTATTTCTACGTAATTGACTTAGCCATTTTCAACGTTAACTTTTTAACGTACGTCTGGTTAAAGTTTTTTGGTTAAAGTTTTTTGTTATACTATATCTCTGCAACTGCTTCGCCCATTACCTTGAAACTTTACATGGGTGTTTATCATCATCCATATTTTCATTCTACCCCCAACCATGTGGCCCCTGTGCCCAATGTCAAGGTCAAATTACTTTGATATTTTTTGTTAAAGTTTTTTCGTGTACTATATCTCTGCAACTGCTTCACCCATTACCTTGATACTTCACATGGGTGTTTATCATCATTGTCGCGCCCGCTTGCGGAAAGCGCGATATAGTCGGCATTTTGCCATACGTCCGTACGTCCGGTTAAAGTTTTTCCATCTACTATATCTCTTTTTAGTGTCCATGCCTCGCCCCAAGGCGCGACATGCAGGCCACGGCCATCTAGTCTACAAAAAGTGGGTATAATTATGTTATACAAGTGTCTATGCTTGGAAAAAACCTGGCCTTCGTGGCTTTGCCTCGTTTCTTGTTTTTTTTTCAAATTCTTTTTCAATTTTTAGCCAGGTTTTTTTGGAGAAAAAAATCCAGGCTATAGGATTGGCGAAAGACGGGCGGGCGGGCGGGCGGACGGGCTGACGGGCTGACGGGCTGGCCGGCGGGCGGCGTCCACAATCAATGTTAAGTTTTCGTGTTTGACTCCATTTCTTTGTTACTGTACCACCTAGGACCACCAAACTTTCACAGCTTCATAATCAAGGGGTGGCCACCACATATCACTATCCAACATGTTACCATTTTTTTTACCTTCACCTATTATTTCTACGTAATTGACTTAGCCATTTTCAACGTTAACTTTTTAATGTACGTCTGGTTAAAGTTTTTTGGTTAAAAGTTTTCCGTTATACTGTATCTCTGCAACTGCTTCGACCATTACCTTGAAACTTCACATGGGTGTTTATCATCATCCATATTTGCATTCTACCCCCCACCCCCCAACCGTGCGGCCCCTGTGCCCAATGTCAAGGTCAAATTACTTCGATTTTTTTTGTTAAAGTTTTTTCGTGTACTATATCTCTGCAACTGTTTCACCCATTACCTTGATACTTCACATGGGTGTTTATCATCATTGTCGCACCCGCTTGCGGAAAGCGCGATATCATCGGCATTTTGGCATACGTTCGTCCATCCGTCCGTCTGTCCGGTTAAAGTTTTTCCATCTACATGTATATCTATTTTTTTAGTGTCCATGCCGCCGAGTCGCCCCAAGGCGCGACATGCAGGCCACAGCCATCTAGTTTACAAAAAGTGGGTATAATTATATTATCCAAGTGTCTATGCTTGGAAAAAAACCTGGCCTTCGTGGCTTTGCCTCGTTTCTTGTTGTTTAGTAGCATAAGGTCGTAAGTGCTATATACCGACTATTATCATGTACTAAAACAATTATTGACTAGTGAGCCATAGAATATAATCTGATATTCTATGGCTCACTAGTCAATAATTGTATATGTTCGGGCCAGTGAAAATTACTTTCTGGCCCAGGCTCGAGGTCAAGGCGGCAGGACAAGGCGAGTCATTTGATTCCGCGGAATTCTTGTTGTAAATATTCATATCTGATTTTGGGATTTTCCCCCCATTTGTACATGTACTTGAAAATATACATGTACTTGTACAGGTAATATATGGGATTTAGTACTAAACCCATTGACCCGGCCTTAAATGACCTTAGCTGTTGATAGGCCGTTAAACCCCAACAAACAAACTTTAAAGGGAGAAATTTTCAATTTAAGGAGAAATTTATTAATTGTTATTATACTGAATTTATGATATTATCACAGCCATTTTGGCTGTGATAATGTAATAAATTCAGTATAATAATTCTGCATACTTTTAATCATCAAATATATGTGGTTAGTTCTATATGAAATAATGCATTTTGGGAAAAATAAATGCTTACTCCCTCAAAGTATATTTGCTAGATAAGTATGCTTTGCAATTTTGATGAAATCCGCTACAGATGTTTTTGTGATGTGCGGTTTAGAGGTTCCACTGTATTTATACTATAGGGATGGTGCTCTGTGTCTCGCAGCTCCCTCGACAGATATTGTGGCCAAATAGTATTAATCAAAGTACTGAAATATGTTATCTCCACAAAAACTGATCACTTGATGAACTAGAGACTGAAAGTTGCATGTTTTCTCAATCATCATCCAGAGGCAAATGTACGATGATAGTGCAAACCCATTCCCATCCATACGTTTTCTCTATAACATCTATTTCCTTTCATGGAACGCCTTGATATTTCATACATGCATTCCTCAGATGACCCTCTATCATGCTGTAGCAAATCCACAACCCACCATCCAACCCTTGCTCCAAGGTCAAGGTCACAAACTTAGCATGTTCATAAACTTAGCGTTGTGGTAAATGTTGTGTTGATATTCACGTTTTTAATAAATCAATGTTATGAAAGAAAGTATATTGTGATGGCGTACCATTGACCTCTCTGTACTTTCTATTGTTTTTGTTAACATTATTGGGACCATTATCTCCCTTTCCACAAGTGGGCTACACTACTCCTGGAATCTGAATCCAACATTTACAGTTAGTGGAAAAATGTACCTTACAGAATCTGAATGATTTACTTAACCTTCTCACCCCTAAGTAATCGACATGGTCTATGTCATGTTTGAGACTGATGTAAGTAACCTACCATTCCCAATCCGCTACATTTCTTCCACGGCTGATGTAACCTACCATTCCCAATCCGCTACATTTCTTCCACGGCCGACGGCTGCTGCCTTTGAATATTGACAGCGTTCCATCTACATTTCCCACAGCAAGCTCATTTCCCTGTAAGGTGGGTTAATTGGTTGAATGATTGATTGATGTATCAGTGCTCCAGATAAGGAATTAGTAATCAAGTATTTTCACTCCATCATTTCTGAAGCAATTGGGTATTTCAAAATTGTAATTGGGTAAAATAAAATCACACTACTGTTTACACATCAGCAGACTGGAATTATTGAATAGTTTGCTTCTAAATGAAAACATGTCTTGGTATTTCATTAGAATTGTCTCCTTGGAGACAATTCTAATGAAATACCAAGATGTGTTTTCATGGAAAATAAGAAAAATATGCTATATTTGTGGTCTGTTTATTGTTTTCTGCAGCATGATAAAGATACCACACATTTTTCATTGCTTTTTGATACTACGTCCAATTTCAATTGGGTTTTTGGCAATTTTAATTGGGTATTTAAACAAATACGCAGCTTATCTGGAGCTCTGGTTCTATTAAGCCGAAAAGGGTTTGACTACTAATGAAATCTGAATCAACCACCAATAGTTATTGGGAAAGAGTACCGTATGGAATCTGAAACCAGATATTCGACCATCCCAGTAGCCGATTTCACCAACATTGCAAAGTACATGTATATTTATCTAGCAAAGAATACTTTGAGGGATAAATTTTAAATTTTAGGATAAGTTTATTAATTTTTATTATATTGAATTTATTACATTATCACAGCCATTTTGGCTGTGATAATTAAATAAATTCAATTTAATAATTCTGCATACTTTTAATCATCAAATATATGCAGTCGGTAGTTAGTTCTATATGAAATAATGCATTTCTGGAAAAATAAATAATTACTTTTTCAAAGTATTCTTTGCTAGATAAGTATACTTTGCAATTTTGATGAAATCGGCTACTGATGTATACATAGACGCCATTGTGATCCATATCGCGATATCAATCTTTCGGCAAGTGGGCTTGAAAAGTAAAAAGACAACAAAATATTTAAATACAACATTTAATGAATCAAGGCATTCAAAGAAACCAACTAATATCACAGATCATGCCCCACCTATACCAGGTATGGATGTTATTGGCCAACAACCAATACCCGTCCAATACATATTACATGATTCTGTCATACCAGGACCGATATAGTATATGACTGTGGCTGGCGCGTGCATTTGCGCAGTCGGCACATGGTCTGAACTGTTCGCCATTCAGTGTGTGAAACAGCCATCGTGATTCTATTAAACACTACCTACGGATCCATGTCTGGTAACAGTGTGCTGGCAAATCAGGAGCTAGACTGGCCATACATGTCATAGGCCCCATTCACAGTGTCCATGTGTATGACTGGCCACAAATGTCACAAGTCCATTAACAGATCAGGAGCTTGACTGGCCACAAATGTCATAAACCCCATTTACAGTTCATGTGCGTGACTGGCTTCAAATGTCATAAATCCCATTCACAGATAGACAGCTAGACTTGCTACACTGCCATAAGCCCCATTCACAGTCTTCATGTGTTAAAATGGCCACAAATGCCATACGCCCCATTGACTGGTCACAAATGTCATAACCTCCGTGTCTCAAGTCACAGATCAGGAGCTAGATTGGCCATACACACCATAAGACTCATTTTACAGATTCACACATCAGGAACTCGACTGAAGTCAGACTGGTGATAAATGGCATAAGCCCCGTTCTCCAGATTCACAGATCAGAAGATTGACCGTACATGTCATAAGCCCCATTTCTCAAGTCACAGATCATGCTGCAAGAGTGTGCTAGCAGCTAGACTGGTCATAAATAAACCCCTTTCTCCCGTCAGATTCACAGATCAGAAGTTGGATGGGCCATAAATGCCAAGTGCTTCATTCCCCCAGTCACATATCAGCAGCTAGACTGGCCAAAAATGCCATAAGCCACAGTTCTCAAGTCACATATCAGGAGCTAGACTGGCCACAAATGCCAAAGCCACATTTCTCAAGTTACAGCTCAGGGGCTAGACACCAACAAACGGCATAAACCCCATTTCCCTGGTCACAGATAGATCAGTAGCTAGCATGTAGAGCAACACATGCCATAAGTAGCATTTCTGAACTCGCAATTTCGACCGGCAAACTGGCCACAAAGTCCCATTTCTTCAATCCCCGCCACAGATCGGGAGCCACAACGGCAATAAGCGCCATTTCTCCGGACAGTCCAAGTTAATCCCCATGTTGCCATGAATGTGGACTGTCAGTCACACAGCGCCGGCCATCTGAAGTACGTTATGCCGTGTATACTGTAGATACACAACGGGAGTGTTCTTCGTGGAGAAAGCACCGAGTAGTTCGCTCGAGTTGTGGGTCTCGAGTCTGAAATGTGGAAGGATAAGCCCCATTTTTCAAAAATCACTACATTTGAGACTAGCCATTTGATTTTGCACTTGATGTGCGATAATATCATGAACAAGATATTTACAAAATTTATAATATTTCCGTAGAAGATGTCAAATGTTTATGAAAGTTGAGAGCAAATGCAAAATAGAATTCCACAATTGCTCTGAAGATTTCGCCAACTTTTCAAATCATTTACATAACATATCAATGTTTTTGTAAATATTTTACCAAATCACATGGCTCTTCTCATATTAACATACCCTGAGTAACCTGTAGCCGATTTCACCAACATTGCAAAGTATACTTTTCTAGCAAAGTATACATTAAGGGAGTAATCATTTATTTTTCCCGAAATGCATTATTTCATATAACTAACGACTGCATATATTTGATGATTAAAAGTATGCAGAATTATTATACTGAATTTATTACATTATCACAGCCAAAATGGCTGTGATAATGTAATACATTCAGTATAATAACAAGAGCTGTAGGAGAACAGCATATCTCGACTACAAGGGTTGTTGATGTACACATAGCTTGACAAACAAGGTGGCCACGGCCTGCATAACAAGAGCTGTAGGAGAACAGCATAGCTCGACTACGAGGGTTGTCGATGTACACATAGCTTGACAAACAAGGTGGCTGCGGCCTGCATAAAAATCTTAACCAAGGTTGACTAAAAAACTTAACCAAGGGAAATTAATTAAGTAAATCAACGTTAAATGTAGGTCAATGACAGATATAGGCCAGGGGTTATTGATGTACATCACTAGGAGATGAACTTTTCCAAGTATGGTTGCTGTAGGCCCAGGAGTATTCCATATACAAGCTTGACTAAAAACCTTAACCAAGGGGAAATAACTAAGTAATCCAAGGATAAAAGTAGGTGAAGGTCAAATATAGGTCAGGGATTATTGATGTACATCACTAGGAGATGAAGTTGTCCAAGTATGGTTGATGTAGGCCCAGGAGTATTCCATATACAAGCTTGACTATAAACATTAACCAAGTAATTCAAGGTTAAATGTAGGTGAAGGTAAAATATAGGTCAGGGGTTATTGATGTACATCCCTATGAGAAAAAGTTATCCAAGTATGGTGTCTGTATGCACAATAGTATTCCATATACAAGCTTGACTAAAAACCTTAACCAAGGTTGACTAAAAACCTTAACCAAGGGGGATTAACTAATTAATTCAAGGTTAAATGTAGGTCAAGGTGAAATATAGGTCAGGGGTTGTTGATGTACATCACTAGGAGATGAAGATGGTTGGTGTAGGGCCAGGAGTATTCCATCTACAAGGTTGACTAAAAACCTTAACCAAAGAGAATTAACTAAGTAATTGAAGAATAAATGTAGGTGAAGGTCAAATATAGATCAGGGGTTATTGATGTACATCCCTATGAGAAAAGGTTGTCCAAGTATGGTGTCTGTATGCACAATAGTATTCCATGTACAAGCTTGAGTAAAAACCTTAACCTTAACCAAGGTTGACTAAAAACCTTAACCAAGGTGACTTAAGTAAGTAATTGAAGAGGAAATATAGGTCAAGGTGAAATATATATCAGGGGTTGTTGATGTACATCACTAGGAGATGAAGTTGTCCAAGTATGGTGGGTGTAGGGCCAGTAGTATTCCATATACAAGCTTGACTAAAAACCTTAACCAAGGGGAATTAACTAAGTAATTCAAGAGGAAATGTAGGTCAAGGTCAAATATAGATCAGGGGTTATTGATGTACATCGCTATGAGAAAAGGTTGTCCAAGTATGGTGTCTGTATGCACAATATTATTCCATGTAGAAAGCTTGAGTAAAAACCTTAACCAAGGTTGACTAAAAACCGTAACCAAGGCGAATTAAGTAAGTAATTCAAGGTTAAATGTAGGTAAAGGTCAAATATAGGTCAGGGGTTGTTGATGTACATCACTAGGAGATGAAGTTTTCCAAGTACGGTAGGTGTAGGGCCAGTAGTATTCCATATACACGCTTGACTAAAAACCTTAACCAAGGCGTGACGGTGACGCCGATGCCAGGGTGACAACATAAGCTCTTTTAAACTATTCTTCGAATAGTAAACTATTCTTCGAATAGTCGAGCTAAAAATTAATAAATTTATCTTTAAATTGAAAATTTCTCCGCCGCTAGATAAGTATACTTTGCAAAGTTGGTGAAATAGGATACGGAGACGCACAACAAGAAAAAGTGCCAAAATGTTGTCCTTGCGGTCTAGCTTTGATCCGGACCTAGAGGCCAATACAATGCACACAGTGCAGACAGTGCTGAAATTGCCATCTTCATCAATCTATATTTGATGGGTGTATTCCTGTATATGCACCTCCAAAGCAATATTGTTTGTTTGTTGGTGTTTAATGGCTTATCAACAACCAAGGTCATGCAAGGCTGAGCCAACATGTTCGATCCTGTATTTAACCTGCTGGAAGGGGGAAATTAGAATAACCTGACCTGGTGCCAGATCCATACCACATCAGTCACTTGGCCCCTTCCCCTAAAACTAATAGGATTAGGAATAATCGTACTACTCATACAAGGGGTATAATCGATTTAACCCTCATATACAAGAATGCCAAAGACGAACGCGAGGGCCAAACCAGGTCTCCATTCGGGATTCCAGTAAGGAGGAATCCCGATCGTTAAATTACCCATGTCATGCTCCCACCTGACACCCACCCCGACCTCGGAAGAGTCTAACGGTACATACGGAGTTGTCTGTGCCTGGGATTTCTTCAGGTCCCACAGTCGGATGTTACAATCAAGGCCACCTGTAAATACAAACAAGATTTTGTACCAAAGAACATGTGCGATATGGAAAATATTTACAAAATTTATATTACAATATTTTCCGTAAATGACGTCGAAAGCTGATAAAATTGTATTCCAAATTTTCTTATTGGATGAAATTCCATCAAATATTGATTTTATTGTGAATTATTACAATGTATGTTGTCTCGACGAGACGGTTCAACTGAGTGGTAACAACATATCCTTTTGATAAGAAATTAATAAAAAAAAATCTGAAGAAATTATTTCTCTTTTAGGAAAGTGGACTACCACTCCCCTCTATACCAAAATCATGCAGTGGAATGATAATCATACCCGATGCGAGAACCGTGCTGGCAGACAAACAAACATGCTAAACACTATATGGCCCCCACCAATTATTTTTGCATTGGAAAAATAAACGTACCCGATGCGAGAACAGTGCTGGCCTGATTGAACGCCAACGAGTAGACGGTGTCTGTGTGGCCTCGCAGTTCCAGATACAGGGCACCAGTCCGCAAGTCCCACACTCGTATTCGCCGATCCTCACCTGTGGAGGTCAAAGGTCAAACTAGAAGAAATTGATGCTTGTCCACAAGCACATGTGTATCCTCCTCCCTGGCGGAATGTCAAAAATAAATAAAGGGATACAAGAGCATCGTTATTACGAGGACAATACCATCGCTGGCAGCTTTGATAATAATAATAAAAAAACTAGATGGTCGGTATATCCGACAAATGCTCCCCGATGACGCCTGGATTGAAATTCCTAGGGTATACAATGAAAATATGGATGGTGATCACTGATCAATGTGTATATAAAGTTTCAAGCTGATATCCGAAGCAGTCAGAGATATAGCAATTTGAAAAACTTTAACGCAAGCTTTAAAAAACAAAATGCTAAGTCATTTGACCTTGACCTTGGGCTCCTAGGCAGCATGGGTAGGGTATACAATGAAAATATGGATGATGATCAATGTGTATATGAAGTTTCAAGTTGATATCCCAAGCAGTCAGAGAGATAAAGTAATTTGAAAAACTTTACCGTAAAACTCGGACGGCGGACGCCAGACAAAGCGGTAACTATATGCTCCCCCGAAAAGAAATTTGGGGAACATAAAAACAAAATGTTTGCCTCACACCTTGGGCTAATTTCACTAAACTTGGTACGATAAAACTGTGTGTTTCTCAAATGCTACAAGTTGTTACCTATGTGTTCATGTCAGTATATGGAGCACATCCACAAAAGATTTTCCAACATCAGCTGTCAGAATAAATGTTATTGTGGATTTAAATTTTACACTTACAAACTTCTTAGTCATACGAAGTTTAGTGAAACGGGCCAAAGGTGAACAGAAGTCCTCAGTGACATTGACCTTGGCGGTCGGATGTGGGTCATATGCATCTAAGCACCATCTCTAGACACACATTGTTGCGAAATATTATCAAAAACGGTGAAGTGGTTCGTAAGTTATTGAAAAATGAAAGGTGTTACTAACATATATATATATACATGTACACGTACGTACATGGACTAACGTTATATCCACTCTTATATATATATATATACATGTACACGTACGTACATGGACTAACGTTATATCCACTCTTATATATATATATATACATGTACACGTACGTACATGGACAAACGTTATATCCACTCTTACATATATATATATACATGTACACGTACGTACATGGACTAACGTTATATCCACTCTTATATATATATATACATGTACAGGTACGTACATGGACTAACGTTATATCCACTCTTATATATATATATATACATGTACACGTACGTACATGGACTAACGTTATATCCACTCTTATATATATATATATACATGTACACGTACGTACATGGACTAACGTTATATCCACTCTTATATATATAACATATACAGTACACGAACGTACATGGACTAAACGTATATCCACTCTTATATAATATATTATATACATCGTACACTACGGTACATGGACTAACGTTATATCCACTCTTATATATATATATATACATGTACACGTACGTACATGGACTAACGTTATATCCACTCTTATATATATATATATACATGTACACGTACGTACATGGACTAACGTTATATCCACTCTTACATATATATATATACATGTACACGTACGTACATGGACTAAAACGTATATCCACTCTTACAATATATAGATATATGAACACGTACGTACATACTAACGTTTATATCCCACTCTTAAATATATAAATAATAACATGTACCCTACGTACAATGGACAAACGTTATCTCTACTCTTATATATATATACATGTACACGGTACGTACATGGACTAAAACGTTTATATCCACTCTTATATATATATATACATGTACAACCGTAACGTTTACATTGACTAACGTTATAATCCACTCTTACATATATATATATACATGTACACGTACGTACATGGACTAACGTTATATCCACTCTTATATATATATATATATACATGTACACGTACGTACATGGACTAACGTTATATCCACTCTTAAATATATAGTATATATATACATGTCCACTTCGTACCGACTACGAAATTATATCCACTCATATAAAATAATATATACATGTACACTACGTACAGGATAACGTATATCCACTCTTATATATATATATATAACATTGTTACAAACTACCGTACATGGACTAAACGATATCTCTTATTATATATAATAAAAATACATGTACAGGTACGTACATGGACTTATAAACGTTATATCCACTTCTTTATATATATATATACCTTAGTACACGTACGTAGCATGGACTAACGTTTTATATCCACTCTTATTATAAAATATATACATGTACACGAACGTAACATGGACAAACGTTATATCCACTTCTTATATAAATATAAACATGTACACGTACGTACATGGACTACGTTTTTTATACTCCACTCTTAAATAATATATATACATATACATGTACGTACATGGACTAACGTTATATCCACTCTTATATATATATATATACATGTACACGTACGTACATGGACTAACGTTATATCCACTCTATATATATATATATACATGTACATCGTACGTACATAGTAAACGTTATATCCACTCTTTATATATATATATATATTCATGTACAGGTAACGTCAAGAACTACGTATCCACTCTTATATATATATATATATACATGTACACTACGTACATGGACTAACGTTATATCCACTCTATATATAATTACTATATATACATGGACAACGTACCGTACATGTACTAACTTATAAATCCACTCTTATATATATATATATACATGTACACGTACGTACATGGACTAACGTTATATCCACTCTTATATATATATATATACATGTACACGTACGTACATGGACTAACGTTATATCCACTCTTATATATATATATATACATGTACACGTACGTACATGGACTAACGTTATATCCACTCTTATATATATATATATACATGTACACGTACGTACATGGACTAACGTTATATCCACTCTTATATATATATATATACATGTACACGTACGTACATGGACTAACGTTATATCCACTCTTATATATATATATATACATGTACAACGGTAACGTACATGACCACAGTTAATATCATCCGGTCTATATAATAATATACTGAACAGGTACGTACATGGACTAACTTAATATCCACTCTATATATATATAAACATGTACACTACGTTACTTGGGACCTAACGTTATATCCCACATCTTATATATATAAATATATAACATGTACACGTACGTACATGGACAAACGTTATATCCACTCTTATATATATATATATACATGTACACGTACGTACATGGACTAACGTTATATCCACTTCTATATATATATATATAAACATACATGTACGTACATGAGGCTAACGTTTTTATATCCACTCTTATATATATATATATACATGTACACGGTACGTACATGACTAACGTTATATCCACTTCTTATATATATATATATACATACGTACTAAACGTACGTACATGGACTAATCTTATAATTTATCCACTCTTATATATATATATACATGTACACGTACGTACATGGACTAACGTATATCCACTCTTATTATATATATATATACATGTACAACGTACGTACATGACTAAGTACGTATATACACTCTTATATATATACTCCATACATTACACGTACGTACATGGACTAACGTATATCCACTCTTACTAGATATATATATAAAATACATGTACACCGTACGTACATGGACTAACGTTATATCCACTCTTATATATATAATATATACATGTACACGAACGTACCTGGGACTAACATTATATCCACACTTATATAATATTATATATACATGCACAGGTACGTATACATTGTACGCACGGCATTATATCCACTACCTATATATATATATACATACACGTACGTACATGGACTAACGTTATATCCACTCTTATATATATATATATACATGTACACGTACGTACATGGACTAACGTTATATCCACTCTTATATATATATATATACATGTACAAACTGTACGTACATGACCAACGAAAACTTATATCCACATGCATATATATATATATACATGTACACGTACGTACATGGACTAACGTTATATCCACTCTTATATATATATATATACATGTACACGTACGTACATGGACTAACGTTATATCCACTCTTATATATACTACATGTAACATCGACTACAATGTACAAGGACTAAACGTTATAATCCACTCTTATATATATTATACATGTACACGTACGTACATGGACTAACGTTATATCCACTCTTATATATATATATACATGTACACGTACGTACATGGACTAACGTTATATCCACTCTTATATATATATATATATACATGTACACGTACGTACATGGACTAACGTTATATCCACTCTTATATATATATATACATGTACACGTACGTACATGGACTAACGTTATATCCACTCTTATATATATATATATACATGTACACTACGTAACAGGACTAACGTTATATCCACATCTATATATATATATATACATGGTACACACGTACTTACATGACTACGTTATATCCACTCTTATTATATATATATATACATAACAGTACTACATGACTACGTTATATCCACCTCTTATAATATATATATACATGTACACGTACGTACATGGACTAACGTTATATCCACTCTTATATATATATATATACATGTACACGTACGTACATGGACTAACGTTATATCCACTCTTATATATATATACTACTACATGTTAATTACACTATATGTACATGACTAACGTATATCTTAACCTCCACTCTATATATATATATACATGTACAAACCGTACACATTGGATAACGTTATACCACCTCTTATATATATAGATATAACAATACAGTACTACATGGACAACGTTATAATCCACTCTTATATATATATATACATGTAAACAGTACGTACAAGACTAAACGTATTTCCTTCTTATATTAAAATAATATATGGACATGTACCAGGTACGTACAAGACTAACGTATACTCATATAAAGATATATTCATACATGTACACGTACGTACATGGACTAAACGTTTATAACCTCCACTCTTTAATATATATATATATACATGACATACGTACAATGGACTAAACTTTATATCCACTCTTATATAAATAAATAACATTTGTACAGTACTACATTGGACTAAACGTTATATCCACTCATTATATATATATACATGTACACGTACGTACATGACTAAAACTTATATCCACTCTTATCCATTATATATATATATACATGTACACGTACGTACATGGACTAACTTTATATCCACTCTATATATATATATACATGTACACGACTAAAGACCAACGTTTATATCCCCTCTTATAATCACTATAAATTTTAATACATTACACGTACTAATACTGTACACGTATGCGTTACATGGACCTAACTTATTAATCCACTCTATAAATATACGAATAATATACAATTGGACACGTACGTACACTGGACTAACGATATATCCAAACTCCTTATATATATATATATAAACATGTACACCGTACGTACATGGACTAAACGTTATATCCACTCTTATATATATATCTATACAATTATACACGTAACGTAACATGGACAAACGGTTATATCCACTCCAAACATATATATATATACATGTACCACAAAACGTACGTAACATGGACTTAACGTTATTTCCAACTTCTTATTATATATATTTATAAATACATGTACACCTAACGTACATGGAACTAACGTTTATGGATCCAAACTCTTAAGATATAATATTTACATGATTACACGCCAAACTCTTATATATATATATATACATGTACAACCGTACGTTACATGGACTAAACGTTAATAATCCCACTCTTTATATATATCAAATAAACATTGTAACACGTAACGTAACATGGACTAACGTTATTAATCCACATCTTACATAGATATATATACAATGTACACGTTACGTACATCGGACTAACGTTATATCCCACTCTTACATATATATATAAAAAATACCATGTACACGTACGTACCATGGACTAACGATATTTATCCAATCCCCTTATATATATATATTATACATGTACACAACGTACTAACATGGGACTAAACGATTATATCCACCTTACTTATATAATAATAATTTATACAATGTAACAACGTACGTACATGGGACAAACGTTAATATCCACTCTTTATTACATAAAATATACATGTACAACGTAACGTACATTGGACAAACGTTAAATATCCACTCTTATAATAATAATATACATGGTACACGTAACGTTACATGGACCAAACGTTAAATCCACCATTACATATATATATATACATGTACACGTATCGTACATCGGACTAAAACGATTATAAATTCCACTTCATTATATATATACTATATACATGTACACTATCGTACTAAATTGGACTAAACGTTATATCCACTACTTATAATAATATATAAATTTACATGTACACAGTACGTACAATGTGGACTAAACGTTTATAACTCCACTCCTTACATATATAAAGTAAAGACATGTACACGTACGTACATGGACAAACCTTATATCCACTCTTACATATATATTAATAATACCCAATGTAACACTGTACGTACATGGACAAACGTTATAATCCACTCCTAATATATTATAATATAATACAATGTCACGTACGTACATGGACTAACGTTATAATCCACTCTTACATAGCAAAATATACATTACAACGGTACGCTAAAATGGACAAACGATTAATATCCACTCTTACATTATTATATATAATAAACATGTACACGTACAGTACATGGGACTAACGTTTATATCCACTCTTACATATATATTATATTTACATGTACACGTAACGTTACAATGGACTAAACGTTTATTAAAATCCACTCTTATATAAGATATATATACATGTTACACGTACGTACAATGGACTAACGTTAATACCACTCTTCTATATATATATATAACATGTACATACAACAGAACGTTACATGGAACTTTAACTTATATCCACTCTTTACATATATACACTATTAACTGTACAAACAGTACGGTACATGGACAAACGTTTATATCCACTCTTATATATAATATCATATACATGTTACAAGCAAACGTACATGGACTAAAAACGTTTATACTCCAATCCTTATTACATAAATATAAAATACATGTACACGTAACGTACATGGACTCGAACTTATAATCCATCTTATATTATATAAAAATATATACATGTACAACGTAACGTACATTGGACTAAACGTTTAGTAAATCCACCACTTATAATATAAATATATACATGTAACAACCCGTAACGTACAATGGACTAACGTTATATCCCACTCCTTAATATAAATATTAAACATCATTTACACCGTACGTTACAAATTGGACTAACGTTAAATATCCCACTCTATTACATAATAATATAAGACATGTACACGTACGTACATTGGACTAACGTTTAATACCAACCAATCTTAAATATAATAAATAAAGTTACATGTACAACAGTCCATACATGGACAAACGTAATAATCCAACTCGGAACATAAAATACCATTACAATGACCACGTACGTTACAGGACTAAACTTATATCCACTCTTATATAATTATACATACATTTACCGACAACGTACAATGGACTAACGTTATATCCACGTCTTACATATATATATATACATGTATCAAAACAACGTAACGGTAACATGGACTACAACGTTTATAATCCACTCTTAATATATATATAATATACATGTACAACGTAACGTACATGACCTAACGTTATAATCCACTCTTTACAATATATATAATAACAAATGTACAACACGTACGTAACATGGACTAAACGTTATTAATCCACTCTTACATATAATATAAATACATGTACACGTAACGTACCAATGACTAACGTTTATAAATCCACTCTTAAATTAATTATATACAATGACACGTACGTACATGACTAACGGTTATATCCACTCTTACATATAAGAATATACAGTACACACACGAACCGTACATGGAACCTAACGTTAATTATACCACTCTTATAAATATATAAGATACATGTACACGTATCGTAACAATGGACTTTAAACGTTATTATTACCACTCTTACATAAAAATATAATAAAAACATGTAACACAAGTACGTACATGGACTAACGTGATAATCCACTCTTACATAAATAAATACTATTCAATTGTACACGTACGTACATGGACTAATCTTATATCCACTCTTATTATAAATATTAATATATAAACATGTACCCCAACCGTTACGTACATGGACTAACGATTATATCCACTTTCTTATTATAAATTTAATAATATACATGTACAACGTACGACAAATTCACTACACGTTATATCCATCCACTTACGTATAAATATATAATATACATTTACAATCGTACGTACAATGGACCTAACGGTATTATATCCACCCCTCATTACATATAAATAATATAAACATGTACACGTACGTACATGGGACTAATGTTATTTAAATCCACTCTTATTAATATATATAATATACATGTAACACTGTACGAACATGGACCTAACACGTTATAGCCACTCTTATTAAATAATATAAATAATACATGTTCCGTACGAACATGGACAAACCGTTTAAATCCACTCTTATATATAATATAACCAAGGTAGCACGTACGTAACATGGACTTAATAAACCACCCCGTAATATATCCACTATTACTATAATATTATAAACAATGTACACCTTACGTAACATGGACTAACAGTTATATCCACTCTTATATATAATATATAAATCCCATGTACACGTACTACAATTGGACTAACATTAATATCCACTCTTATATATAATATAACATGACACGACGTTTACATGGACTAACCGTATATCCACCTCTTATTATATAATTATAAAACACATGTACATCGTACGACATGGACTAACACGATAAATCCACTCTTATTTATAAATAAATTATTATACCAATGTACAACGTACGTACATGGCACTAACGTTAATATCCACTCTTATATATATATTAAATATACAAAATGTACCACGTACGGACATGGACCTAACATTATATCCACTCCTTAGATATAATATAAATTACATAACACGTACGTACATGGACTAACGTTAAATGGATCCACTCTTAAATATAATATATAACATGTTCAGCTACTACCATGGACTAAACGTTATATCCACTCTTATAAATATATATTAATACCATGGTTACACGTTACGTACATGGACAAACGTTATATCCACTCCTTATTAAATATATATATATACATGTACACCGTACGTACATGGACCAAACCGTTTATAATCCACCACTTCATTATATATATATAAAAATACAATACACGTACGAACATGGACTACGATAATATCCACTCTTATATATATAATATACATGGTTACCGTAACTAAACATGGACAAACCGTTAAAATCCACTCTTAAATATATATATAAATATCATGTACACGTAAACGTAACATGGACTAACGATAATATGCCACTCTTATTATATAATATAAATTAATACATGTACACCCGTAACGTAACATGGACAAACGTTATAATCCAACTCTTATTATATATATAAATAATACATGTACAACGTACGTAACATGGACTAACGTTAACATTAAATCCTACTCTTACATATATATAATATTACCAAGTACACGTACGTAACATGGGACTAAACGTATATTTCCGACTCTTACAAATATATATATAAATACATGTACACGTAAACGTACATGGACTCAACGATTATATCCCACTCATTATAAATATATATATATAACTAATGTTTAAAAACCAACCGTACGTACATGGACAACCCGTTATTAATCCACTCTTATATATATAACTATTATACATGTACAACGGTAACGTACACTGGACAAACGTTATATCCACTCTTATATATATATATATACATGTACACTTAACGTACATGGACTAAACGTTATTAAATCCACTCTTTAATATATTATATATAACATGTACACCGTACGTACATGGACTAAAACGTTAATATCCACTTATTAAATATATAATTAAATTTACATGTACACGTACGTACAATGGACTAACGGATATAATCCAACACTTATATATACTATATATACATTGTACACGTACGTACAAATGGACTAACGTTATAATCCACTCGTTATATATATATATATACATGTATCAACGGTACGTACAATGGACTAACTTATATCCACTCTTATTAAATATATATTATACTACATGTACACGTACGAACATGGACTAACGTTTATAATCTTCCACTCTTAAATAAAATCAATAAATAAACAATGTACACCGTATCGGTAACATGGACTAAACGTTATAATCCATCTCTTATATAAAAATAATAAATCACATGTACAACGTACCGTACAAGGTTACTAACGTTATAATCCACACTTATTATATATATATATATAAAACATGTACACGTAACGTACATGGACTAACAAATTAATATCCACCTCTTAAATATATATATATATAATACATGTTTTACACGTACGTAACATGGACTAACATTATATCCACTCTTACATATATAATATAAATACAAGTACACGTAACGTTACATGGACAAAACGTTATATCCACTCATATTATATATATAATAATAAACATGTAACACGTAACGTACATGGACTAACGTTTATATCCACTCTTATTAATATATATATATACATTACAACACGTACGTTACATGGACTACAACGTTATAATCCACTCTTATTATAATTTATAATATAACAATGTCAACACGTACTTACATGGGACTACCATTATATCCACACTTACATATATAATAAATACATTACACGTAACTATCATGGAAAACGTTAAACCAACTCTTACATATATATAATACATGTACACGTACGAACATGGACAAACGATTATATCCACTCTTACATTAATAATACTATACAAGTACAACGTACGTACAAGGACTAAACGTTATATCCACCCTCTTACATATATAATTAAATACATGTACACGTACGTACATGGACTAACGTTTAATATCCACTCTTATATACATATAAAATATACATGTACAAAAACAGTACGTAACATGGACAAACGGTTATAATCCACTCTTAAATATAAAAAATATATATACATGTACAACGTACTTACATGGAACTAACCGTTAATTTCCACCTCTTATATATATATAAATTTATTACATGTACACGTACGTACAATGGACTAACCGTTATATCCACTCTTATTATATATAAATAATATACATGTACAACAGTTACGTTACATGGACCTAACGTTATATCCACTCTTAAATAAATATATATATATATACATGTACACGTACGTACATGGACTAACGTTATATCCACCTCTTATATATAAAATATATACCATGTTACACGTACGTACAATTGGACTAACGTTATATCCACTCTTACCATAAATATATAAACACGTACACAGAACGTACTGGACAAACGTTATATCACTCTTATATATTTATATATTACCAATGTACAACGGCTACGTACATGGGACAAAAACGTTATTATCCACTTCTTATATAAATATTATTATTTACATGGTTTACCACGTACGTTAACATGGGGACCTAACGTTATATCCCACTCTTACATTATTATATTTATAATGTAAAACAGTAACGTACCATGGACAAAAACGTTTTATTATACCAACCTCTGATATATTATGAATATTACATGTACACGTAGTACATGGGGACTAAACAGCCGTTATTATTCCCACTTCTTAACAAATTAAAATATATACATGTACACGTACGTACATGGACAATCCGTATATCCCACTCTTTAACAATATATATCATATACATGTACACCGTACGTTTTACCATGGGGGACTAACGTTTATATCCACTCTTTATATATATATATTTACCATCGTTTAACACGTAACGTACATGGGGACTAAACGTTATTATCCACCTATTATATATTATAATATATTTACATTGTTACAACGTAACGGTATCCAATGGAATAAAAACCCATTTTTATCCACTCTTATATCTATATAATATATACTGTTACACCGTTACGTCTTTACATGGACTAAACGTTATATTCCACTCTTATTAATATATATACCATGTACCGTTACGTACATGGGGTGGGACTTAACGTTATATCCCACTCTTATAATATATAAAATATAACAACATGTACACGTCGTACATGTACAAACGTTATATCCACTCTTAAATATATATATATACATGTACAACTACGTACACATGGACAAACGTTATATCCACTCAAAAATATCTATATATACATGTGACACGTACGAACATGGACAACGTAATATTCCCTCTTATATATATATATATACATGTACAACTTACGTACATGGACAAACGTTATAATCCACCTTATATAATAAAAATATACACATGTTACACGTACGTACATGGACTAACGTTATATATCCAACTTCTTATATATATAAATATACATGTACACGTACGTACATGGACAAAACGTAAAAAACCACACTTATATATAAAATAAATACATGTACACGTTACGTACATGGACAACGTATATATCCACTCATACATATATAATATATACATGTACACGTACGAACATGGACAACGTTATATCCACTCTTACATATAAATATAAGACATGTACAACTACGTAAATGGACTAACGATATATTCCACCTCTTTATAAATAACTATATACATGTACACGTACGTACATGGACCAAACGTTATATCCACTCTTATATATATATATATACGTGTACCAACACGTACGTACATGGACAAACGTAATATCCACTCTTATATAAATATATATACATGTACAAACCGTACGTAAAGGACTAACGTTATATCCACTCATATATATATATATATACATGTACACACGGTACTACATGACTAACTTATATCCACTCTTTATATATATATATATACATGAACACGTACTAACATGGACTAACGTTATATCCACTCTTATATATATATATATACAATGTACACGTACGTAACATGGACTAACGTTTATATCCACACTTATATATATATTATATACATTGTACAAAAGCGACGTACGTGTACTAACGTTAATATCCACTCTTATATATAAATATATACATGTACACGTACAGTACATGGACTAACTTTATATACACTCCTTATATATATATATAAAACAGGTACACGTACGTACAAGGACTACGTTATATCCACTCTTATATATAAAAAAATACATGAACAACGAAACTATTCTGTACATGACTAACGTAATATCCACTCTTAATAAATATAATATATACATGTACAACTACGTACATGTACTAACATTATTCCACACTTATATATATATATAAATACAAGAACACCCCCGGTACGTAACAAGGACTAACATTATATCCACTCTTACATATATAATTATACAAGTACACCGTACGTACATGGACAAACGTTATATCCACTCCATATAAATATTAAATATAAACAAGTACAACGTACGTACATGGACTAACCGTTTATATCCACTCTTATATATAAATATATTTACATGTACCACACGTACGTACCATGTACTAAACCGTTTATATCCACTCTTATATATATATAAATACATTACAACAACCGTACGTACCATGGACTTAACATTATATCCAACTGTTACATAGATATATATACAATGTACAAACGTAACGTACATGGACAAACGTTATATCCACTCTTACATATAAATATATAAACATGTACAACGTACCGTACATGGACTAAAAACGGTTATATCCACTCATACAATATATATATACCATGTATGTACACGTACGTTACAATGGACTAACCGATTATACCACTCTTATTATACAAATAATATACATGTACACGTACGTACATGGAACTAAGGTTTTAATATCCACTCTATATATATATATATACATGTACCGTACGGTACATGACTAACGTTTATCCACTCTTATATATATATATATAAATACATGGTACAAACTTACGGAACATGGACTACCGTAATAAATCCACTCATATAATATATATATATATATACAGTTACAAAGTAACGTCATGGACTACGTTTTATCCACTCTTAAATATTATATATATATACATTACACGTACGTACCATGGACTACGTTATATCCACCTCTTATATATAAATTATATAGACAATGTACACTTACGTACATGGACTAAACGTTATAAATCCACTCCATATATAAAATAAATACAATGTACAGTACGTACAAATGGACTAAACACGAATTTAATATTCCACTCTTACATATATATATATTAACATGTACCCTACGTACATGGACAAACGTTATATCCAACTCTTATATATATATTAGTATTACATGAACAACGTACGGTACATGGACGAACGTATATCCCACTCTTATATAAATATATATACATTACACTACGTAACATTGGACTAAACGTTATAATTCCACTCTTATATATATATATATACATGTTACACTTACGTACAGACAAACTATATCCACACACTTATATAATATATACATGAAATACAAACGTACCAAAAATCGTACATGGAACAAACGTTTATACCACTCTTATATAAATCCTATAAATACATGTACAACGTACGTACATGGACTAAAACGGTTATATCCACTCTAAATATATATATATACAATGTACAACGTACGTACATGACAACCTTATATCCAACCTTATATAAATATTATTATACCATGTACACGTACGTTACAATGGACAAACGTTATAATCCACTCTTATAAATATATATATACATGAACACTACGTACATGTCAAACGTTCATCCACTCTTAAATATATATATAATATACATGTACACGTACGTACATGGACTAACGTTAATCCACTCCATATAATGATAATAAATACATGTACAACGGTACAGTACAAATGGAACAAACGGTTTAATATCCACCTATATATAAATATATAATATATACATGTACAGGTACGTACAAATGGACTAACGTTATATCCACCTCTTCTAATAAATATATTACATGTACAACGTTAACGAACAAGGACAAAACGTTATATCCAACAGCATATATATATACTATAACAAGTACACGTACGGTACATTTACTAACGTATATCCACTCTTATTATATATATTAAAATACATGTACCAACTTACGTTACATTGACTAACGTATATCCACTCTTACATATATAATAATACATGAACACGTAACTAAACATGGACTAACGATATTATCCACTTCTTACAAATATATATATACATGTACAACGTACGTCACAAGGACAAACGTTATAATCCACTCTTATATATATATATATACATGTACAACTACGTTACATGGACCAAACGTTATATCCACTCTTATATAATATATATATTACATGTACACGTACGTTACATGGACAAACGTTATATCCACTCTTAGATAAATATATAAACATGTACACGTTACGTACATGGACTTAACCGTTATATCCAACTCTTACATAAATATATATACATGTACACTACGGTACATGGACAAACGTTATATCCACTCTTATATATATAATATTACATGTACACAGTAACGTAACAAGGACAAAAACCTTTATCCAACTTAATATATATATATACATGTATACGTACGAAACATGGACTAACGGTTATATCACCTCTTACATATATATATATACATGTACAACGTACGGTACTAGGACAAACGTTATATCCACTCTTAATAAATATATATAATACATTACACGCAACGTACATTGGACAAACCGTTTATAACCCCTCTTAAAATATAATACTATATAACATGTACACGTACGTACATGGACTAACGTATAATCCCTCTTTAATATATATATATATACATGTACAACGGTACGTACAAGGAGAAAACGTTATCTTCCAATTCCAAACTCCTATATAAATAACTATAACATGTTACACGTTACCGTAACATGGACTAACGTTATATCCACTCTTATATATATATTATATACATATGTAACACGTACGTACATGGACTAACGTTATATCCACTCTTTATATATATAGATATACATGTACACCTAACGTACATGGACAACGTTATATCCAATCTTATATATATATATAATTACTGTACAAAAACGTACGAACATGGACTAACGTAATATTCCACTCTTATATAATTATAAATAGTACAATACACGTACGTACAAGGACTAACGTTATATCCCACTCTTATAAATATATATATATACATGTACAACGGTACGTACATGGCAAACGTTATATCCACTCTTACATAATATATATAAACATGTTACTTCGTACGTACATGGACCTAACTTATATCCACTCTAATATATATATATTATAACATGTTACACGATACTACATGGACTATACGTTATATCCACTCTATATATATATAAAATACATGTACACGTACTACATGGAACTACACGTTATACTCCACATCTTATAATATATATATATACCATGTACACGTTACGTAAATGGACTATAAAACTTAATATCCACTCTTACATATATATATATACAGGTACACGTACTACATGGGACTAACCGGTTAATAATCCAACTTCTAAATAGATTATATATTTACATGTACAACGTACCGTACATGACAAACGTTAATATTCCACACTTTAACATATAATATATACATGTTACACGTACGGTACATGGACAACGTTATATCCACTCTTATTTTATATATATACAATGTACAGCGTACGGTACATGGACTAACGTTATATCCACTTCTTATAAAATATTATTATACATGTACCACGTACGTACATTGACACAACGTTATATCCACTCTTAATAAATTAAATATAAACATGTAACAACTAACTACCTGGACAACGTTATATCCACTCTTAACATATATACTATATACATGTACACGTACGTACATGGACTAACGTTAAATCCACTCTATATATATATATATATACATGAACAGGTATGAACATGGACAAACGTTATACACTCTTATATAATATTATAAACATGTACACCTACGTTACATTGGACAAACGTTATAACTCCCTCTTAATATATATATATATACATGTACAGCGTTACGTACAAGACAACGCTATTAATCCCTCTTATATATATATATATACATTGTACAAACGAACGTACATTGACAAACGTTATAATCCACCTTATATATATATATACATGTTACACAACGGTACTACATGGACAAACGTTTATATCCACTCTTATAAATATATATATACATTTACACGTACGTACATGGACCATAACGTTATATCCACCTTATATATCTAATATTATACATGTACACGACGTACATGGACTATCGTTATATCCCTCTTATATAAAATATAATAACCAGTACACGTACGGTACATTGACAACGTTATACCACTCTTATAATTATATATATAATAGGTATAACCTGTACAACGTACGAACATGGCTACAAACCCAAAGATATAATCCACGCTTATAAATTATATAAATATATACATTGTAACACGTAACGTCCATTGACCTAACGTTATATCCACTCTTATATATATATAGTATATATACCATGTACACGTACTACATGGACTAAATAACGGTTAAATCATATCCAACTCTTATTATAAATATATATATATAAAACCATTGATCACGTACCGTACATGGACTAACGTTATATTCCAACTCTTAATATATATATATACATGTACACGTTTACGTAAACATGGACTAATCGTTATATCCACTCTTACATATATACTATAGAAAACCATGTACACTCACGTACATGGCGAACGTAACGTTCATAATATCCACTCTTATTATATATATATACATGATACACGTACGATGGACAAACTGTTCTATATCCACTTCTTATATCATAATAATATATTACATGAACCACAGAACGAATACATGAACAAACGGATATATCCACTCTTATATCTATATATATAGACATAGTACACGTCACGTTAACAAATGAGGACTAAACGTTAATCCACTCTTATACAAATATATAGATACATGTACAACCCGTACGTACTTTTACTAGACTAAATACGTATAAAACCACTCTTATATATATATATATAACCAGGTACACTAACGTACATTGGACATAACTTATATCCACTCTTATATATATATATACAGGTCACACTACAGGACAAAACGTTAATCCCCACTCTACATATTTATAAATACAAGTACACGTACTACATGGACTAACGTTATATCCACTCTTAATATATATATACATATACCCGTACTATTTGGACTAACGTCTTATATCCTCTTCTTACACATATATATAATATACTGTCAACATGGATACTACATGACCTACGTAAAGATTCCTCACTATATATAATATATATACATGTACACTCTACGTACTTAGGACTAACTATATATCCACACTTCTTTAATATACATATATATTAATACTTGTACACCGTACGTACACGGACTAACGTACATCCACTTCTTAATAATTATAATAAATATTACTGAACACTACTAACATGGACAACTTAATATTCCACCTCATACATATATATATAACATGTACACGTACGATCACATGGATCTAACGATATCATCCACTCTTATATATATATAAAATACATACACGTACGAAACTGGACCACGTTAAATCCACATCTTGATAATATATAAATTCATGGACACGTACATGGACAAGACTCTATACCGTTATAAATAACCACTCTATATACATATACTGTACAAGTACTACAAATGGACAAACGTTATATCCACTCTTTATAAAATATACTATACTGGATACATGTCACGACGTACGAGGACAAATTTATATTCCCACTCCTTATATATATATATATTACCAATACAACGACAAGTACATGGAACCTTAACGTTATATCCACTTCTTCCACTAATATCATATATATACAGGTACACCGTACGTACATGGACTAACGTTATATCCACTCTTACTTAAATAAATATATATACTGACACGTACCGTACATGGACTAACGTTATATCCACTCTTAATATATAGATATACATGTACACGTACGTACATGGACTAACTTGTTATATCCATCTCTTATATATAACTAATAACCAACAGGTAACACGATAACCGTAAACTGGACTATACATTTAAAAGCCAACCAAAATATAAAATAAATATACATGTACACGTACGACATGACTAACTTATATCCACTCTATACAATATATATCATACTACCTCGTAACTTCCTACTTTAACGAATACTCGTTAAAACATTATCTTACATATACGTATTATATACCACCTACTCTAATAACATACACATATACATATACATGTAACACAGACGTATTGACGTACGTTATAAATCCACACACTGAATATTACAAAATATATTAATACCCCCAATTTATACACGTACTCATGGACAACTATACTCCACTCATATATATATATACATGTACACGTAACGTACATGGACTAACGTTATATCCACCACATATATATATATTAAATCATACACGTACGTACATGGACTAAACGATTAAATCCACTCTTATATATAAAATAAATACATGTACACGTACGTACTGGACAACAAACGTTATATCCAACTCTTATATATATATATATACATGTACACGTACGTACATGACCACTAACGTTTATATCCACCTCTTTATAATATATATATAATACATGTACACGTACGTACATGGACTAACGTTATATCCACTCTTATATATATACGGTATACATGTACACGTAACGTACAAATGGACTAACGTTATATCCACTCTTATATATATAATAAATATACATGTACACGTACTACATGGACTAACTTATATCCCACATCTTATTATATATATATACATGTCACTTACGTACTTGACCAACATGGTTTATATCACTTTATATACATATATTATACAGTACCACGTAACGTACATGACTACTATATCACCTTTTCCATACTATAATACTACATGGACACGTACGTACATGGACACGTTAAATCCACTCTATATATATACTATACATGTTACACGTACGTACATGACTAAAACGTTAATATTCCCTCTTACATAGACTTATGGAGACTATACACGTACGTACATGAAACTACATTATAGCCATTCGGTCGCTACTATATAAATATACATGTACAATACGACATGGACAAACGTTTTATCCACTCTTATATTATATATATTATTACATGTACGTAAACGTCATGTCAAACCCGTAGATCCCACTCTTATATACATATATATATATACATGTATAAACCCCACGGTTCGTACATGGACATAACGTATTTTCACGTGTTATCCATTATTGATAATATTTACTGTACCAAGTACTACATGGACTAACTTATATCCTCTTAAAATGATATATATATACATGTACCGTACGTACAGGACTAACGTTATATCCCACTCTTATTATATATTTATACATGTACCGTACGTACATGGACAAACGTTATATCCACTCTTATATATATAAAATCAGACAACGTTCGTACATGGACAACGTTATTATCCACTCTTTTATATATATATAATACATGGACACGTAGTACATGAAACTAACTTTATATCACTCTAGTACTATAATTTATTTATACATATACACCTACGTACATGGGACTACGTTATATCCACTCTTTATATATATATAATACATGTACAAACGTACGGACATGGACAACGTTATATCCACTCTTATATATATATATATTACCCCAGTACACTTACGACATGGAATAAACGTTATATCACTCTTACATATAAATTAATATACATGTACACGTACGTACATGGACAAACGTTATATCCACTCTTATATATATATATATACAGTACAACGACGTACATGGACTAACGTTAATATCCCACTTCTTACCTATAATATATATACATTTGTACACGTACGTACATGACATACGTTATATCACTCTCTTACATATATATATATCATGTACACGTAGTACAATGGACTACGTTATATCACTCTGTTATTATATATTATATATTCATGTACACGTACGTAACATGGGACTTAACGTTAAATTATCTACTTTTATTAACTCTATTATATACTATGTACACGTAGTACTTGGACGAAATTATATCCACTCTTATATATATATATATACATGTACACTCGTACATGGGACAACGTTATATCCACTCTAACTTATATTTTACATGTACACGACGTAACATGGACTACGGGATACCACCTCTTACAATAAATATATTATACATGTACACGTACTCATGGACTACGTTATATCCACTCTTATTATATTTATATATATATCAACACGTACTATGGACTAACGTTATATCACTATTATAAATATAAGATATTACAATGTATCATACGGTTCATGACTACACGTTAAATCCACTCTATATATATATATATATCTATACATGTAACACGTACGTACAAGGACTAACGTTATATCCACTTCTTATATACTTATTAATATATATATACTGTACACGTTCGTACATGACTATTCGTTAATATCAACTTATCTTATATATATATATATTCATGTACACTTACGTACATGGACTAACGTTATATTCACTACAGATCTTATATATCAATATATTTATACATTACACGTAGTATGGACAAACGTTATATCCACTCTTATATATATATAATACTGTACGTACGTACATGGGACAAACGTTAATATCCATCTTAATATAAATATTTATACATTGTCACGTACGTACATGGACCAAACGTATCCACTCTCTATATCATATATATATACATGTACACGTACGTACATGGACTAACGTTATATCCACTCTTTTATATATATATATACATGTCACGTACGTACATGGACTAAGTTATAGGCCACGCTTATATATCTAATATTATACTGTACACGAACGTACTGGACAAACGTTATATCCACTTCTTTATATATATATATAATACATGCTTCTCGTTCACGTACATGGACAAGTTATATCCACTCTTATTTATATAAAATAATTATATACATGCTACACATACGTACAGGGACTAAACGTTATATCCACTCTTATATAGATAATATACATGTACAAACGTACGTACATGGACATAAGTATCCACTTCTTATAAATATTTTTTTATTACTATGTACACGTAAACGGTACGAGGGTACAAAACGTCTATATCCACTTTATATATATATAAATTTACTGTACACGTCGTACATGGAAAACGTTAATATCCACTCTTATATATATATATACATGTACACGTACGTACATGGGACTAACGTTATATCCACTCTTATATATATTAATACATGTACACGGTACGTACATGGACAACGTTATATCCATCTCTTATATATATATATATATACATGTACAACAGTTCGTCAGGACTACGTTAATATCCCATCGGGTTAGATATTTATATATACAAGTACAGGACGTAATGGACAAACATATCCACTCTTATAAATATATATTTATACATGGACAAACGTACTCGTAACATGGGACTAAAAGTGATATCACTCTTATATAGATATATATACTGTACACGTACGTACATGGACAAACGTTATATCCACTCTTACATATTTATTATATAAAGTCAAACGTACGCCATTGGGACAAAACGTTAGATCCACTCTACAATATATATACATGTACACGTCGTACATGGGACAACGTTATTAACCCCCTTATTATATTTATATATAGACAATGTACAATACGTACATGGCTAACGTCTTATATCCCACTCTTACACTATATATACATGTACCAACGTACGTACAATTGACAACGTTATAACCAACTCTACATATATATATATTACCTGACACTAAACGTACAGGGGACCTAACCGTTATATCTACTCTACATATATGGTATATTACCATCTACACGTAGTACATGGAAAACGTTTATCCACTTCTTATATTTAAATAACATTTTAATATACTTGTACACGGATCGTACCAATTGTGAAACTACGTTATTTGGACCTAAACATCTTATATAAATATATATACATGTACACTACGCATACATGATCACAGTTATATCCACTCTTACATTTATAAAATATATACATGTACGTACGTAAATGGACAAACGTTATATCCACTCTTACATATATATATATACATGTACACGTACGTACATGGACTAACGTTATATCCACTCTTATATATATATATACATGTACACGTTACGTACTGGACTAACGTTATATCCACTCTTTAATATATTTATATATACCATGTACCCCGTACTAACATGGACAACGTTATATCCATCTTTATATATAAATATATACATGTAACCTCGTACGTACATGGACTATCGTTTTATATCCACTCTTTTATATATATATTTTCATGGACGTACGTTCATGGACCTTAAACATTATATCCACTCTTTTTTAATTATATATATACATGTACGTACACATGGACTAACGTTTATATCCACTCAAATATATATATATATATACATGTATCGTACGTTCATGGACAAACGTTTATCCACTCTTAATATATATATATACATGTACAGTACGTACAGGGGACTAACATTATAATCCACTCTTATATATATATATATACATGTACACGTAATACAATGGACTTAACGTATATCCACTAACGTCCATTATATATAATAAATATACATGTACAACGTACGTACATGGACTTAACGTTAATATCCACTCTTTAAATATAAATATATACATGTACACGTACGTACATGGACAAACTTATATCCTCTCTTAAATTTATATATATACATGTACACTTACGTACAAGGACTAACGTTATATCAATCTTTTATATATATATATACATGACACGTACGTACCAGGCGATACGTTATATCCACTCTACAGATAATTATATATCTATGTTACAAACGTTAGTCATGGACAAACGTTTATCCCACTTATTATATATATATATACATGTACACGTACGTACATGGACTAAAACGTTATATCCACTCTTAACATATATATATATACATGTACACGGTTAGTACCAGGGACTACGTTAGATACTCTGGAGTATTATATATCAAATATCATGTCACACGTACGGTAAAATGGACTTAATGTATATCACTCTTCCCACTTATATATATATATACATGTACACTACGTACATGGTCTAAACGTTTTATCCACTCTTATATATATATATACCGGTACACGTCGTACATGGAAACTAAACGTTTTAAATACTCTTAATTATTTATCGTATATTTCAATGTACAGGTACGGAAATGGATACGTATATCCACTCTTACAAAAATATATATATACATGGTACACGTACGTACATGACTAACGTTATATCCACTCTTATATATATATACAGTACACGTACGTACATGGTACTGTTATATCTCCACTCTTCTTATATTTTATTATATAATATACATGTACGTACAATGGACTAACTTATATCCACTCTTATATATATATATATAACATGTACACGTACTTACATGGGATAAACTTTATATCCACTTCTTATTTTAAATATTTTTATTCATGTACACGTACGTACCATGGACAAACGTTATATTCCACTCTTTTATATATATTATACATGTACACGTACGTACATGACTAAACGTTATATCCACTCTTATTATATATATATACTACATGTACACGTACGTACATGGACTAACATTTAATCCACTCTTATATTTTATATTAAAGTACACGTACGTACATGGACTAACGTTATATTCACTCTTTTTCTAATTATTATATATACAATGAAACGTACGTACATGACTAAACGTTAATCCATCTTTATATATAATTATATATACATGTACAAGTAGTACATGGACAAACGTTATATACACTCTTATATATATTATATATACATGTTACAAGGGTACGTAACATGGACTAACATTATATCCACTCTTTATATATATATATATTTTCATGTACCAAGTACGTACATGGGATAACGTTAGATCCACTTTATTATATATATATACATGTACACGAACGTACATCGGACTAAACGTTATTATCATCTCCTTATATATATAATTCTATACATGTACACGTAGTACATGGAAAACGTTTATATCCACTCTGTATTATATAATATATTATACAATGTAAGTACGTTACAATGGACAAAAACGTTATTTCCACTCTTATATATATATATATACAATGTCACGGTACGTTAACATGGACTTAACGTTTATCCACTCTTATATTATTTTATAATTTACATGTAAAGTACGTACATGGACAAACGTTATATCCACTCTGTTGATATATATATATATTCATGTACACGTACGTCATGGACTAACGTTATTATCCACTCTTATATTTTTTATATACATGTACACGTACGTTACATGACAAAACGGTATATCCACTCTTTATAACTTATATACATGTTACACGTACGTACATGGACTACGTTATATCCACTCTTCCATATATCTATATACCATGTACACGTCGTACATGGGACTAACGTTATATCCACTCTTACTTATATATATAATTACATTGTACACGTACGTACATGGGGGGGGGGGGTACTAACGTTATATCCACTCTTATAATATTATATTATACATGTACAAACGTACGTACATGAGGACAAAACGTTTATATCCACTCTTATATATATAATTAATACATGTCAACGTTCGTACATGGACACACGGGTTTTCACTATTATTTATATATATATACATGTACACGTACGTACATGGACTAACGGTTATATCCACTCTTTATATATATATATATAAAACATGTTACACGTACGTACCATGGACTAACGTTATTATCACTTTCTTATATAGATATATTACATGTAACGTACGTACCATGACTAACGTTATATCCACTTCTTTTTATATCTATATACAGGTCACACGTACGTCTTGGACTAACGGTTATATCACTCTTATATATATTATATAACATGTTTACACGTACGTACCATGGACTTACGTTTATTCCACTCTTATATATATATATATCATGTTCTCGTAAGTACATGGACTAACGTTATATCCCACTCTTTATATATATATATACCTTGTACAAGTACGGTACATGGACTAAATCGTTTATATCCAATTCTTATTTAAAATATATAAATATATACATGTACAACGTAAGTACAATGGGACTAACGTTATTAAATTCCACTCCTTATTATATATATATATATTCATTTACACGTACCGTACATGGACTAACATTATATCCACTCTTATTATATCATATATATATACAAGTACACGTTTCGGTACAACGGATTACATTATATCCACTCTTACTTATATAATATATACATGTAACACGTAAGTTACATGGGAACAAACGGTTTATCCTACTCTTATGTATATATATTAAACATGTTACAAGTACGTACATGGACATCGTTTTTATTCCACTCCTTATATATATATTTATTATACATGTACACGTACGATACATGGACTAAACGTTATATCCAATCTTATATATAATATATATACAGGTTACACGTACGTACATGGGACTAAACATTATATCCACTACTTACATATTATATATACATGTTACACGTACGTACATGGGACAAAAGTTATATCCAACTCTTAATATATATTATATACCTTGTACAGTACGTATGGACTAACGTTATATCCACTCTACAGATATTTTATAAATGTACAGGTACGTTTAACATGGACTAACGTATATCACTCTTATATATATATATTATCATGTTTCACGGTACGTAACTTGGGTCTTAACGTTATAGCCACTCTTTTATATTATCATTAGATAATGTAACTAGTTAGTACATGGACTACGTTATATTCACTCTTATATATATATTTAATATATACATGTACACGTTCGTACATTGGCTAACGGTTTTTTTTATTATATCCACTCTTATATTATATATATATTATAAACATGTACACGTACTTTACTTGGACCTAACGTTATATACTTTTATATATTATATATTATACATGTACTCCGTACGTACATGGATACGTGTATAATCCATTTTTATATATATATTATATACATGTACAGGTACGTAACTGGTACTTAACGTTTATTCCACTCTTTTATATATTTAGTATAATAATGTACACGTACGTACATGGGACTAACGTAATATCCAAAAAAAAAAACTTCCCCCCCCCCCCCCCCCCCCCCCCCCCCCCCCCCCCCCCCCCCCCCCCCCCCCCCCCATACAGATATATATTAACATGTACAGGACGGTACATGGACAAACGTTATATCCACTCTTATTTTTATATTTATACATGTACACGTACGTTTACATGGACTACGGTATATCATCTTATATATAAATTTATACATTTACCACGGTACGTACATGGAAACTAACGTTATTTTTATCCCACTTCTTATATTTATATTTATATATACTGGTACCACGTACGTACATGGACAAACGCTATATCCACTCTTATATATATATTATACATGTACACGTTACGGTAACATGGAACAAAGGTTATATCCCACTCTTTCTATATATATATATATTATACATGATACAGTACGAATGGACTAACGTTATATCCACTCTTATATATTTATATATAACATGTACAGTTGACGTACATGGAACCTAATCGTTATTATCCACTCTTATATATATATATATTTACATGTACACGTTACGTACATTGGACAAACGTTATATCCACCTCTTATATATATTTTTATAACTTGTACACGTACGTACATGGACAAAACGTTATATCCACTATTATATATTATTATATATACATGTTCAACGTAACGTAATGGACTTTACGTTATTCCACTCTTATATTTATATATATGAATGTTTTACACGTACGTATTGGACAAACGTTTATCACTCTTATAATAGAATATATCACTTACTTGTACAGGTACGTACATGGGACTAACGGTTTTAAATCCATTTCCTTATAGATATCATATTATTAATGTACACGTAAGTACATGGACAAAACGTTATATCCACTTTCTTATATATATTTTATACATGTACACGTACGTACATGGACTATCGTTATATCCAATCTTTTATATAGTTATATTTTTATACTTGTTACCGACGTTTACGTTACATGGACTAGTTATATCCACTCTTACATTTTTATATACTTGTACACGTACGTACATGGACTAACGGTTATATCCATCTTACATTTATATATATAAACATGTTACAGTACGTACATGGACATACGTTATATTCCACTCTGTTATTTATATTATATATACATGTACACGTAGTACATGGACTAACGTTATATCCACTCTATTACATAGTATTATATTTACATGTTCACGGTACGTACAAATGGACAAACGGTATAACCCACTCTTACACTATATATATATACATGTACACGTAACGTACATGGACTAACGTTATATCCACTCTTTACATATAATGTATATACATGTTACAGTAGTACATGTGGGAAAAAGGTTATATCCATCTTTTATATATATATATAAACATGTTCAGTACGTACCATGGACTAACGTTTAATATTCACTCTTATATATATATATTTACATGTACACGTAGTACATGGGTCTAACGTTATATCCACTCTTACATATAATTATATTACATGTACACGGTACGTACAATGGCAAAGTTATATCCACTCTTATATTATCTATATATACATGTTAACGTACGTTACAGGGACTAACGTTATTCATCTTTATATAATATATATAATGTACACGTACGTACATGGACTAACGTTATATCCACTCTTATTATTTATATATATATACCATTGTACACCGTACGTACATGGACTAACGGTTATATCAACTCATATATATATATATATAACATGTTTACACGTACGTACCATGGACTAACTGTTATTATCTCCTTTATATATTATATATTAAAATGTTACACGTTCGTACATGGACTAAATCGTTATATCCACTCTTATAATATATATATATACATGGTACAAACGTTACGTTACATGGACTAAGTTATAATCCACCTTTCCTTATATATATATATATAAACTTGTACCACGTACGTACATGGACAAACGTTATATCCACTCTTACTTATATATATATACATGTACACGTTCGTACATGGACTACGGTTATTTACACTCTTATATATATATATATTACTTGTTACAGTACGTCCATGGACTAACGTTATATTCCACTCTTATATATCTTTATATATACATGTACACGTACGTAAATGGACTAAGTTTTATCACTCTTATATATATATATATACATGTACACGTACGGTACATGATAACGTTAATATCCCAACTCCTTACATATTATTTTATATTACATGTACTCGTACGTACATGGACTAACGTTATCTCCACTCTTATTTATATATATATACAAGTACACGTAGTACATGGACTAACGTTATTATCCACTTCCTTACATTTATTATATTATATACAATGTACACGTACGTACATGATAACGGGTTATATCCACTCATACATATATATATATACATGTACACGTTACCGATACATGGTCCTAACGTTATATTTCCACTCTTATATATAATTATATACATGTACACGTACGTAATGGACTAACGTTATATCCACTCCTTAATAGTATATATATATATCAATGTACAAGGTACGTCATGGATAACGTTATAGCCTCATCTTAATATATATATATACCATGTTACACGTCCCGTACATGGTCTAAGGTTATATCACTCTTATATAAATATATTATTCATGTACACGTACGTACATGGACTTAAACGTTATATCCACTCTTATATATAATATATATTAATGTTCTCGTACGTACCATGGACTATTCGTTATAATCCACTCTTTACATTAACATTATATATACTTGTACTCGTACGTTAACATGGACTAACGTATATCCACTCATTACATATATATTTTTACAGGTACACGTACGGTACATGGACATGTTATATCCACTCTTATATATTAAATATTATATACATGTACACGTAACGTACATGGACCTAACGTTATATCCACTCTTATTATATATATATTATAAGTACAACGGTAAGTTACATTGGACTAACAAATTATATCCACTCTTATAATACTATAAATATATACATGGTACAAGTTCGTAAAATGGACTAACGTTATATCCACTCTGAAATATATATATATTTACATGTACAGGTAACGTACATGGAATTATCGTTATATCCACTATTTTTTATTTATTTATACATGTTCACGTTTACGTACAATGGCCTAAATTTATATCCCAACTCTTTTATATATATTTATACATGTACACGTCCGGTACATGGACTAACATTAATTATCCATCTTATATATAATATATATTATACATGTACACGGTTACGTAAATGGTCTAACAATTATATCCACTCTTATAATATATATATATACATGTACAAACCGTACGTACATGACGAACAATTATATCCTCTTTTTATATATTTATACATGTACAAGGTACCGTAAATGGACTAAACGTTATATCCACTTTATAATATATATTATATAATACCATGTACACGTACGTAACATGGGACTAAAGTTATATCCACTCTAATATTTATATATATAATGTACAGTACGTACATGGGACTTAACATTATAATCCACTCTTTTATTATATATATAATATTCATGTACAGGTAACGTACATGGACTAACGTTATAAATCCAACTTTAATAAAAAAATTTATAATAATTACTTGTACAACCGTAAGGTAAACATTGGACTAACGTTTTTAAGTATCCTCTCTTATATGGATATATGACATGTACGTACTGTACATGGACTTAACAACGTTTTATCCACTCCTATATTAATATTATAATATACATGTACACGTAACGTACATGGACTAAGTTATATCCATCTTTTATATATATATATACATGTACACGTACGTACATTTTGGGACTTAACGTTAAAATTATACCCACTCTTATATATATTTATAATACATGTACTCGTACGTACTGGACTAACGTAATATCCCTTATATATATATATACCTGTACACCGTACGTACATGGACTAAGTTATGACCAAACTATTATTATATATAATTATATTATGTACATAGTTACGCTACATGAACTACGTTATATCCACTCTTATATATATATATATATTCATGTTCAGTACGTACATGACTATCGTACTATATAATATGTACAGCGACTGGGACCTATCTAATATATATATATACATGTACAGTAGTATGGACTAACGTTATATACATATATATATACATACACGTAGTACATGGCTAAAGTTATATCCACTCTATATATATATATACATGTACACGTACGTACAGGTAACGTTATATCCACTTATATATATTATATTATACATGTATACAGTACGTACATGGACTAACGTTATATCCACTTATATATATATACATGTACACGTAGTCATGGACTAAGTATCCACTCTTATATATATATATATCATGTACACGTACGTACATGGACAAACGTTATATCCACTCTAATATATATACTGTCACGTACGTACATGGACTAACGTATCCCACTCATATATATATACATGTACACGTCGTACATGGATAACGTTATATCATTATATATATATATCATAACGTAGTACATGGACAAACGTATCCACTCATATTATATATACATGTACAGTCGTACATGGACTAACGTTATATCCACTCTTATATATATATATATACTGTACAGGGTAACGTACATATATGACTAAGTGGAATTATATCCACTATATATATATATTACTGTACGTGTACATGGACTACGTATCCACTTTATATATATATATTATACTACAGGTACTCTACGTACAGTACTAACGTTATATCCACTCTTTATATATATTATATATACACGTGTACATGGTAACATTATATCCACTCTTATATATATATTATACATGTACCGTTACGTACATGGACAACGTTATCCACTTTCATATATATATACTTGTCATCGTACATGGACTCTTATACCCTCTATATATATATATTTACATTACAGTTACGTATGGATAACGTTATATATCTTATTATATTTATAATGACAGTACGTACATGGACTAACATATCCACTTATTATATATATATATACATGTCACGTAGTACATGGCTAACGTTATATCCACTCTATATATATATGTCAGTACGTACATGGGACTAACGTTATATCCACTCTTATATATATATATATATAGTACATAGTCATGGACTAACGTTATATCCACTTATATATATATATACATGTAGCACGGTAACGTTTACATACATACGTGTATACTTATACCATCTTATATATATTATATGTACACGTACGTACATGGACTAACGTTATATCCACTCTTATATATATATATATACATGTACACGTACGTACATGGACTAACGTTATATCCACTCTTATATATATATATATACAAGTCACGTACGTACATGGGACTAACGTATCCACTCTTATTATATATATATATACATGTACACTCGTACAGGATAACGTTATATCCACTCTTACATATATATATACATGTACACGTACGTACATGGACTAACGTTATATCCACTCTTATATATATATATATACATGTACACGTACGTACATGGACTAACGTTATATCCACTCTAGCATTATAACTTATATATCAGTACACGTACATGGTACTACAACGTTATATCCATCTTTCTATATATATATACATGTACGGTACGTACATGGACTAACGTTATATCCACTCTTATATATATATATATACATGTACACGTACGTACATGGACTAACGTTATATCCACTCTTATATATATATATACATGTACACGTACGTACATGGACTAACGTTATATCCACTCTTATATCTATATCTGTACAGTACGTACATGGACTAACATATCCACTCTTATATATACTATACATGTACATACGTACATGACTACACGTATATCCCACTATATATATATATATACGTACATGTACGTACGTACATGTTAACGTATATCACACTTATTATATATTATATATACATGTACACGTACGTACATGGACATTATATCACTCTTATATATATATATATATGTACATACGTAAGTACATGGACTACGTTATTATATCCACTACTATATATATAATATACATGTACACGTACGTACATGGACTAACGTTATATCCACTCTTATATATATATATATACATGTACACGTACGTACATGGACTAACGTTATATCCACTCTTATCGGCTAGGAGTTAATAACAGAGATATGCAAAATTTGGATGTACGTCCAAAATTGGTGACTATGACGACAACGACAGCAGAATTGTGACCACTTACCACTATCATGGGTGGGACCAAAATAGTTGTTGTGACATATTAATAAAATACCACATTTAGAAATAAGTTTTACTGTTAGAGACACTAGTTTCAGTATTAAATATAAATAATATACAAATGTAAATCAAATTAAATTATACTAACAATCGATCAGGGCTCCAGATAAGGAATTAATAGTAATTGAGTATTGTCACTCCATTTTGATTGGGTAAAATAAAATCACACTACTGTTTAATACACATAAACAGACAGCAATTGTTGAATAGTTTGCTTCGAAATGAAAACATGTCTTGGCATTTCATTAGAATTGTCTCCTTGGAGATAATTCTAATGAAATACCAAGATGTGTTTTCATGGAAAATAAGAAAAATATGCTATATTTGTGGTCTTGTTTATTGTTTTCTGCAGCATGATAAAGGTACCATAAAATTGTTACTGCTTTTTGATACTCGCTTATTCTGATTTCAATTGGGTTTTTGGCAATTTTAACTGGGTATTTATGCAAATACATAGCTTATCTGGAGCTCTGATCGATGCAATGCTAGTTATTTTTCAGTATTGTAAACATTTTTTGACGATACATCCCCATTATTTTTTCAGGCAACTCATATGCACAAGTGGGCTCTAAAATACGGTGCAAATCTTTATTTAATATAGTTTTACCTCCGTTTCAACAGTTTCGACACACATCTGAGACCCTTTAACCCTTTCAACTAGACCTCTTTATCAGTAAATGCAAACAGTGTAGATCCAGATGAGCCGGCTCGTGACGAGCCGTCTCATCAGGATCTGCACTTTTTGCAAGTACTTGTTATATTTTTTAGAAGGAACTAGAAAATGTGTTCAGAGAACACGGATGCCCCACATATCGCTTTGATAGTAAACGAGGCAAAAATTTGAAGTCCAAAATGGGAGATAATCCACGACACGGGGGTCAAATCAAAAATCAAAATAAACTGTGCACATCTACTCTTTATAAGTAAGCTACATACCAAGTTTCAGGTGTGTAGCTATTAGGGTTTAAAAGTTACAAGCCAAAATTGGACAATTCTAAGTCGAAATGAGGGAGATAATTCATGACCCCAGGGTCAAATAAAAATGAACTTTGCGCATCTACTCATCGTAAGGAAGCTATCTACCAAGTTTCAGGTCTGTAGCTATTACGGTTTACAGAACGACAGACGGACGGACGGACAAGGGTAACACTAAACGCTCCCTCCACTATCGTGGTGGGGCATAATAAAAAAAACACCCTTCTTATAAATGCACTAGTCTGAAAATCAGTTTGTGACAATTGAATTGGTCGGAAAATTAACATATAAATCACAGTAATTTCCCGTTATTTAGGGGTGAAAAAGTTAAACACAAATCTTATCTGGAGCACTGAGAATACATACCAGATGAGGCAAGGTATGTTCCATTCGGGGAGAATGCGAGTGCAAGCACCGAGCTCTTGTGACCATGCAGTAGACGGACAGATTTCCCCTCGTGCATGCTCCAGAGTCGCACCGTCTTGTCCCCGGACCCCGTCGCCACGTACGTGCTGTTGGGGTGGAACTTCACGCACTGAAATATCGGGGGCCCATGGTTGCTATGATGACCAGAGCTACTATCGGCAGATGAGCATACATGTACTATACCTATATTGTCATCGTGCAGGGAGACAGTGGTGCTCCTGGGGACCGTTTCACTAAACTTTGTAAGACTAAAATGTTTGTAAGTGCAAACTTATTATAGTCTGTAAATGTCACATGAACAATGTTTTCTTGTAAAATGATTATTGGATTGACATTTATTGAAATTTCTAGACGATCCTAAATTTGCACTTACGAACATTTTAGTTGTAAAAAGTTTAGTGAAACGGGCCCCTGATATGGCTAGCATTTTAAACTGACCATGTCTCAAATAGACCAATATGAAGTTTTTTGCTTCATACACAGTAAATGACATACATCAAAAAATCGCACAATTTTATTTGATGAAATTTACAAAAACGTGCGGTATATGCAAGTACATGCTATCAGAAAATGTGATAAATAGGGGAGATAATTTGGTTTGGTATAATTTTGTATTTTCACTATACATGTACCAGTAAGGAAAAGATTTAACATTTCTTGATTTTTTTGTAGTGAAATGAAAATACTATGCCACATTTGGAAATAAAATTATATTATAGATGCTAGTTTAATTAATTTAAATACAAATGAAAACTAGAGGGTTGTTTTTCAGACAAAAACATATGTCTCCACACCCCACACCACCACTGCATGTATAATCGGGACTTGGAAAATTAGAATTGAAGGCAACAACAGTATATATGTAGCTACCTTGATTTTTCTGCATAAGTTGGCTGTATATTAGAAGATAACGTAATGAAAAGAGACAACATATGCAATTTTCACTTGTCAAGGGCCATAACTCTGCCAATACTAGATGAATCCGCACAAAACCCCCAGATGCACAACTTCTCATAGTGATGACAAACATTCCTGTACCATTTCGCAAATATAACTCAAAACACTTTTGGAAATATGAGCGACACAAATTTGTGATGAAATTTGTGATGGACAAAATTACCAATTGTCATCCTTATTGGATGATTCCACAAACAAAACCCTATGTGCACAACTACACATTCCTATATAATATTTTCATGCCTGTAACTCAAATATTTTTTTCATAGAGACTCGGTGCCTTTAATTTCCCATGAATATGGGGTTAACTGTATTGTAATTTTGAAATTTGCGGCAAATATCAGAAAATGATAGGTCGGAAAATAAACATGTTTTCCGACCTATCATTTTCTCATATACGCCACAAATTTCAAAATTACAATGCGGTTAACCTATTTCCAATGCACTCCTTTACTGTTTTGCAAACTTTATCAAGTCTCGTTGGAAAATCGTACCGGATTGCAAGCTGGTTGAGCAGGTCATACCGGACGGATCACACAAATAATATTCTCTACAAAGAAAATAGTTCCAACACAATTACAAGATATTAGCGATTTTTGCATGAATGTACAGTCAAACCTGTCTTAAGCAGCCACCCAAGGGAAGTGACAAAACTGGCTGCTTAACAGAGGTGACCTCTTAATAGAGGGTTGTGTTTTCAGGTACATTTCAGGTAAATTTTGAAAATTGAAATGAAGATAAAGATAACATAGACACGTATGTTGACTTGATAATACAAATGTAATAAATAATATTAATGATTAATTATAGAGTACCATATTGATTAAATATGTATGTTTTAATGCAATATAAATGTGTATCTTTATATTTATTTAATATTTTCAAAATTGAACCTGAACATGTAATGAGTGGATTATATCATTTAATGAAATAAAAAATCTGTCAACAAATAAAAACACCAATGTTCACGTTTTTGTTGTTATTGTACAGCCTACTGCAACTGCTAATCTGCAAGACTCATATTGTAGACAACTTATTGTACTAGATAATAGGGCATAATGTGGTATAATCGGAAATGGTGTGGGTTAAGTTTTGCAAATTTTTTTTGTCGGGTATTGGTCAAGTCGAATTTGGATTCATTTCCAATTGTGTATGTAAATAATGCACAGGCGATTTGCTTAAATTATATTTGAGCCGGTTACACTCGGTCCTGGGCAATACACACCAATTATATCAGCTATTCGTGTTTTCAATTTGGTAATTGGCAATGGGCTGTTCCTTTTTACAACATTTGTGTCGGTAACCTATAGAAATTACGAATCGACGGACAAGGGTGCAATAACCCGGATGCGATAGGCTGTTCTTTCAATAATGCGCCGACAGTTCGGGCAACACAATTTGCACCTGTGAAACATACCCTCGCAATATCGTTGACGCGGCGATGTGTTTGGTGTTTTAATTACTCGCATTGACGGCTGACATCATTGTTAATTCGCGCTTCGGTAACGACCGCCGCAGGGTACATTGAAATTGGGATTAGCGGTGACCGTTTAATGAAATGGGATCACTAGTTTGGGACGATAATTATTGACCGCTGGCCGCGTTAGACGAGTGACCGTTGAATGAAAGCGTTTTATATAGCAAAAATGAGCGGGGGGAATTTGAAGTGGCCGCTTAATGGCGGTGACCGCTGATTAAAGGTGACCGCCCAAGCAGGTTCGACTGTATATACGTTTATGTTGCTGATTTCATTATTTTTCAATAATAAAAGCAATAAAGTCGTCGTTAGAATTATAATTGCATTATTTACTACTTTGCGCTTTAAAAGCCATTGAAATATTGTTGCCAAGAGATCACACTGGAGTGACATTAAAAGCCTTTTAATGTCACTCCAGTGTGATCTCTTGGCAACAATATTTCAATGGCGGCTGCCTGTCAAACTGCCTGATGTTGATAAATATTGTGATAACTTGTCTAATCATTTGAGATGCAAGATTACACAGGATACAAACTTTCTGTTTGTGTGAACGACCTATTACTGCCAAAACATATGAAACGTGATCAACGGTGAGATATTTGCAATATTTTTAGCCGTACTTTTCGGACCATGCCACTTTCGGACCAGGTCGACAGCACGTTTCGGACCAGGACGTTTCATATGCAAGCCAGCTGTGTCTTTGACAATAGTATCAGAATACCACTTGGGAATACCATGCGAGTTACCCCATTAGTCATTATGTGGCAGAGCAAATTGAACGACCTCAAACTTAGTATTGGCGTAGGAAATATTGAAATAATTTGCGACCGTTCATCAACAATAATATACCTGTAATGTATGACCATCAGCCAATCAGATTGCGTGATATTTACATCCCACTGGTCTTTCGTTTGTTTGTTTGTTTGTTTGTTGGTGTTTATCGGCCTATCAACAGCTAAGGTCATTTAAGGCCGGGCCCGGGTCAACGGGTTCCTTACCGCATTTAACCTGCTGCATTGGGGGGAAAATACTAAAATCAGAATGGAATATTTACATTGAGCAAAAATATATTCAGAAATTCTGAAATTAGAATAACCTTGCATGGTGCAAGGTCCATACCACACAAAAGTCACTTGGCCCCTTCCCCTAAAAGTAATAGGATTAGGAATAATTATATTATTCTTATAAGGGGTATAACAAGATTCAACTATCACATACAAGAATTCCAAAGACGTACCCGAGAGCCAAACCAGGTCTCCAGTGGGATTCCGGTAAGTTTGAATCCCGATCGTTAAATTACCCATCGCATGCTCCTACCACCCACTGGTGTTTCGGTTGACAAAAGTGTATGTGCGTCATTTGTAACATTTGATCATCCAGTACCATGCCATGACAGAATTTAAACTTTCAACTGACAGAATTAAACATGCTTTAATGACATAATGGCAAACTGTGTAGTCCCAGATCAGATTGCACGGATGTGCAATCCGATCTGGGACTACACTGGTTGCAAACTCAGTCCTTTTTTGTCGTGGCGACTCGCATATAAAAACTTACATCAACATCATATGAATGTCCGACAAATGTTCGTAGTGGGTACGTCCGCTCGGTCGTCCATAATTTGGCCGTCTGGTCATGGGAGCAGGTGACAAAGTAGTCCCCGATATCACTGTGGATGAATACGTGCATATGCAATCCTAGCTATAGCAATGGTTGATGAAAAAATGACAAACGGATAATGTTTTCAAATGTAGATAGAGTATTGGTTGAAGTACAGTGAATCTATCAGAAAATGTAGTGGCAATATAAGTAATAAAATCATGGGCTGTTGTGTTTCCTGGGGTGCACAATACATTTGGTCTGTTTAAAGTATACCTTGTGTCGAGGTCCCAGATGGGGTAACTGTGACCGAATATTCAGTGTCATTACGGTAGTTTACCTAGTGTCGAGGTCCCAGTCAGGGTAACTGTGACCGAATATTCAGTGTCATTACGGTAGTTTACCTAGTGTCGAGGTCCCAGTCGGGGTAACTGTGACCGAATATTCAGTGTCATTACGGTAGTTTACCTTGTGACGAGGTCAGATTGTGTAACTGTGACAGAATATTCAGGGTCATTACGGTAGTTTACCTAGTGTCGAGGTCACAGTCGGGGTAACTGTGACCGAATATTCAGTGTCATTACGGTAGTTTACCTTGTGTCGAGGTCCCAGACGGGGTAACTGTGACAGAATATTCAGGGTCATTACGGTAGTTTACCTTGTGTCGAGGTCCCAGACGGGGTAACTGTGACAGAATATTGAGGGTCATTACGGTAGTTTACCTAGTGTCAAGGTTCCAGACGGGGTAACTGTGACAGAATATTCAGGGTCATTACGGTAGTTTACCTGTTCAAGGTCCAGACGGGGTAACGTGACGAATATTAGGGTCATTACGGTAGTTTACCTAGTGTCGAGGTCCCAGACGGGGTAACTGTGACAGAATATTCAGGGTCATTACGGTAGTTTACCTAGTGTCGAGGTCCCAGTCGGGGTAACTGTGACAGAATATTCAAGTCATTACGGTAGTTTACCTTGTGTCAGGTCCCAGACGGGTAACTGTGACCAAATATTCAGTCATTACGGTAGTACCTTGTGTCAGGTCCAGACGTACTGGTGACAGAATATCAAGTCATTACGGTATAACCTTTGTCGAGGTCAGACGGGTAAACTGTGCGAATATTCGGAAGTCTTACGGTAGTTTTACCTTGTCGTACGGAGGAGGTCCCCAGACAGGGTAACTGTGACCGCGGTATACAACGCTGTTTCTCTGCGTCTCCATGTCCCATAATCTCACTGTGGACATAGCATAGGAAAGGGATTTCATTGACTGATTGATGGGCCGATAGGTTTATTGATGCATGGTTGGTTGGATGGTTGGTTGGTTGGTTGGTTGATTGTGGTTGGTTGATTGTGGTTGGTTGGTTGATTTTGGTTGGTCGTGGATGGTTGGTTGATTGTGGTTGGTTGGTTGATTTTGGTTGGTCGGATGGTTGGTTGATTGTGGTTGGTTGGTTGATTGTGATCGGTCGGTTGGTTGGTTGTGGATGGTTGGTTGATTGTGGTTGGTTGATTGTGATTGGTCGGTTGGTTGGTTGTGGATGGTTGGTTGATTGTGGTTGGTTGATTGTGGTTGGTTGGTTGTGGTTGGTTGTGGTTGGTTGATTGTGGTTGTGGTGGTTGGTGGATTGGTTGGTTGGTTGGTTGGTTGGTTGGTTGGTTGGTTGGTTGGTTGGTTGGTTGGTTGGTTGGTTGGTTGGTTGGTTGGTTGGTTGGTTGGTTGGTTGGTTGGTTGGTTGGTTGGTTGGTTGGTTGATTGTGGTTGGTTGGTTGATTGCGGTTGCTTGATTATGGTTGGTTTATTGTGATTGTCTTGATTGTGGTTGGTCGGTTGGTTATGGTTGGTTGATTGTGGATGGTTGGTTGGTTGGTTGGTTGATTGTGGTTGGTTGCTTGTTTGAAAAAGTTTTTTTAACATTTTTGCCTTACAAACAAGGTAAACATAAGTCCTCAGTGACCCTCCCAATGTTGAATTAAATTTGTCGTCTGCTGTTTATTATTTATTTACATTTTTCTCAACAAAAACATGATCTGGCAGCACTTTAGAATGGAAATGGAATTTCCAATGGAAATGATTATTTTCATATTTTATTGAGAAAAGACAAAATATGAAACAAAAGCAGACGACAATTTTCGTTCTTGCATTCTCAGGTTTAAACTGGACTTGACACTCGGTGACCCAAGGTAAATTGGAAATGATTCTAAAGTACTGCTGCTTATTATTTATTTACATCTTTCTCAACGAAAACATGATCTGACAGCACTTTAGAATGGAAATGGAATTTCCAATGGAAATGATTCTTTTCATATTTTATTGAGAAAGACAAAATATGAAACAACAGCAATGACAATTTTGGTTTCCTGCATTCTCAGGGTTAAAACTTGACCTTGACATTGAGTTACCTGAGGTATCATCGGAGCATGTGAGCAGGTAGTTGGAATCACAGGTAAACCTCGCCTGGTAGACGCAGCCTGTGTGGCCTTTGAACGTAATACTTTCTTGGTCCTGGCAACTGGATAAAACATGGCACCTTATGAGTGTGTGTTCACATCTAGGGTAGGCACTGTATTTCCCAATGTATTACACACGTATTGTACACACGTCGTATTGTACACACGTATTGTACACACGTATTGTCACCCACATTTTTAATCCACGAGTCACATGGGCATTATAGGTAGGAGACAAATTTCAAACATTTTTTCCAACTGATTTCTGTGCCAGTTTAAAATTTGCTGTTGAGCTATTCACTGGGACTAATCCCCACCCCCCTGATGCTGACATGCTGAAATACGGTACAAAAATATGTATTCAATTCGGATATGAAACTTTTGAGCCAGCTCATCAGGATCTAACGTGTTAAAATGTTATGATGGAAACTAAACAAGTACACAATTGTTTAATTATTCCACCCCTGTTAAAAATAGCAAATGCCCGTCATCTACATATTATTACAAATTAATATTTCAATCCATTCCAATTTTTGCCATGTTTGATATGCAAATATGGCAGTGAATTATTTATATTAACTAGTGCATCGTTATTTACAAAGCTAATACCCTCTCTGGCAGCCTGGTAATAAAATCAAAGGACTGAATGTCCAGAAATTCTTCGCAGTATGTGTTTGTGAATGACAAATAGACTAATGATTAATCTAGAGTGGAAAACGTTTCATGTACATACATTGTAGTTTGAAGACTCGAAGAATAGATGGGATGCGGAACTTTTGGCATGATTGACAAGTCGATGCGTGTGTTTCTGGCAAAATATGAAAACGATCCGGATAACTATTCATGGACATTTGGTCAGTTAAAGATGTTGTCCATTTTTAACTATGGCCTGCATGTTTTTAATATATTTTCAAATGAAGATGTGAGCAGGTTTGGTAAAAACATTATTGAAAATAAGGCTTCTATCAAGTTTACAAGGATATATAAATCATTGAGACATGGTGAATCAGTCATATGTAATTCCCGTATTCAACCTGCAGCATTGGGGGGGGGGGGGGGGGAATCCCAAAATCAGAAAAAATACATTCAGCATTGAAATTAGAATAACTGAAGCCACTTGGCCCCTTCCCCTAAAAGTAACAGGATTACAAATAATCATATTACTCATATAAGGGGTATAACCAGTTTCAACTCTCACATACAAGAAAGCCAATGATACACATGGGGCCAAACCAGGTCTCTGGTCTCGATTCTGGTAAGGCTGAATCCCAATCGTTAAAATACCCATCGCATGCTCCCACTTGCCACCCACTGCAATATGTGAAATAAATGGAGTGCGAATTACCTGCAAAAAGTGCAGATCCTGACGAGAGACGGCTCGTCAGTATCTAATATTTATAATTCACCTTAATTTCTAATCCAATCGTTGGCCAGTATCACGCTCCACTTACTGCAATATATGAAATAAGTGGAGCGTGATACTGGCCAACGATGGATTAGAAAGTATGGCAAATTATAAATATTAGATACTGACGAGCCGTCTCATCAGGATCTGAACTTTTTTGCAGATAATAATTTTAAAAAAAACAAACACCCCCTTTTTATAAATGTACTAACTGAAGATCATTTTGTGATGATTGGATTGGTCGGAAAATTAACATATCAAAATCCATTCCAGGTATTTATGATTGAAAGAGTTCAATCATAACTCATGTCCAGAGCTCCAGATAAGGTGCGTATTTGCTTAAATGCCCAATTAAAATTGCCAAAAACCCAATTGAAATCAGAAGTAGTGAGTATCAAAAAGCAATGAACAATTTGTGGTATCTTTATCATGCTATAGAAAACAATAAACAGATCACAAATATAGCGTATTTTTCTTATTTTTCCATTAAAACACATCTTGGTATTTTATTAGAATTGTTTCCAAGGAGACAATTCTAATGAAATGCCAAGACATGTTTTTTATTTCGAAGCAAACTATTCAATACTTACAGTCTGTTGATGTGTAAGCAGTAGTGTGATTTCATTTTACCCAATTACAATGTTGAAATACCCAATTGCTTCAAAAATGATGGAGTGACAATACTCAACTACTAATTCCTTATCTGGAGTCCTGCATGGCAGATCCTCTATATACGATAAACAGACCTTTTCACATCGAGCGGGTCTGTCTCGGCGTAGTCAGCGGAGAGGTAGATCCAGGCGGGACTGTCCGAGGTGTCCAGGGGCGGGAACAGGCCCGGGCTGAGTCGCCACACCCGCGCCGAGTTGTCCTCAAACCCCGCACTCAGGTACTCATTGTTGGGTGATATAGACGCGCAGCACAGCCTGTGAACATGTGTGCCAGTGTGCATTCTAGGACGGACCATGGGGCCATGAGTCCCTAATTTTCATAAATGGCCCCAAAAATACAAAGGTTCAAACTGTTTAGAAATGGCCCATAATTATGAATCCAATGGGCCACATTTTAATACCTATAAACGAGAAATCACACAGAAACAGCAGAAACTAGAAATGTGGCCTGTCGGCACACGAATACCCCCACTGGCAGCCAAAGAAAACGAGGCATTTTTGATTATAAGCCATTGAGCCGAGCGTTAAGGTTTCAAATGCATCAAGTCTGTGACCTTGACCCTGGGCATAGTGTGATAATCCATGCATCGGTGTAGAAGATATAGAGCGGAAGGGAATTTCAATAGGTTTGACCTTTGACCTTCAACTGTGACCTTGACCTTGGACGTAGGTGCGTGGTTATTGATCGCGACACACCTTCTCATCATGAGAAACATTTGTGCCAAGCCATTTGATAATCCATGAATCGGTGTAGAAAATATAGAGCGGAAGGGAATTTCAATAGGTTTGACCTTTGACCTTCAACTGTGACCTTGACCTTGGACGTAGGTGCGTGGTTATTGATCGCGACACACCTTCTCATCATGAGAAACATTTGTGCCAAGCCATTTGATAATCCATGCATCGGTGTAGAAGATATAGAGCGAAAGGGAATTTCGATAGGTTTGACCTTTGACCTTCAACTGTGACCTTGACCTTGGACGTAGGTGCGTGGTTATTGATCGCGACACACCTTCTCATCATGTGAAACATTTGTGCCAAGCCATTTGATAATCCATGCATGGGTGTAGAAGATATAGAGCGGAAGGGAATTTCCAACAAACCGACCGAGACCGACCGACAAGCTGACTCCTATATACCCCCTCAAACTTTGTTTGTGGGGGTATAACTAGAAAATTGTTTGTAAAACAAAATGCCACAGCTGTTGAGCATTCATGAATACAACAGCAATCACTGAGTGAGTGATTGGAGAAAAAACTATCAGAGTCGTAAAAGAGGCATTTGGGCCCTCCCGGGCACTGCGACCGAGAGGGTTTGTAATAGGCCAAACACAACACTGGGCTTATAGGGCTTTTGCGACCAGTGTAGATCCAGAACAGCCTGTGCATAGCCTGTGCATCCGCACACTGATATCAGTATCTGCACCCCCCCCCATTTCATCAATGAAATACACTAACAAGCAATCTAGATCATTTTTAGACTGCAGGAGTGTGATATTTGATCAGGACCTACACTGGTGACAAATCACACAAATCCCAGTACTCCAGTCACAGCCATATATAGCACCAAGCTATGTTTAATGAACGTAGCCCCAATTTGACAAAACAGCGATTTTATTCTGGAACACATCAGTAGTTTTAACTGTCCATGTGAAAATTCAATTGAAACAAATCTATATCCTCCCACCCCCACCGCAAAACAAAACAGCATACAAAAAATTGTCATTAACTCACCCTTGATATGCATTAAGGAACGAGTAACAGCAGACGGAGGGCAGACTGGGCGCCCCCTCCCGCACCTCCTTGATGCTCTGTTTGAGGGCGGATAGCGCCTGGTCGTCCCTGACAACCTTGTTGTCGGGAATGATTGTCGGTGACACCGGTTGGTTCTGGCAGTCCACCGGCTTGTCGTCATGGAGGTTGTCGCCGGATGCAGTTTCTGTTTTCACTGGAAAAATGGTTTTGTTGAAAGGTGTTTAAAACTAGAAAATTGTAAAACAAAATGCCACCACTGTTGAGCATTCATGAATACAACAGCAATCATGGAGTGAGTGATTGGAGAAAAAATTATTTTCTTATACTACTGGTGGATCGATGGGACAGGGAACATTTTATGTTACGCACTCCTGCACTTGATGTTTGGAATGTATAGCTAGTATGAAGAGAATCGGTCAAAAACTGTAGAAGTAGTTTGCCGGACAAGGAAAACAATATTTTCAGAATAAAAAAAGGGGCATAACTCTGGATATATCAGTGGGACAGCGAAAATGTTTACTTTGCGTATGCCTGCACTTGATGGTAGGGTTGTATATCGAATATGAAGAAAATCAGCCAAAAACTGTAGAAGTAGTTCGCCAGACAAGGAAAAGTATTTTGAAAGTCGAACAAGAGGCATAACTGCAGATGGATCAGTGGACAGCAAAATATTTATGTTACGCACGTCTGCACTTGATGGTAGGGTTGTATACCGAATATGAAGAGAATCAGCCAAAAACTGTAGAAGTAGTTCGCCAGACAAGGAAAAGTATTTTGAAAGTCGAACAAGAGGCATAACTGCAGATGGATCAGTGGGACAGCAAAATATTTATGTTACGCACGTCTGCACTTGATGGTAGGGTTGTATACCGAATATGAAGAGAATCAGCCAAAAACTGTAGAAGTAGTTCGCCAGACAAGGAAAAGTATTTTGAAAGTCGAACAAGAGGCATAACTGCAGATGGATCAGTGGGACAGCAAAATATTTATGTTACGCACGTCTGCACTTGATGGTAGGGTTGTATACCGAATATGAAGAGAATCAGCCAAAAACTGTACAGGGTAAACACTCTATTCCACCAATTAACCCTTTCAATACTACAGACCTATTGATGTTTGCAAATAGTGCAAATAGTGTAGATCCAGATGAGCTGGCTAATAACGAGGACCTGCACTTTTTGCAAGTAATTTCATATTTTTTAGGAAAAAAAACACTCCCTTTTATAAATGGACAAGTCTGAAAATCATTTTGTGACAATTGTGAGAACTGAATATTTACATAAACTATTAAACCCTGAAATTAGATTAACCTGTAGCCGATTTCACCAAAGTTGCAAAGCATATAAAATGGCTGTGATAATGTAATGTATAATAAAAATTAATACATTTATCCCAAAATTGAAAATTTCTCCCTCAAAGTGTACTTAGCAAGATAAGTATACTTTACAATTTTGGTAAAATAGGCTACTGATCTGGTTCCAGGACCACAGTACACTTAGCCCCACTCCCTACAAGCATTATAAACTAGAAATGTGGCCTGTCGGCACACGAATAGCCCCACTGGCAGCCAAAGAAAACGAGGCATTTTTGATTATAAGCCATTTAGCCGAGCGTTAAGGTTTCAAACGCATCAAGTCTGTGACCTTGACCCTGGGCATAGTGTGATAATCCATGCATTGGTGTAGAAGATATAGAGCGGAAGGGAATTTCAATAGGTTTGACCTTTGACCTTCAACTATGATCTTGACCTTGGACGAAGGTGCGTGGTTATTGATCGCGACACACCTTCTCATCCTGAGAAATATTTGTGCCAAGGCATTTGATAATCCATGCATCGGTGTAGAAGATATAGAGCGGAAGGGAATTTCAATAGGTTTGACCTTTGACCTTCAACTGTGACCTTGGACGCAGGTGCGTGGTTAGCATTTTGATAATCCATGCATCGGTGTAGAAGATATAGAGCGGAAGGGAATTTCAATAGGTTTGACCTTTGACCTTCAACTGTGACCTTGACCTTGGACTTGGACGTAGGTGCGTGGTTATTGATCGCGACACACCTTCTCATCATGAGAAACAGTTGTGCCAAGCCATTTGATAATCCATGCATCGGTGTAGAAGATATAGAGCGGAAGGGAATTTCAATAGGTTTTACCTTTGACCTTCAACAATGACCTTGACCTTGGACGTAGGTGCATGGTTATTGATCGCGACACACCTTCTCATCATGAGAAACATTTGTGCCAAGCCATTTGGGAATTTCAATATTTTTTACCTTTGACCTTCAACTGTGACCTTGACCTTGGACGTAGGTGCGTGGTTATTGATCGCTACACACCTTCTCATCCTGAGAAATATTTGTGCCAAGGCATTTGATAATCCATGCATCGGTGTAGAAGATATAGAGCGTAAGGAATTTCAATAGGTTTGACCTTTGACCTTCAACTGTGACCTTGACCTTGGACGTAGGTGCGTGGTTATTGATCGCGACACACCTTCTCATCATGACAAACATTTGTGCCAAGCCATTTGATAATCCATGCATCGGTGTAGAAGATATAGAGCGGAAGGGAATTTCCAACAGACCGACAGACCGACAGACCGACCGACAAGCTGACTCCTATATACCCCCAACAAACTTTGTTTGTAGGGGTATAATAATCTTCTACTATCTCTTTTACAATAGGTAAAACTGGTTTCAATTAGTAACAAGAAAGCCAAAAATAAAATGTACCCGAGAGCCAAAATATGGATATCAGGATTCCGGTAAGGAGGAAACCCCTAAATTTACTCATTAAATTTACCCTCTGATTGGTCCTGTAGTCTAAACTTCATACGACTAAAATGTTTGAAAGTGCAAAATTATGATTGTCTGTAAATTTCACATTAACTATGTTTTCTTGTAAAAAAGTATTGGATTTACATTTATTGAGCATAGGCTGCTCAATAAATGTAAATCCATCAATTGAAATTTCCAGACGATCCTAAATTTGCACCTACGTTATGAACATTTTAGTCATACGAAGTTTAGTGAAACGGGCCCCTAGCCACCCAGTTAATAAATTAACTGGTATAATTTGGGTCAGAAATACGATACAAATGTGTAATTATCTTTTCCTAATTTTTGCTGTGCATATCTGTGCAAACAATGCATTCTGGTATGCCTATGATGGTTTCACAAACCGCATTATGTCCACATTTATGACCAACAGTCACCCAAAAGAATAACACATGATCATCAGACTACCAGCCCTGCCCATTCACCAACCCAGGCGCGGATCCAGGATTTCGGGTTAGGGGGGGCGTAACTATTTTGTTTTGCAATACTTGACTATATTATCGAACGAGCTAAGCTCGTTCGATAATATAGTCAAGTATTGTAAAATAGTCGACCGAGCAGAGCTCAGGATAGCACTAGGGGGGTCCCGGAAATTTTTTGAAATCTACATCGCACTTCCTGCGTTCTGGTGCATTTTGGAGGAAAACTATTGACACTTTCACAGTATGTTTAGACATGATTTTTGATTGAAAACGTTTAAATTTTGAAACAATAAGAAAACTACCGAAAAATGCATGGAATACATGGCACTTGGCATGAAACGTGCCTTGTAACTTGTAAAAAATATTTACTCGGCGAATTTTAGGGGGGGGGGGCGCGCGCCGGGTCCGCCCCCCCCCTGAATCCGCCCATGCAACCCGTAACAGGTCTCCACCAACCCATCCCTCAAGTTTTATTGCATATTTATTGTTTACTTTCGGACTCGATGATACACATGTGTATACAGCAACAGGTGTGATATGCATACCTCCCTTCCTCCCTACGAAATAACCAAACAATGAAATTAAAGAACAAACAAAGAGCTCCAGATAAGTTTTGTATCTAAAGAGTAGTATATCTGCAGATTTCAAATTCAATGCGTACTTAACTTTTTACAAATGTATTATTGTTTGCTTTTTGCAGCTCAACTAAGTAAATTTTCAACTTTATTACAGTATTTCCACTACTCAATTTGAAAATAAACGCGTATTTTCACATTGCTGTGAGTATTTTGTACTACAATGTACCACTTTTGATACTAAATGCGTATTCTGCCAAATTACGTGCGTAAAATACGCCAATACGCACCTTATCTGGAGATCTGCAAAGAAGTTATTTTACATTTGATGGTTAAACGTTATGTTAATGATTTAGTTGAAACAGATAACTGTTATAGAACAATCGCACACGATAGTCTTCAAAAGTAAGTTGAACTGAAGAAACACGTTATTTACACTAATAGAGGTGCAAGAGTTTAATGTCCAAGCAACAGCTAAGGTCATATAGAGACAGGACCGCAGTTTCAAGTCTCATCCAAAACAAGAGTGTACAAAATATATTTCCCGCTCTACAAGCTGGTTCTACCAAGGGTGTGCCACATTTCTCAATGAAAACATGTTTTGACAGCACTTCATGATTCTGAAGTGCTGTCAAAGCATGTTGTAAATTATTCTAAAGTGCTGTCAAAGCATGTTTTTGATGATAAAAATGGAAAATAGAAAATAAACAGCTGGCGTTACATTGATTAAACATAGCTTGGTCCTATATGTGGCTGTGACTGAAGAAATTGGGCTTGTGTGATTTGTGACCAGTGTAGATCCTGATGAAATATCACACTCCTGTAGTCTAAAAATGATCTAGATTGCTTGTTAGTGTATTTCATTGATGAAATGGGGGGGGTGGGGTAGTGCAGATACTGATATCAGTGTGCGGATGCACAGGCTGTTCTGGATCTACACTGGTCACAAAAGCCCTATAAGCCCAGTGTTGTGTTTGGCCTATTACAAACCCTCTCAGTTGCAGTGCCCGGGAGGGACCAAATGCGAGGCAATTAATTGCTTAAGACAAGTACAGCGGTTGACACAAGCTTCAAACAACAATGCCGCAGGGTATGCAGTCAATGGCCCTCCAGTGCATTCCACCCCCGTGGCAATTGGAGCTGCTGGCCCATCATTTGGCTTTCCTTAATTTATAGCACCCGGTCCATCTACGCATCTGACAGCTCTGATAAGTGTCTGCTCTGTTACCTTCCTGTAGCCTATTTCACCAACATTGCAAAGTATACTTATCTAGCAAAGTATACTTTGAGGTAGAAATTTTCAATTTAAGGATAAATTTATTAATTTTTATTATACTGAATTTATTACATTATCACAGCCATTTTGGCTGTGATAATGTAATAAATTCAGTATAATAATTCTGCATACTTTTAATCATCAACTATATGCAGTCGTTTGTTCTATATGAAATAATACATTTCAGGGAAAATAAATGATTACTCCCCCAAAGTATACTTTGCTAGATAAGTATACATGTACTTTGCAATTTTGATGAAATAGGCTACCGGTACTTACCATTATATACAAGTACTATCGGCGAAAAAAAATAGATTGTAACCCGACGATGTAAATATACAAACATACGGACTGGTATCCTACAGCTGTTGAAAATTGCATAGTACTGCCCATTTTGTCACACACTGTCACAATTCAGTATGTATTTTGTAACTAGGTCATTTTTATATTTATGAAGTACAGCTAGGGAATGTATGTTATACCAGCGCTCTAATAAACTCAAGTTCTAAGGACTCTGTTGAACTATTAAGCGTACTATGCATTATGCCTACATTTCGGCTGTACTACACATATGTCATATACCCATGTGACAGCTCAGAGAAATAACTGTGGTAAGCAAAACAAGGGGACGTTAGTCATGCAGTAATGGCTGGAAAAACTGGGTGTCCGGAATATGAAATTCGTAAAAGAACAGCACATAATGGTCGGATTACTGACATTTGTTTTATTCGATATATAAATGATAAATACACAAGCGTATCGCGAAAACATAACCTGGTTATATCTCCTTTAAGCACACGATGAGGCGGACAACAACAAAAAAATTGACGACTATAGTTGCGCCTGATGCTAAAGCAGGCACAACAATTATAGGAAAAGGGGGGAAAAATTCTTGCTGACCTTGACCTTTTGGACATGAAAACATCCGGGATGATGATCCAGTAAGGACAGAATGGCAGTGAAGACGTTTGGTGGACCTGGGCCCAGCATGCGCAGATAGAGAAGACTGATTAATTGGGGTTGTATGTCACATCAACAGCAAGGTCATACATAAACAGACGAGGATGTACCTGTAAGGGGTGAGTGCAATAATTTCATCAGTTAAATGACAATAAAAATGTTCAGCATTGATCTGTAGCCTATTTCACCAACATTGCAAAGTATACTTTGAGGGAGTAATCATTTATTTTTCCCGAAATGCATTTTGTCATATAGAACTAAAAACTGCATATATTTGATGATTAAAAGTATGCAGAATTATTGTATTGAATTTATTACATTTTCACAGCCAAAATGGCTGTGATAATGTAATAAATTCAGTATAATAACAAGAATTCCGCGGAATCAAATGTTTCGCCTTGTCCCGCCGCCTTGACCTCGAGCCTGGGCCAGAAAGCAATTTTCACTGGCCCGAACATATTATACAATTATTGACTAGTGAGCCATAGAATATCAGATTATATTCTATCGCTCACTAGTCAATAATTGTTTTAGTATATGATAATTGTCGGTATATAGCACTTACGACCTTATGCTACTAGACAACAAGAAACTTTTTGTAGACTAGATGGCCGTGGCCTGCATGTCGCGCCTTGGGGCGAGGCATGGACACTAAAAAAATAGATATAGTAGATGGAAAAACTTTAACGAAAAAACATTAACCGGACACACGGACGTACGGCCAAAATGCCGACGTTATCGCGCTTTCCGCAAGCGGGTGCGACAATGATGATAAACACCCATGTGAAGTATGAAGGTAATGGGTGAAGCAGTTGCAGAGATATGGTACACAAAAAAACTTTAACAAAAAAATTCAAAGTAATTTGACATTGGGCACAGGGGCCGCACGGTTGGGGGTTAGAATGAAAATATGGATGATGATAACCACCCATGTGAAGTTTCAAGGTAATGGGCGATGCAGTTGCAGAGATATAGTATAACGAAAAACTTTTAACCAAAAAACTTTAACCAGACGTACGTTAAAAAGGACTAAGTCAATTACGTAGAAATAATAGGGGAAGGTAAAGAGAATGGTCACATGTTGGATAGTTGTATGTGGTAGGCACCCCTTGGTTATGAAGCTGTGAAAGTTTGGTGGTCCTAGGTGGTACAGTACCAAAGAAATGGACTTAAACACGAAAACTTAACACTGTAAACGCGAAAACTTAACATTGAAAATGGCTAAGTCGACTGCGCGGAAAAAATGGTTCAAGTTAAAAAAAAAGTAACATGTTGGATAGTGATATGTGGTGGGCACCCCTTGATTATGAAGCGGTGAAAGTTTGGTGGTCCTAGGTGGTACAGTAACAAAGAAATGAACTCAAACACGAAAACTTAACATTGATTGTGGACGCCGCCCGCCCGCCCGGCTTTCGCCAATCCAATAGCCTGGATTTTTTTTTTAAAAACCTGGCTAAAAATGGAAAAAGAATTAAAAAAAAACAAGAAACGAGGCAAAGCCACGAAGGCCAGGTTTTTTCCCAAGCATAGACACTTGGATAACATAATTATACCCACTTTTTGTAGACTAGATGGCCGTGGTCTGTATGTCGTGCCTTAGGGCGAGGCATGGACACTAAAAAAAGAGATATAGTAGATGGAAAAACTTTAACCAGACACACGGACGGACGGACGTATGCCAAAATGCCGACTATATCGTGCTTTCCGCAAGCGGGCGCGACAATGATGATAAACACCCATGTGAAGTATCAAGGTAATGGGTGAAGCAGTTGCAGAGATACAGTACACAAAAAAATCAAAGTAATTTGACCTTGACATTGGGCACAGGGGCCGCACGGTTGGGGGGTAGAATGAAAATATGGATGATGATAAACACCCATGTAAAGTTTCAAGGTAATGGGCGAAGCAGTTGCAGAGATATAGTATAACGAAAAACTTTAACCAGACGTACGTTAAAAAGTTAACATTGAAAATGTCAATTACGTAGAAATAATAGGTCAATGTAAAAACAAGAAAGCCCAAAACGTACCCGAGGGTCAAACCCGGGATATCAGGATTCCAGTATGGATGAACCCCATCGTTAACTTACTGGGCGCAACTTTCCAAGTTATTCGACATAGACCTTCGGCATGGGGGTGGGGGTAGTATAAGTGCGGTGATGAATGAAATATGGATAATGAACATACACATGAAGTTTCAAGCAAATAGTCATACAGTAACAACGTTATAGTATAATGGAAAACGTGACAGACAGACAGACGGACGGACGGACGGACCGGATGGACGGACGGACAAATTTTGCATCCCTATATCCTATTTTCGTTGCGCGATAGGATTAACATATACATTCAGCCCTGAAATTAGAATAACCTGATCTGTAGCCGATTTCACCAACATTGCAAAGTATACTTTGAGGGAGCAATAATTTATTTTTTCTGAAATGCATTATTTCATATAGAACTAACAACTGCATATATTTGATGATTAAAAGTATGCAAGATTATTATACTGAATTTAGTACATTATCACAGCCATATTGGCTGTGATAATGTAATAAATTCAGTATAATAACGAGGCAAAGCCACGAAGGCCAGGTTTTTTCCAAGCATAGACACTTGGATAACATAATTATACCCACTTTTTGTAGACTAGATGGCCGTGGCCTGCATGTCGCGCCTTGGGGCGAGGCATGGGCAGTAAAAAAATAGATATAGTAGATGGAAAAACTTTAACGAAAAAACTTTAACCGGACACACGGACGTACGGACGGACGTATGCCAAAATGCCGACTATATCGCGCTTTCCGCAAGCGGGTACGACAATGATGATAAACACCCATGTGAAGTATCAAGGTAATGGGTGAAGCAGTTGCAGAGATATAGTACACAAAAAAACTTTAACAAAAAAATTCAAAGTAATTTGACCTTGACATTGGGCACAGGGGCCGCACGGTTGGGGGTTAGAATGAAAATATGGTCGATGATAAACACCCATGTGAAGTTTCAAGGTAATGGGCGAAGCAGTTGCAGAGATATAGTATAACAAAAATGTTTTAACCAAAAAACTTTAACCAGATGTACGTTAAAAAGTTAACGTTGAAAATGGCTAAGTCAATTACGTAGAAATAATAGGTGAAGGTAAAACAAGAAACGAGGCAAAGCCACGAAGGCCAGGTTTTGTCCAAGCATAGACACTTGGATAACATAATTATACCCACTTTGTGTAGACTAGATGGCCGTGGCCTGCATGTCGCGCCTTGGGGCGAGGCATGGACACTAAAAAAATAGATATAGTAGATGGAAAAACTTTAACCAAAAAACTTTAACCGGACACACGGACGAACGGACGGACGTATGCCAAAATGCCGACGATATCGCGCTTTCCGCAAGCAGGTGTGACAATGATGATAAACACCCATGTGAAGTATCAAGGTATTGGGTGAAGCAGTTGCAGAGATATAGTACACGAAAAAACTTTAACAAAAAAATTCAAAGTAATTTGAACTTGACATAGGGCACAGGATCGCGCTTTCCGCAAGCAGGTGCGACAATGATGATAAACACCCATGTGAAGTATCAAGGTATTGGGTGAAGCAGTTGCAGAGATATAGTACACGAACAAAATTTAACAAAAAAATTCAAAGTAATTTGACCTTGGGCACAGGATCGCGCTTTCCGCAAGCAGGTGCAACAATGATGATAAACACCCATGTGAAGTATCAAGGTATTGAGTGAAGCAGTTGCAGAGATATAGTACACGAAAAAACTTTAACAAAAAAATTCAAAGTAATTGACCTTGACATTGGGCACAGGATCGCGCTTTCCGCAAGCAGGTGCGACAATGATGATAAACACCCATGTGAAGTATCAAGGTATTGGGTGAAGCAGTTGCAGAGATATAGTACACGAAAAAACTTTAACAACAAAATTCAAAGTAATTTGACCTTGACATGGGCACAGGGGCCGCACGGTTGGGGGTTAGAATGAAAATATGGATGATGATAAACACCCATGTGAAGTTTCAAGGTAATGGGCGAAGCAGTTGCAGAGATATAGTAATAACGAAAAAGTTTTTAACCAAAAAACTCGAACCAGACGTACGTTAAAAAGTTAACGTTGAAAATGGCTAAGTCAATTACGTAGAAATAATAGGTGAAGGTAAAAAAATGGTCACATGTTGGATAGTTGTATGTGGTAGGCACCCCTTGGTTATGAAGCTGTGAAACTAAAGTTTGGTGGTCCTAGGTGGTACAGTACCAAAGAAATGGACTTAAAAACACGAAAAATTAACATTGTAAACGCGAAAACTTAACATTGAAAATGGCTAAGTCGACTGCGCGGAAAAAATGGGTGAATAAAAAAAAAAATTAGTTGGATGTTGAAATATAAAAAAAAAATTGGTGGGTACCCCTTGAATTTAGAAGCTGTGGAAAGTTTGGTGGTCCTAGGTGGTACCAGTTAAACCAAAGATGGACTTAAAACAACACACGAAAACGTAACATTGGTAAACCCCGCGAAAAACCTACATTGAAAAGGCTTACGTCGTTACTGGCGCGGTAAAAAACGGGCGGAAAAAAGAAATTAAAAAAAAAAGTAAACATGTGGAGAGTGATATGTGGTGGTACCTTGATTATGAAACTGTGAAAGTTTGGTGGTCCTAGTGGAACAGGAACCAAAGAAATGGACTCAAACACGAAAAAAAACTTAACATTGTAAACGCGAAAACTTAACATTGAAAATGGCTAAGTCGACTACGCAGAAAAAATGGGTCAAGTTAAAAAAAAAGTAACATGTTGGATAGTGATATGTGGTGGGCACCCCTTGATTATGAAACTGTGAAAGACAGTTTGGTGGTCCTAGGTGGTACAGTAACAAAGAAATGGACTCAAACACGAAAACTTAACATTGATTGTGGACGCGCCCGCCCGCCCGCCCGCCCGCCACCGCCCGCCCGGCTTTCGCCAATCCAATAGCCTGGATTTTTTTTCAAAAAACCTGGCTAAAAATGGTCACATGTTGGATAGTTGTATGTGGTAGGCACCCCTTGGTTATGAAGCTGTGAAAGTTTGGTGGTCCTAGGTGGTACAGTACCAAAGAAATGGACTTAAACACGAAAACTTAACATTGTAAACGCGAAAACTTAACATTGAAAAAGGCTAAGTGAGTGAGTGAGTGAATAGGGTTTAACGTCCGCTTTTCTGACATAGAGGTACAAGCCTCAGGGAGTCTACACGCAGAGGGGTCAACGGGGTCGAGTCCCATATCCACCTGTCCAAGGGGGGTAAATCCCAACTTCAGAACTCAATATTTACAATCAAAATATATATTCAGTCCTGAAATTAGAACAACCTGATCTGGTGCCAGGCCCTCGCCACACCAGCATCATTTATGCCATCCCCTAAAAGTAATAGGATTAGCGCTAATCTTACTTTTATATATGGGGCATAGCCCGACTCAACTCTCACATACAAGAAAGCCAAAAATGTACATGAGGGCCAAATCCGGTATAGTGGGTTCAGGAAAGTATGAACCCAATCGTTAAGCCAGTTTAGTCGCCTTTTACGACAAGCAATGGCTACTGCAGCACTATTCTCAGGATCAGTTGATCCCGCCCCGGTGCCTGCATGGGGCGAAAAAGGCTAAGTCGACTGCGCAGAAAAAATGGGTGAAGTTGAAAAAAAAAAAAAAAAAAAAAAAAAAAAAATAAGCGGAAAAAATGGGTGAAGTTGAAAAAAAAGTAACATGTTGGATAGTGATATGTGGTGGGCACCCCTTGATTATGAAGCTGTGAAAGTTTGGTGGTCCTAGGTGGTACAGTAACAAAGAAATGGACTCAAACACGAAAACTTAACATTGATTGTGGACGCCGCCCGCCGCCCGCCGCCGCCCGCCGCCCGCCGCCCGCCCGGCTTTCGCCAATCCAATAGCCTGGATTTTTTTTCAAAAAACCTGGCTAAAAATTAACAAAAAAATAATGCTCGCTACTGAAGCCCAGAATTTTTATAATAGTCCTATATTTATCTACATATCATATCTGCACAGGTCCACATATTGCCACAATATTGTCAACACAGTTTACGGAAATGCAATACCCAGGTATAATAATTTACCTGTAATAATTTAGCTGGACATTTAGTGGTCAATCTGGAAATTTGCACATGCTTGCACATGCACAAGTGTTCAACTGGAGAAGGCTATTGTTCTCTCTACAGGTAAGTTGTACAGAGCGCACGAGAAAACGGGTCTTCATGCATTAATGTTCAGTTTGTAGCATAGAAAGAAAGAGTTTGACCATGACCCTGGAGCCCGGAATTTTTTTTAATAGTCCTATATTCATCTACATATCATAGTAAAGATATGTATAAAGTTTGATGACTGTAGCTGATAAGGTGTTGAAGTAATGACCGTAACACGAAAACTTAACATTGAATGATGACGCCGACACCGATGACACCGACTCCGGAAAAGCAAAACCTATGTCTCGCTTTCCGCTTCGTGGGCGAGACAAAAATTAATAAATTTATTCTAAAATTTAAAATTTCTCCCTCAAAGTATACTTCGCTTGATAATTATACTTTGTCATGTTGGTGAAATAGGCTACCGGTGTCCGTACTATGCTGATCACTTGACCCCAGGTGAAAATCTCAATATGATACACCATTAAGATATGAATCCGTAACAACAAATTCATCATTAAGATATACATACACTCTCATCCTCCCTACTGTCTGTTTCACGAAACCTGCCCAAATTTTCCAGCTATATAAACAATGCAAAAACAATATTTTTTTCAATAACATTAAATTATAGCAAAATTTAAGAATGAGCCTTTTTATTTCGTGAAATTTCGTCCAATATTAATTTTATTGTGAAAAAACAATTTCCCCATGTTAAATCCCCATAGACATCTTCACTCACTCACTGACTCTGTGAAGATGTCTATGGGGAATTAACATGGGGAATTTTTTCTAATTTCAGAAATAGTGGATCGAATTTCAAAATTTAACTTTTGTTTTCTTAATTAAATCATTTCCAAGCTATCTAGCTAGGTTTCAGAGACAATTTCCATTTTTTTTTGTTTTTCGACTCCTCCTCCAGGTTCTCTATCTCTTTTTCCCCATGTTCAATTCCCATACAGAACTAATTTTTTGTAATAAAATCAATATTTGACCAAATTTTTAAAAATAAAAAGAAGGCTCATTCTTAAATTTTGATATAATTTAATATTATCTAAAAAAAATATTATTTTTGCATTGTTGATATAGCCATAAAATTTGGGCAGGTTTCGTGAAACACACAGTAGATATATGTAAAAATATTGACGTCACCACCGCCACCAGAAAAAGCGGTGCATACATCTAGTCTCATGGGTGGGAGTGAGACAAACGCTATACAGACAAGTCTAAATAGGTTAACGAACTTCGGAAATCACGAATACTCTTTCAAAAACTTACAGTGTATCATTAGAAATGGCGGAGTTTGTCAGTTTGCTGTCACGTTGCTTAGTTTAAACTAAGCAATGTGCCATCAAACCGACAACCTCAGCCAATAACTAAGCAATGACGAACTCCACCGATTCTAATGGCGATGATGCCCCGGGAGTAGTTCTAAGGGAAGACATTCATGATTTTCCAAGTACAGTAACCTATTTATAAAGCTGGTCTACATGGGTAACCCTCTTTTTAACCACGTACACCTGGATTATAAGTAGCTGGAACTCTACTAATAGAAACATATATTGACATATCTGGTGAGCGAGTGAATGAGACATGCGGTGAGTAACATTAATGTTAGCGGGAGATAACGCTCAACGACCAATAATTTACCATCTTCAAACGGAGTGGTTTGGTTGTTGTAGGTTTCTGAAACTGAACACGCATGCATGTAGATAACTATTGTTGCATGACTGCCATTGTTTGACACCATTCACAGTCATGTTCAAAATGAAAAAAGTGAAAGTGAATGGGTTTAACGTCCAACCAACAGCTAGGGTAATATATAGACGGGACCACAGTTTAAAGTTTCATCCGACAGACCAGTGGGATGGAAATACTATGCAAGTATTTTTTATGCCTACGGCGAGGTTTGAACCCACATCCTCCGGATTGGAAGTCATGTGTTCTAACCCCTAGGCCATAGTCCATCCCTCACAGCCGTGTTCAAATGTACAGCGTGTGCTGTTTGACCATGGCTGTAGACAATGCACATCCCTAGGTTACGTAATGCACGTGTCTCATGAAGTTACTAGAACGTGATATTACATCACCAGACCAGTTCACAACGGTCGCACCGAAATTTTTAAATTAATGCGGCTGCATCACGCGACGTGTACTGCGGCCCCGCAATATGTACGAGTAAATCAGATGTTTGAATGGAGCGATTTATCAAAGTGCCGAAAGTACTGCATGAATGCTTAAATTACACGATATTTCCGACAGAAATGTAACAATAACGTTCGACCATGTTCAGCCGTGGGTAAACGTTTGCCCTGGCACTCGGGAACTGTTTGAACCCGCGGCCTTGGGGTTCAAACAGTTCCCTCGTGCCACGGCAAACGCTTACCCAAGGCTGGACATTGTCGAACCTCAGTGAAGGTAGATTTGTTTGTGATAATCTAACCCTTATAATGCTGAATTAAATTTTGTCTGCTGCTTATTTTTTTATTTTCTATATTCTTCATCAAGAACTTGTTTGACAACACTTTAGAATCATTTCCAAATAAAATCATTTTCAAATTGAAATGATTCAATAGTGTTGTCAAACCATATTTTTATTGAGAACGATGACGAAATATTAAAACAACAGCAGATGACAATTTACATTTTCCGCACTTTAAAAGTTTAACACATTCACCCCTAAATCTAGTCCTGGACTGTTCCATGTTTGTGTTCGGATGATTTCAATAATCAGAAAAGGGATGTTTTTTAAACAAATATCAGACAAGAAATCACTGATGGTGGATGTACCACTCAAAAAAGTTGTTTGATCTATGGCACAGGGGCCGCATGAGTGGACTACAGAATGAAAATGTGGATGATGACAATCGATCGTACATATGGACGAACGTAATCTACAGAATCATGACCTTGTGTCGAAACATTTCCGATTTCCGATTGACCTGTCATAACTGAGTGAATACACCAATCAAATCACGTTTCGCAATGTCTAAACAAAAGAGAAATATGGTGAAGGATCCTGCCTAATACAATATGATGAGGTGGGTAACTGGGTCTGGGTATTGCGGCCCATGCGGGACAGAAATGCTGTGTGAAGCGCAAGCATGTCATGATTTGACTTGCGCCGATTTTGTTTGTGGCTGACAACTCTAGGTCGGACGTGGTTTAGGGACGAAATGCGTATCTTGATCTTGGCCCCCTCCAAAAGCAGTAGGATCAGTAACAATCTTACTACCGTTACTTTTATAATGGGCAATAACCCAATTCAACTCCTAGGTAACAAAAGAGCCAAAGATAAAAATGTACCTGAGGGCCAAACCAGGAAAATCGTGATTCCAATAAGGAGGAACCCCACCGTTAATTTACGCAGTCACGTTCACCAGACCAACCACCCACTTGACAGAAGAGACGGCGAGTGTTGGCATTTAGATGTAGATGTATCGGGTTTGTATTGCTATCCAATGTTGTGCACTTTACTCAAAAATGTATCTGATGCATATGCGATACATTTAGTAACAAAGCATGCGCAAGTCGTGAAAAGAAAGTGCGCGATTTATGAAAACTGGAAGTAACGCAGTCGGTATTTTCTTAGCAATTCTTTTCGGATTTTTTCACTAAATTTGGCAAGTTTTTATCTCGAAGTTGGGAATGTTGATATATTTTGCTCAGTCCGGTCAACTTCAAGGTAACGAGAATTACCTGTATATGTAATTTACTGTCCATAGAAAGTGAAAGGCTGCATGTGCACCCATTACGCTAGTGGATCATCTACAGTCAAACTTGCGCTAGCGACCACGTGCATTAAGCGACTTTTGTCTTATGCGACCACTTTCAATCCCCCCCCGACCATTTGGCCTATATAATGAGTGTATTAAATGACTATCTCTTTAACGCGACCACCGGCCACTTATTTTGTAGACAAAAGGAAAGGTCGTTTGTACTAAACGACCATTAATTGACAGGATGTCACTTTCTCCAGGTGAAATTAGCCTCAAGCGTGTGACGACAAGGAAACAAATCCCCTGTCACTGTCTAAGTGTGAATTGACCTGAAACCTCATTCTGATTCGCTCGTTTCCTTAGTGATTACTGATTATTCACTCATTTAAAACAAATAATTTTGTTCGTAATAATACATTCGTGAGAAGCATATTATAACAAATGCCATGTAACCTGTGACGAATGTTGATTTTTAAATATAGGCATTGCAGAGCTCCAGATAAGGTGCATATTGGCGTAATTTACGCAGAATACGGATTTATTATCAAAGTGGAAGTACATAATACTCACAGCAATGCTAAACTACGCATTGATTTTCAAATTGAGTATTGAAAATATTGTAATAAAGTTGAAAATTTACTTAGTTGAGCTGCAAAAAACAAACAGGGTTTGATTTTTGCAAAAATCAAACCCTGTTTGCTTTTTGCAGCTCAAATAAGTGATTTTTTTTTGATTTTTTTTATCATTTGTTCCCTATTTAATGGTTTGATTTTTGCAGCTCAAATAAGTGATTTTTTTTTGATTTTTTTTATCATTTGTTCCCTATTTAATAAGGTAGAAAATCAATAATACATTTGTAAAAGTACAATACGCATTGAATTTAAAGTATGGGGGTATTATACTCTTTAGATACAAAACTTATCTGGAGCATTGTATACAATAAATTTACAATAACAAGGTGTTAGCGCAAACTGGCGGACCTATAGACTAGAGAAATTACCTTCCATTTTGATATGTTGATTGAACACCTGTACCATTATTGTGTTGTCTTCATTCTGAAATATATACACCAGTGATCCAACATGATCAAACCTGTGATAAAGACCACCTCCGAATAGCAATTACCTGTCTATAGCAGCCACACTTTTGTTTTAACAATTACACAATTACTACATAACTGAACTTGCAAACAAAGACCAATTGTGAACAAATGCCAGTTTTTTCCTATTCCAACGGCTGGCCTTTATTCACAGGTTTAACTGTTGTTGTACAGTCAAACCTCTTCTACAACATCCAATATTTTATATTTTTATTTATAAAGGTAATATAAACAATATTCAAACATAGCAAATTGCCGACGGATACCAACGTCTGCCACCTGGACCAATAAACAAAAAATTCAACGCAAATTTCAAAATGATAAGTTATGTGTTATGGACGGACAGACAAACAAAAAGGCGAAAACAAAATACACATTAGCTTACTTTGTAAGCAGAGGATATAATGAATGGAATGGTGTGGTGCTTAACCCTTACTACGCTGAATTAAATGTTGTCGTCTGCTGGAAATGTTTTATTTTCAATATTTCTCGACAAAAACCTGGTTTTGACAGCAGATGTGAATCATCTCCAGTGGAGACGATTCTCATTTGCTGTCGAAACCATTTTTTTTGTCAAGAATTAAAGCAAAAATGAAAAACAGCAGACGGCAATTTCCGTCAACAGCGTAGGAAGGGTTAACGGCCCTTCAACACAAAAGAGTATCATTTAGGGCCAAGCAATTTAGATGAAGAAGAAAATAACAGTAAAATAGTGTGTTAGATGTGGTATGTTAGATGTGGTATGTTAGATGTGGTAGTAATCAAATGATTAGGGTAAACATAGAACTATGATGAACAATATAAATGAGCAACATGTGTACAATGATAAAATTAGATTTTCCAATACAAGTTGGTTTCATGGAGAAAGCTAAGCAAACCTTCGATGTTCTCCACCTGGAATAACTCTGTAAGATATTGGTAAATTTTGTTTGTTTATTGGTGTTTAACGGCCTATCAACAGCCGTAGGCCGGGCAAACGGGTTCGGTCCCATTTTAACCTGCTGCATTGGGGGGAAAATCCCAAAATCAATATTTACATCGAGAAAAAATATATTCAGCCCTGAAATTAGAATAACCTGACCTGGGGCCAGGTCCATACCACACCAAAGTCACTTGGCCCCTTCCCCTAAAATAGGATTACGATTAATCGTAATACTCATAGAAGGGGTATAACTGTCACATACAAAATACCAGACACATGTGAGGGCCAAACCTGGTCTCCAGTCGGAATTCCGGTAAGGATGAACTCCGATCGTTAAATTACCCATCGCATTCTCCCACGTGCCACCCACAAGATATTGGTAAAGTCGATACAGTCCAGTAGGATGTGTTGCACGGTAAATGCGCTGTGACATGGAATACACCATGGACGCGGCTCACATTGGAGCATATACAAATGCGTTGGTCGTGTATCTCGAATGCGCAATCGACTAAGGACAATTTCATCCCGGCGTACATGTTTGCAGCCAGGAGTCCATTCGCCCAGTCGGTTTCACAGCATGAAGTTTATTATCTGTGAGCAGAACCTACTGGGTCTGCATTGTATCAGAGATGAATGAGTTAATGAATGATTTAAAATCATGATAGCAAACAGGAAAATTAGAAGTCGGTAGCTCCAGGGCGGCCTTGGCAGCACTATCTGCCCCGTCACGAGGATATAATGAACAGTATTCAACATCGTCATTATGTCTCTACTGTGCTAGATGTCCGGTTTCCAGCAAATAGATAGTCCGTAACTGTTCATGCTATGCAGTTATTGCTAGATCTTGTTTCTGTTGTGCTTTCCATATATGTGGCCATTACTGGAGAAAATGGAGCTTATGGGTTTTGTGACCAGTGTAGATCCAGATCAGCCTGTGCATCCGCACAGTCTGATCAGGATCTACACTGTTCGCCATTCCATTACTGAAACACCCGTCCTGCTTCGAACAAGGAACGTAGATCGCTATCAGGCTACAGGAGTGTGTTATTTAAAGGAGCTATACTGGTCGCAAATCCCATAAGCCCCAATTCTCCAGTCACAGCCACATAATTATGATAAGGCGGCTCAACAAAAATCTTGGTGTGTTTGGCCACCTGACAAATGTATGTGTCAAAGTTTAGCCCATTTTTCTTGACGGTCTATGTTGTGAAATAACTGCAAGAGATTTGTTTGTTGGTTTGTTTGTCGGGGTTTAACGCCTATCAACAGCCAAGGTAATTTCAGGCCGGGTCAATGGGTTTAGTACTAAATCCCATATATTACCTGTACAAGTACATGTACATGTTCAAGTACATGTACAAATGGGGGGAAAATCCCAAAATCAGAACTGATAATAAACAAGAGTGCCGCAAGTCACAAAATACGCCCGTCGAATATGGGCCAGACAGCGAAGATGCAGAAATGTGAAGCTGTCACCAAGGCAAGAAACATTAATGAGAATTTGAAAGTCTATAGCATTATTTCTTCTTCATCTTGTGCTAAACATGTATACTAATTTAGGCAGAGATAGAAAAGTAGAGTGTAAAGTAGAAATGATAGGGAATTGGATACAATAATGTAGAAAAAATGGCTAAGTTAAAAAGGTGATATTTTTGTTAAAAAATATGTTTTCGGCATAAGAATACCAAGGTGCACATCTTCAATATGTGTAGAAGACGTGTGTATAGTTTCAGAACGATTGACTGAACGGTTTCGGAGGAGTTGTGTACACAAACTCTGTACCCTATATAGAACTGTATAGAAAATGTAGAAAAAATGGCTAAGCTAAAAAGGTGATATTTTTGTTAAAAAATATTTTTTTGACATAAAAACACCGAGGTGCACATCTTCAATATGTGTAGAAGATGTGTGTATAGTTTCAGAACGATCGACTGAACGGTTTCGGAGGAGTTGTGTAACACAAACTATGAGCTTTTGCTTCAGCCGCCAGCCCGCCCGCCGTGCGGTAAAACATAATACGTACCGTACAATTTTCGTTTTACAAAATATTAGACTCGTCTAAGGCAGCACTTTTTTTCAAACCCCACCACACATCAATAACAATTTTCGTTGACCCCCAGCAACCATCAATTTAAAATATTACCGAACCCCACCACCCATCATTTAGAAAAAAAAAGAAAAGCCAGCCCCACCACCCATCCATAAAAAAAGTCAACCCCACCACCCATCAATAAAAATTACTGACCCACCTTATAAATGAAGGAAAGTAATGCCCATAACGAGCGACCATACGTACTTAGAATAACAGCTGACGTAACGCGCGGTAAACTGAAATGGCCTACGTGACAATTGACATTTACGTTCAAACAAGATTTTCACGGTCTGTAATCGATCGTATTTCCTCGCCACCATATAAAACCAGACTCGGGGAAACACAAATTAAGTTGTTGATTTCTGAATTTGTCAATTGTTCGCACGGTCTAAGAAATCAAACCAATGTGAAAACAATTTTCATTTTACAAAATATTAGACTCGTCTAAGGAGACGATTCTTATGTGTTGCCAAAACATGTTTTATTAAGTCATCGGACAAATGTGAAAAGAAAACCTGAATATATTGGTATATCTTTACAAAAACATATTTTGGCAAAATATGAGAATCGTCTTACTTAGGAGACGATTCGCATGTGCTGCCAAATCTTGCTTTTATCAAGAAATCAAACAAATGTGAAACTGCACAAGCTAATGCGTCAATTCGATGACGTGAGCGACTACATAGCGTGGTTTTGGTATGTTCGTTTCCGCCGAGTTCTAAAGGTCAGTCACACTTTGCACGTGAAGATGGATTACCGACTGATGATTGTAAACACCATCAGGTGTGCAGCTAGACCGAAAATGATATGTCACAAATGTGCTAGTTGGGGATGGGTGTGTACGGCGGTATATTTTTTTTATGTTACAATCTCGCATATTTGCGATCTCGATCTCGCCTTCCGCTTTTGGAAATACGATTTGCCCATGCATGTGTAGACAGCATGCGTGTTGGATTTGCGTTCTACATGTACGTACGCACATATTTATAAAAGCATGCTAGTTCGAATTGCGTTCTACGTACATACATGCATGCACGTAATGTATGCGGAAAACTTTAGTACAATAAATAGCATTAATAGGAACCTGCCAATCTCGGTATTCTATGTCTCTGACGAGACGTATGGTAATTACCGATACCACCATTAAATTTTTGCAGTTTTACACTGCGAACCCACAATTTCCCGCGCATATTTTTTCGCTCGAGTGGACAAAAACGTGCGGGACGTGACGCATGGTAATTACTGATACCACCATTAATGTTTTGCAGTTTTACACTGCGAACCCACAATTAAATAATTGCCGTGTTTCACTCGATCCCATAATTAAATAATTGCCGGTTTTCACTGGAGCCCATAATTAAATAATTACTGTTATTCACTGGCCCCCACCATGCATCAATTATAATTTCCTGTGGACCCAACCACCCATACATTTTAATTTCATGCAGACCCCACCACCCATCAATAAATAATTCGGGTGCCGCCCACCCCTCCCCCACGTTTAATTTTGGAATCACCCTAAGCTAAAAAGGTGATATTTCTGTTGCACATCTTCAATATGTGTGGAAGACGTGTGTATAGTTTCAGATCGATCAACTGAACGGTTTCAGAGGAGTTGTGTACATAAACTATGTAGTTTTTCTGTCCGCCGCCCACTCGTCCGCCACGCGGTAAAACATAATACGTACCGTTTTTTTAAAACGGTTGTATAACAAGAATTCCGCGGAATCAAATGTCTCGCCTTGTCCCGCCGCCTTGACCTCGAGCCTGGGCCAGAAAGCAATTTTCACTGGCCCGAACATATTATACAATTATTGACTAGTGAGCCATAGAATATCAGATTATATTCTATGGCTCACTAGTCAATAATTGTTTTAGTATATGATAATAGTCGGTATATAGCACTTACGACCTTATGCTACTAGACAACAAGAAACGAGGCAAAGCCACGAAGGCCAGGTTTTTTCCAAGCATGGCCTTGGGGCGAGGCATGGACACTAAAAAATTAGATATAGATATAAAAATAGATATAGTAGATGGAAAAACATTAACAAAAAAAATTTAACCGGACACACGGACGTACGGACGGACGCTCTAACGTTTGGCAGTTATGGGCTTTTTGTTCTTTAAAAGATCAAAGGATAAGCTCATAAAGATCAAAGATATTAGGAGCTTACGGAAAAGAACAAAGGAATCCTTTGTTACTAACCCTTACCCTAAGCTCCTAAACCCCGTTTGCTGTCTTGGACGGACGGACGGACGGACGTTCTTACGGTACTATACTTATGTGGCTTATCACATGTTAAATATTAGCCACATAAAAGGATTTTTAGCCACATAAAAGGATTTTTAGGTGGCTAATTGTAACCAACCCTAACCTTTACTAAGTCCATAACCCTGTGGGACTAGCCACATAAGTATAGTACCGTCAGGGCGGACGGACGTATGCCAAAATGCCGACGATATCGCGCTTTCCGCAAGCGGGTGCGACAATGATGATAAACACCCATGTGAAGTATCAAGGTAATGGGTGAAGCAGTTGCAGAGATATAGTACAGGAAAAAACTTTAACAAATAAATTCAAAGTAATTTGACCTTGACATTGCACACAGGGGCCGCACGGTTGGGGGTTAGAATGAAAATATGGACGATGATAAACACCCATGTGAAGTTTCAAGGTAATGGGCGAAGCAGTTGCAGATATATAGTACATATAACGAAAAAGTTTTAACCAAAAAATTTAACCAGACGTACGTTAAAAAGTTAACGTTGAAAATGGCTAAGTCAATTACGTAGAAATAATAGGTGAAGGTAAAACAAGAAACGAGGCAAAGCCACGAAGGCCAGGTTTTTTCCAAGCATGGACACTTGGAAAACATAATTATACCCACTTTTTGTAGACTAGATGGCCGTGGCCTGCATGTCGCGCCTTGGGGCGAGGCACGGACACTAAAAAAATAGATATAGTAGATGGAAAAACTTTAACGAAAAAACTTTAACCGGACACACGGACGTACGGACACACGGACGGACGGACGGACGTATGCCAAAATGCCGACGATATCGCGCTTTCCACAAGCGGGTGCAACAATGATGATAAACACCCATGTGAAGTATCAAGGTAATGGGTGAAGCAGTTGCAGAGATATAGTACACGAAAAAACTTTAACAAATAAATTCAAAGTAATTTGACCTTGACATTGATCACAGGGGCCGCACGGTTGGGGGTTAGAATGAAAATATGGACGATGATAAACACCCATGTGAAGTTTCAAGGTAATGAGCGAAGCAGTTGCAGAGATATAGTAAAACAAAAAAGTAACAAAAAAGTTTTAACCAAAAAATTTAACCAGACGTACGTTAAAAAGTTAACGTTGAAAATGGCTAAGTCAATTAGGTAGAAATAATAGGTGTAGGTAAAAAAATAGTCACATGTTGGATAGTTGTATGTGGTAGGCACCCCTTGGTTATGAAGCTGTGAAAGTTTGGTGGTCCTAGGTGGTACAGTACCAAAGAAATGGAGTTAAACACGAAAACTTAACATTGTAAACGCGAAAACTTAACATTGAAAATGGCTTAAGTCGACTGCGCGGAAAAAATGGGTCAAGTTCAAAAAAAAGTAACATGTTGGATAGTGATATGTGGTGGGCACCCCTTGATTATGAAGCTGTGAAAGTTTGGTGGTCCTAGGTGGTACAGTAACAAAGAAATGGACTCAAACACGAAAACTTAACATTGATTGTGGATGCCGCCCGCCCGCCCGCTGCCCGCCCGGCTTTCGCCAATCCAATAGCCTGGATTTTTTTTCAAAAAACCTGGCTAAAAATGGAAAAAGAATTGGAGAAAAAAAAACAAGAAACGAGGCCACTTTTTGTAGACTAGATGGCCATGGCCTGCATGTCGCGCCTTGGGGCGAGGCATGGACATTAAAAAAAGAGATATAGTAGATGGAAAAACTTTAACCGGACACACGGACGGACGGACGTATGCCAAAATGCTGACTATATCGCGCTTTCCGCAAGCGGGCGTGACAATGATGATAAACACCCATGTGAAGTATCGAGGTAATGGGTGAAGCAGTTGCAGAGATATAATACACACAAAAATAAAAGTAATTTGACCTTGACATTGGGCATAGGGGCCGCACGGTTGGGGGGTAGAATGAAAATATGGATGATGATAAACACCCATGTAAAGTTTGAAGGTAATGGGCGAAGCAGTTGCAGAGATATAGTATAACGAAAAACTTTAACCAAAAAACTTTAACCAGACGTACGTCAATTACGTAGAAATAATAGGTGAAGGTAAAAAAAATGGTCACATGTTGGATAGTTGTATGTGGTGGGCACCCCTTGGTTATGAAGCTGTGAAAGTTTGGTGGTCCTAGGTGGTACAGTACCAAAGAAATGGACTTAAACACGAAAACTTAACATTGTAAACGCGAAAACTTAACATTGACTGCGCGGAAAAAATGGGTCAAGTTCAAAAAGGTAACATGTTGGATAGTGATATGTGGTGGGCACCCCTTGGTTATGAAGCTGTGAAAGTTTGTTGGTCCTATGTGTTACAGTAACAAAGAAATGGAGTGAAACACGAAAACTTAACATTGATTGTGGACGCCACCCGCCCGCCTGGCTTTCGCCAATCCAATAAAAATGGAAAAAAAGTTTAAAAAAAAAAAGTTTAAAATGATTTTTTTCCCAAAAAAAACCTGGCTAAAAATGGAAAAAAAAGTTAAAAACAAAAAAAGTTTAAAAATTAACAAAAAAATAATGCTCGCTACTGGAGCCCAGAATTTTTATAATAGTCCTATATGTATGTACATATCATATCTGCACAGGTCCACATATTGCCACAATATTGTCAACACAGATTACGGAAATGTAATACCCAGGTATAACTAGATTGGTCAGTAAGCGAGGCTTACGGAATACCCCCCGCGTGGGCCCAGGTACCCCTAAAATATGTACAAATTTCCAAGTGTGTGGGCTTGTGACCTTGACTCTGGGATTAGCGCGAGTGGCATGAACGTGAATTTGTCATTGGACATTGGAGCAATGAGTGTGTGAAATGTGAAGCAGATCCGAGCAAGGAAATAGAAGTTATAACCGATTTCTCTGATGTTAAGTTTTGTAAAGAGACTACCGTATAACCTCGAATTAACGCCCCCGGAGGCGTTACATTTTACAAAAGGGGTGGGGGAGGGGGGGGGCGTTTATTTGTCACAGGGTGGTAGAGGTCCATTGGAGCAATGAGTGTGTGAAATGTGAAGCAGATCCGAGCAAGGAAATAGAAGTTATAACCGATTTCTCTGATGTTAAGTTTTGTAAAGAGACTACCGTATAACCTCGAATTAACGCCCCCGGAGGCGTTACATTTTACAAAAGGGGGGGGGTGGGGGTGGGGGGTGGGGGTGGTGGTGGGGGGGTGGGGGGGGTGGGGGGGGGGCCGTTTATTAGCCGTTGACGTTGACCTCGAGATCAGCGGGATTTGTCACAGCATATGAAATATTAAGTATGAAGGAAATAGAAGTTAGAACAATATTTCTCTGATGTTAAGTTTTGTAAAGAGACTAAGTATGTGACCTTGACCTTGGGATCAGCGGGGGTTGGACAGTCGTAGATTTGTCACAGCATGATAGTACAACCTTAGAGGAATGCACAAGTGAAATAATAAGAATTTTCAATGAAGGAAATAGAAGTTATAACTTATTTCTCTGATGTTAAGTTTTGTAAAGAGACTAAGTATTTGACCTTGACATTGGGATCAGCGGGGGTTGGACGGTCATGGATTTGGCACAGCATGGTATTAGAGCCTTACAGGAATGCATGTGTGAAATATTAAGAATTTTAGATGAAGGAAATAGAAGTTAGAACAATATTTCTCTGATGTTAAGTTTTGTAAAGAGACTAAGTATTTAACCTTGACCTTGGGATCAGCGGGGGTTGGACGGTCGTGGATTTGGCACAGCATGGTAGTAGAGCCTTACAGGAATGCATGTGTGGAATATTAAGCATTTTAGATGAAGGAAATAGAAGTTATAACAATATTTCTCTGATGTTAAGTTTTGTAAAGAGACTAAGTATTTGACCTTGACCTTGGGATCTGCGGGGGTTGGACAGTCGTGGATTTGGCACAGCATGGTAGTAGAGCCTTACAAGAATGCATGTGTGAAATATTAAGCATTTTAGATGAAGGAAATAGAAGTTATAACAATATTTCTCTGATGTTAAGTTTACGGACTAAGTATTTGACCTTGACTTTGGGATCTGCGGGGGTTGGACGGTCGTGGATTTGGCACAGCATGGTAGTAGAGCCTTACAGGAATGCATGTGTGAAATATCAAGCATTTTAGATGAAGGAAATAGAAGTTATAACAATATTTCTCTGATGTTAAGTTTACGCGGACGGACGGACGGACGGACGGACAACCTGACTCCAGTATACCCCCCCCACAACTCGTTGCGGGGGGTATAATAATTTACCTGTATAAATTACCTGTAATAATTTAGCTGGACATTTAGTGGTCAAGCTGGAAATTTGCACATGCTTGCACATGCAGAAGTGTTCAACTGGAGAAGGCTATTGTTCTCTCTACAGGTAAGGTGTACAGAGCGCACGAGAAAACGGGTCTTCATGCATTAATGTTCAGTTTGTAGCATAGAAAGAAATAGAGTTTGACCTTGACCCTGGAGCCCGGATTTTTTTTTAATAGTCCTATATTCATCTACATATCATAGTAAAGGTATGTATAAAGTTTGATGACTGTAGCTGATAAAGTGTTGAAGTAATGACCGTAACACGAAAACTTAACATTGAATGATGACGACGACGCCGCCGCCGCCGACGACGACGCCGCCGCCGCCGACGACGGAAAAGCAAAACCTATGTCTCGCTTTCCGCTTCGCGGGCGAGACAAAAACTATATATTCAGCCCTGAAATAAGAATAATCCTGATCTGATGCCAGGTCCTCGCCACACCAGAATCACTTGGCCCCTTCCCAAAAGCAGTGGGAGACGAATTCATATAAGTCATATGGCTTGTTTTCGAATCTCACCTTTCTTGTATTGTAATGTATATTGTTATTTGTAATTCATAAATAAATATTGTTTAAACCAAAAGCAGTAGGATCAGTAACAATCCTACTACTTTTATAATGGAATGCATGAATAACCCAATTCAACTCACAGGTAACAAAAGAGCCAAAGATATAAAAGTACCTGAGGGCCAAACCAGGCAAATCGTGATTCCTATAAGGAGGAACCCATACCGTTAGTTTACGCCGTGCGTTCGCCCGACCAACCACCCACACCGAGAGAGGACCATCACTACCTTTAGATGTTTTGTTAGACTGTCGAAGGCTGATCTTGACAACAGAACCTTGTACTTCATGTCCCTGAAAATAGAAACAACACAAAACTAACTTTAACCCTTACACCGGATAAGTAACAAATTAAAATCAGGTCAACTCCGTTCAAAAGATTGGTGGTCTACTTTGAAACATGTTATATGCGAGAATGAAAATAAAACAATCCCACTACTTCAACATAATGGATCAATAATTGACGATAACACGGGGAAAGCTAACATTTTAAATAACTTTTTCCGTGATCAAACTCTTTTACAAGAACCTCCTGTTCCTTCACCCATAGTAACGCCTTATGCAATAACCAGTAGACTTGAATCTATCACCCTTAACGAAACAGAAATACAAACAATCCTTTCTAATTTGCCCATAGGTAAAGCCTCTGGACCAGATGGCGTGAATAATCGTATACATGTACTTAAAAAAACAAAGTACGAATTAGCAACTCCCCTAGAAGACCTCTTTAACAAATCAATTGAATGTGGACTATTTCCAGACGTATGGAAAGAGGCCAATGTGTGCCCAATATTTAAAGCTGGCGATCCTTCTCTCACTTCGAATTATCGTCCCATCTCCCTGCTTAACACCGTTAGTAAAGTTCTTGAGAGGGCGGTTTTCAAGTACATGTATTTGTACAATCATTTTAATGACAATAATATATTAACACCATTACAGTCCGGGTTTGTACCTGGTGACTCAACTGTAAACCAACTGACATTCCTTTACAATACATTCTGTCGAGCATTAGACGATGGAAAAGAGGTGAGGGTGGTATTCTGCGACATAAGCAAAGCATTTGATCGAGTTTGGCATACAGGTCTTCTTTTGAAGCCGAGAGCCGCAGGTGTTACTAATAATATTTACGACTGGTTTAAAAGTTATCTTAATAATCGCAAGCAAAGGGTTGTATTACCAGGTGTTTATTAAACTGGATCTTGATATAATTACTAACTGGTCTAATACCTGGCTTGTATCATTTAATCCAAGGAAAACTGAATCACTACTTATATGACGTAAATGTAATAGAGAAGTACATCCCCCAATCCTCATGAATAATGTTAATGTCTCAGCAAGTTGATAGTCACAAGCATCTAGGTATGTATTTTAACAACGAGGGAACCTGGCACCAACACATAGACTACATAACCGGAAAGTCATGGCGTAGGATCAATGTTATGAGAAAATTAAAATACATACTTTTATTAGACCGGTATTAGAATATGCGGATGTCGTTTGGGATAATTGTAGCCAGTATGAGAAGGATGCCCTCGAAAAATTCAGATTGAAGCAGCACGTATCGCTACAGGTGCCACTCGGCTTGTTTCAATTGAGTCCTTATATATAGAAACCTGCTGGGAAACATTAGGAAATAGACGTCACTCCCATAAATTTTCCCTATTTTACAAAATGAAAAATGGCATCTCACCCAGTTACTTGGTCGATGTGCTTCCACCGGAAACAGATACATCCCGTTACAATTTACGAAACCCTGAGAATATACAGATTTTACAGTCCAGAACCACCCTTTATTATAACTCGTTTCTACCATCCACTATCCGTGAGTGGAACTCTCTTCCAGATGACACACGGAACGCCCCATCACTTAATTGTTTTAAAACCAAAATAAAAACAAATACCGGAGAGGTTCCAACCTACTACTACAGTGGTACTAGGTATGTCCAGGTATTACACACACGTCTTGCGAAATGCAGTTCTCTCAATCATGATTTATATCGTAAGAACATTATTGACTCGCCCAACTGTAACTGTGGACAAGTTGAAGATGCCCCCCATTTCTTTTTCCACTGCACTCAATATGGAGCACATAGAGCCCAACTAATAGACGACATACAAACTTTTTGCCAACCCACCCTCCACACTATACTCTATGGTAACAGACAACTTGACAATAACTCCAATGAAGCCATTTTCGCATAAGTTAGACTATTCATACAAAACACCGGTCGTTTTTAATGCACCATATAATGATGTCTGCGTGTGCACATACTTATCACTAACTGACGTGGGTTGGCGATGGCTGGGCATGGCTTGGTGTGGGAACAAGACTCCAACTCCTATTGTGGCTTGCTTCTTTCCTTATTTTTGTTTCCATTTCATGTATCACGTAATTGATTATATAGAACCTATTGTCTGTACATTTGTGTCAATACTATATTTTTCGGAAATTTAATTGCTTTAATGTAATTGCCGTGTATCAGACGATGCTGAAACCAGAACAACTTATAATCCAGAAAATATCAATTATCACAGAATATAAACTGTTCTAAAACTGATGGCAGGAATGTCTTGGTTTCAGCATCCTATGATATCTAGTCACATGTAAGGGAGAGGATTTAAATAAGCTTGCTTTCAATCCAATCCCATTTGTATAGTACTGTATATAGTAACATTGACATTGACAATGAACTTGTAAACAATATGCAATAAAATATGTTTAAACTAACCCTTACACCGCTATCTTAATTTTTTGCCGTCTGCTGTTTATTTTCTATTTTCGATTTCTATCATCAAAAACATGCTTTGACAGCACTTCAGAATCATTTCCATTGGAAATGATTCTGAAGTGCTGTCAAAACATGTTTTTATTGAGAAATAAGGCAAGATATAAAAGCAACAGCAATGACAATTGTTGTGAGTAGCGGTCTAAGGGTTAACCCTTTCAACGCCACAGGCCTGTGTAGTGGTATTGACAGTGTAGATCCAGATGAGCCGTCTCATCAGGATCTGCACTTATTGCAAGTAATTTTCGTATTTTTTACAACAAAACCACCCCCATTTCATAAATGGACTACCGGTAGCAAACTAAGTTGAGCATTCATCTATCTGAATTTTCGACTTTAATTGAGCATTTTTACTGATCAGTATGAAAATCAATGAATATAGTAAATAAATTGTTTTGACTAGTTTGTACGCTCACTGTTGAAAATCCAGGGCTCCAGATAAGGAATTAGTAATTGAGTATTGCCACTCCATCATTTCTGAAGCAATTGGGTATTTCAGAATTTTAATTGGGTAAAATAAAATCACACTACTGTTTACACATCAACAGACAACAATTATTGAATAGTTTGCTTCGAAATGAAAACATGTCTTGGCATTTCATTAGAATTGTCTCCTTGAAGACAATTCTAATGAAATACCGAGATGTGTTTTCACAGAAAATAAGCAAAATATGCTATATTTGTGGTCTGTTTATTGTTTTCTGCAGTATGGTAAAGGTACCACAATTTTTTTTATTGCTTTTTGATACTCGCTACTTCTGATTTCAATTGGGTTTTTGGCAATTTTAATTGGGTATTTAAGCAAATACGCAGCTTATCCGGAGCTCTGAAAATCAATGTGTTTTCAGTCAAAATAAATGTGTAAAATACATCAATATGTGCCGTATACATGTATGTAGCTCTGGGGAGGGAGGGCACTATGAGAAATTGCCAATGGGAGTGTAGTGTGATGAAATTGTCAAGGAGGGGAGGGTAGTGTGATGAAATTGCCAATGGGAGGGTAGTGTGATGAAATTGCCAATGGGAGTGTAGTGTGATGAAATTGTCAAGGAGGGGAGGGTAGTGTGATGAAATTGCCAATGGGAGGGTAGTGTGATGAAATTGTCAAGGAGGGGAGGGTAGTGTGATGAAATTGCCAATGGGAGGGTAGTGTGATGAAATTGTCAAGGAGGGGAGGGTAGTGTGATGAAATTGCCAACTGACCTGAAATCTTGCACCTCCTTACAGGCGACGATGTCGGCTCGAGTGAACAGTTTTGATAACATATCCAACAGCTGTAGGTGACTGTCGTCCACCTTGAACAAATTGCTGTGCCGACCGAAAAACTTGTGGGCTAGCAACAAGAAAAATTGGTTTAAACAATATGTATGACTGCGACTGAAGAAATGGGGCTTATGGGATTTGCGACCAGTGTAGCTCCTGTGACCTGATAACGATCTACATGTAAATGTATACTGCTTGTTAGAAACATGGCGGATGTGTCATTGATGGAATAGCGAACAGTGCAGATCAGGATCAGACTGTGCGGATGCAGACTACTCTGGATCAACATTGGTCACAAATCCCATAAGCTCCATTTCTCCAGTAACGGCCACATATATATATATATGAACAAGACAAATTATATACAGGGATTGGAAAACAATGTGGCTTTATATTTAAACTTGTCTCCCAAACTTCATTTCAATTTCTCTCCCATGACAATGAAATCTGAGAATGTACCGTAATTACCTAATGTTTTCACACCCTAAATATTCGGACATTCTTGTTAAGTTTCCGGACAGCAAAAAAAAGAGAGTTTTTATGAATTTGCAAGACGATGTGTTTAATATGCGTATATGCAGGAGTATTATGGTAACACAACTTGCCCCGGTCCTTTCGGTGAAACGAGTAAGACACAGCAAATTATGGTAAACACACGCGCATAATTATTCAAGTATTTTGTCCAATAATTGATGCAGCCAATGAAAATATATTTCCTACCATGAATCCTCGATCATTAATCTTGCCAATGCTTTGAACTGTAACGTCAAACAATACTACCGTTACTTCAAGTTTTTGCTTTGAATCAAAGAGCTTTCACTCTTCAGCACTACAGGTTCTAATTCAGAGTAGATGGTGAAGAACACTACCCGATTACCGTCTGTTTCCCAAAAACTGCCCAAATTATACTGTCATACAAACAATGCAAAAACAATATTTTTTTGTTGATATCAATTTTTATCAAATTCAAAATTTAAGAATGCGCCTTCTTATTATTTTGTGAAATTTGGTCAAATATAGATTTCATTACGAAAAATGTATTTGTCTACGGGAATTTAACATGGGGTAACAGCAGGTGGAGGGTCTGGAGGAGGAGTCAAAATAGCTTGGAAATTATCTAACTAACATAACAAAAGTTGAATTTTGAAAATCAGTTCACTATTTCTGAAATTAGAAAAAAATCCCCATGTTTATGGGTATTTAACATGGGAAAACAATATTGTTTTTGCTTTGTTTATATACATGTAGCCGTAAGATTTTGGCAGGTTTCATGAAACAGACAGTAGTTGGTTACAAAACAAGAGCAGATGAGCATGTTTGAGTATGTGAGTATGTGCTCAGAAAAAGTTTATGCACATAATTTATGAGACAAGCCACGTTATTTTGTACCTAAGAAGATGTGCGATATCTCATGAAAAAATATTTACAAAATTTACGAAATTCTATGTAAATGACGTCGAAAGTTAACAAATGTTTCATAGCAAATTTGTTATGAAATGAAAATTTCATCAAATTCGATGCCATTTACAGAAAATAGCACCGCACATCTAGATTTAAACCTCGGAGTTCATTTCTATAAGCCACAAGTAAACATGAATTCATGTTTCACAAACTTGATTTGAACTTTAGATAATCTATTTTGCAGTTATAAAAGATCCCAAATGAATTACATCTGGTAATATCTGACATTATGGTGTCAATTTACAGTTTATCACCGACTGACGGAATCAGGTTTTTTTATATCTCTTCAACAAAGGCATACACAGATGAATAAGTGAAAGTGAAAATGAACCTCTCATCACTATAGACCTGTATAGTGGTATTGGCAGATAGTCAGTGCTCCAGATAAGGTGCGTATTGGCGTACTTTACGCACATATTTTAGAGTACAAAATACTCACAGCAATGTGAAAATATGCATTGATTTTCAAATTGAGTAGTGAAAATACAGTAATAAAGTTGAACAGTGTTTGCTTTTTTGTGCTCAAATAAGTAAATTTTAATTTCAAATAATTTTAATTTTTCAAGTATTAAGTGAACATTTGTTCCCTATTTAACTCTTTGCATACTGGGAAACTTGTGGGCTATAAATAGTTCAAAACTAGCGGACAAGAATTCATCATATTTTCTTGTATTTTTCCCCGTAAATATCATGAATATGTCTTGGAATTTCATTAGAATCGAGTCCTGAGGACTCAATTCTAATGAAATTCAAAGACATAATTACAGATAGAAATAAAACATATACTCCTAATTCGTTTGGCGGATATTTTCGCCGCTAGCATGCAAAGAGTTAATAAGGAATAAAATCAATAATACATTTGTAGAAGTAAAATACGCATTGAATTTGAAGTTATGGGGGTATGATACTCTTTAGATACAAAACTTATCTGGAGCTCTGCATTACTACACCCGTTAATCAACATTATGTTGTTATTGATTATAGATTGGTACCCGGTGCCTTGTGTCCGTTGCCCAGCAGTTCAAGGTACATGTGGACAAACACGGGAAACAGTAGATTCTGGAAGTCACTGGCTCCCATACTGGAGTTGTCGTGCAGGAAGTTTTTCAACCTGTAAACGATTCATTGGTTGGTTGATTGGCTGGCTGATTGGTTGATTGGATTGTTGATTGGTTGGTTGTAGAGGTGCAACGATATGGTCAAACCTGTATTGCGATATATTGCGATACAACAAACCCATATTGCAATACGTATTGCGATATTATACATGTATGAACAAATAATAATAAAAACAAACAGGAGATAAAGAACAGTCTTTATCGTTTATTATTGTCATTAGAACACATCAAAACACTGTGTGGGTCAGGACTTTGCCAAGAAACGGTTGACATTAATGATTATTTAAGGTTTTCTTTAAGAAAATGAGCATGTCAACCATTTCTGGGCAAAGTGCTGCGCTCTGTGCGGTCACAATGTCACCAGCTATGCTAAACACTCGCTCCGACGGCACTAAGGTAGCAGGAATAGTTGAAATTCAATCTGGACGAGAGGAAAATTAAAGATTTGTCGAGGCCTGATATATTATGAACCTGTGTTCCCCTAAACCCATGGAAAGGCCTCAATAATGCCGCCGCTCGTGTTTAGTAAATAGCATGCAAACTTCAATCATCAAAGACACCGGTTTTGTTTACAGCTCCGAGGCGCGTGCATTTCAATGACAGATGACATAATAATTACGCCCCGCCAACAGTTATCGCTAGACAAGGAAACTGGCCGTAGCAGCGACAGATTGACAGGTCATATGTTTAAGCTCCACCTGTTGCGTCCTGCGGGAGATGTTTTGATAATCAGTTAGTAACAGTACGGTGTTAAATTTGTGTTTACAAACTTTACACACGGAATTTGCTGTAAAACTTCCAGATGTGTTGGACGTCCGAGATTACTCACTACATGTATTAGTCATCTAATTGTGGCGTTTTTATTCAAAATATTTACTTCTGTCACATTAAAAATTATGTTTTGAATGATTTTGAATAATTTTACACAATTATTTTAACACAAGATGGCGACCGAGAATATGGCGTACATTTAAATATCGCGATATGCGAAAACCGTACCGCGATACATATCATCAGGATGACATATCGCAATATACCGGTATACCGGTATACTGTTGCACCACTAGTTGGTTGGAATGTTTGTTTACTGGCGTTTAATGGCCTATCAACAGCTAAGGCCATTTAAGGCTGGGGGGTTGATTGGTTGGTTGACCTATTACATTATCTTTACAGGTATGAATTTGTTTAATATGTTAATTTTATTTTTGTTGCTTCCCAATGAAAGTATATGTTGTGACCACTCATTTGAACGATCTTGAAGAGTTTTGTCTTGACAAGATAGTTCAAATGATGATAGCAACATATATTTCTAAGAACATGTGAAGAAAGAAAATATTTAGGATTTTCCACAAACAAAATAGGCTATCTTCTGCAAGAAATGGGTTAATCGATTGATCGATTTTAAAGACTTAAATCTGGGTTTTAAACAGGCTCTGAAAGCCAAGGATCATAATCATTATTAAATTTACCGTAAGTGTCATACATTTTAATATGTTTTGTATCTATAGGGAAGTTCACCCTCGTGCTACAAATTTCAAAAGTCATTTTTCTTTCTGCTCCAAATTTCATGTTGTTACCATTCATTTGAACCATCTCGGCGAGATGGTTCAAAAGAGTGGTAACAACATATACTTCCGCACCCACGGCTGGACAGTCGAACGTTATGGTTACATTTCCGTCAGAAATATACAATTTGAGCATATATGCAGTACTTTCGGTACTTTAATAATCTGATCCATTCAAACAATGGGTGGTCACAACATCTACTTCCAAGTATCTATATATTTTTTTTATCTCTGCTCCAAAGTTGCTGTCACCACTCATTTGAACAGTCTCGTTCAAAAGAGTCTGGAGAAATGGAATGGCGAACAGTGCAGATCCTGATCAGACTGTGCTGATCTGGATCTACACTGGTCGCAAAACCCATATGCCCCATTTCTCCAGTCACAGCCACAAATATGAGCAATAGTTATATTACATGCCAGTTACCGTGATTCTGGAGGGATATATTTCCTTGAAGGAAATATTTCATCCTAGACGTTCGCAAGACGTATTTGACGTCACGTTTTGAAGTCATTTTCAGCGAAGAAACAATTCATACGCTAACATCAAAATTGTCAATTTTGACAACGTTATAAGGTGATCTAAGAGCAAATTTCGCAAATTTTTCGAAGAACAGCATGTAATATACAATTTAGTCCACTACCATTTTGAAATATCAGATTTATTTCCCTTGACATCTGTAAAATCGACAAAGGAACGAGTGCGGAGCACGAGTTTCTTTGTTGGATTTCAAAATGTCTCAGGAAATAAATCCAGTTTTTCAAAATGGCAGTTGAATAAATTGTATATATTTTTTCAATGACATACCTGGAGAACTGATGCTCACACGCGGTGACGTCGCCAGATATACTGCTATACGACAGCATGTTGTCAGTGGTCACCTCAGACGACGTACACCCCCGCAGCGCCATCGTCGGCACAGACTGGTTCCATTTACATTCCTTCTTCAGGGACGTCTCACTATCCTGTAGTGGAAACCAGCATGAGAATTGACAATGCAGAACGTCATTAATCAGTTAATACATGATACCTGTATATTTATGTTGATAGTGTAACCGGATGGTGGTTAGTTGTCACTCAATTATAATAAAAAGCGTTGTGTTCATAGACTTAAATGTATAGTGGTTTATCCGGAAGTATTTGGAAAATAACCCTTGCCGGGTACCTGACTAGCATACACGACAAGAGTACCTGTATAATAATTTGAATGTGTAGGTTCGTTCAATCTAGCTCCATGATGGTACATGGGTAGCGGCTATTAGGACAGATAGAGGAACTCGAACAGATGTATAGTTTATGGATGATTATTGGTGTTTAGATGTTACAGCATAATTCAAGAATATATTTAAATGTATTACATTATATGTTTAGTAATATTGGATGTAAGACCAACCCCACCATTGGTTTTGTGCATTTATTACAGAACCCCCAAGCCAAAGGTGAGTAATAGGCTACCCCAGAGATTTAGTGTTGACCAATAGAGGGCAGGCTTCATACTTGGCGATAACTCGCCTTTATGTAAGAAAGCAAGATGGTCAGTAAGAGTGAATGTAAGTGGCTCCGTAGCAGTAATTCGCTCGGCTTATATAGCGAGCTAGGTCAGTACACGTGCAAGGTCCAATGGCATAATCTCGAACCGAAAATGGATATACTGATCTAGGTTACACATTGCAAGAGATAGTCATGAAATATGTACGAGATGTGCTAATTAAGTAGTTGTTGAATCAAATTTAAATGCGGATTAATAATGTTAAATGGTCATAAACAAATATTTGTATCACCATTTGCCACCACACCTGTCATAATGCTCCGTATAGTATTTTCGTAGTTCTAAATGTGAAATATTCTGCCATAAAAATGATGTATTTTAGAACAAAATGTATCAACATACAGCCAAACATATCGGGTCACGTGACTAGTGATACGTCACGCCGACTTCCAGAATCGAGTTACCCCCAAACATATCGAGTCACGTGACTAGTGATATGTCGAGCCGACTTCCAGAATAGCCGGTAACTGGACATATCGGATATAGGTATACAATAAATGTGTTTTGACTTCTATTTCACATACTGTAGAAAGTCATGTTTGCTACTAACTACATGCAGTTGACAATAACAATTACCGAAAACTGTCTTCTTCTCAAATACAAAGCAATCGTAGACCGTAAGTGTTCGTACTTCGTACGTTTCATACTTCGAAGCCAATGCACGAAAGTTTCAGTATTTGGTCTACTCGAATGGGAAATGAAACAGTTCGCCCTTTGGCCAACTCGCCATGCACTGTCATTGTCGTCACATACACATTTCAAATTTGCCTTGGACCAACTATCTATCAAACGCGGTGGAACAGAAGAACCAATATTGTAGAAGCCGATCAGAAATGTTGCCAATATAACGTGTCAATAAGTAGTATATAGGGAGTCAACATGATACCACCTACGTTGGTATCATTTTCACCCCTCTACACTACCCCCACCACCCCCGAAAAATCAAAAAATTGGTTAACGAGGAAATTATCCCCCACCACCCCCGAAAAATTCAAAGATTGGTGTCATAAATACATCATGTTATTTTCACGTCCAATTGAACAGATAAAACTATACTAATAAAAAGGATTTGTTTTCGTCTCGTTGTCATATTGGTGTCATAAATACCTCATGTTCATTTTTCAACACGGCATTTTCCTCCTCCACTATAGCTAATTTATTCCGTAGATCAGCAACTAATTCTACCAACTCTAGTCTACCACGTTCACCTGTAGCCACCTGACAGCGTAGTTGCTTATGTCTACAAAGAGTTTGGGCACTAACGAATTTACAAGGGCATCTGGGGCATTGAAATTGCGGGGGGACACAAGGAATTTTTCTACGTCTCGCTAGATGCCTTCGTAGATAGTCTTTACGCGTAAACGTCTTACAACAAGTCTCACACTCCATTATATATGTATATGTATATGTATATGTATATGTATATGTTTATATTCAATTGGTCGTGAAAAAAACATAATGTTTTCACGACCAATTGAACAGATAAATTTCATAGGTTATACAAAAGTATATTACAGAAAATATGATAACGCCAGAAATAGAAAGTTTGAGAAGAGAAGCCGAATCTCTAGGGATTACTTATAGTACACGGTTGAGAGTTAGGGGGTTGACAAAGCTGATAAATGCCACAAAGAATGAGGCGTTTATGAAGCGGTTTACCCGCGCCTATAAACGAGGGGCATTTAAAGACCTCTCACTAGCGGAGGAAGTTGGTAACATAATTCAAAAAGAAAGTATTGCGGAGCTAAGGGCTAGTGTAATTAATTCTAAAGAATTACCTTCAAGCACAAATAATTTGTCTCAAATTAGACACACAGGTGACCAAATACCAAATAAAAGATCTATAGTTCGCGCGATAGTGGAAAAAGGTGAAGAAATATTGGGGGCTCACGATGAAACATTGGAAAAGGTAGAAAATGGAAGACGGGTAGTTACATTATCCTTTCGTAAAAACATTGACATCAACGAGTCTGAACGCATGTCCGATAAACTCGCTCCGTATCTAACAACAAATTTTTATTTGAGATATTCATATTCTTACAAGCTAGAACATATGGAGGAAACTAAAAATGGAAAACCTAAAACTCTAATATTTCACAAAAATCTCGGTGGTAGCGAACCACTATCATCAATGAAAACCGTTAAAAAATGGCTGTCAGATAAGGAGCAAACACGAATAATGTCCGATAAAATAGACAGACCAAATACAAAGTGGAAGTTTGTAAGATGGGTAGAGGTTTTTGTAAAGCTAATACGGGAGCAGCAGGGGAATAGATTTGGGACTACAATCCAAAGAAGCAGCAGGAGGAGAACTTCCAGAATGGTTGAGGAATAGAAAAGGTATGTATTCTTTAGATAAGTATAATGCCGATCTTTGTCTGTTCAGGTGTCTAGCTATGCACCTTGATAAAAAGATCAGACCTGACAGATGTACAGAAAAAGCGGAAGAACTTAGTAAGCAATATTTCGGTAGTAATATTGTTTCACCAATTCCTTTTTCAGATCTAAAAAAGGTTGAAGAGGTTTTTAAGGTAGGTATAGAAGTATATCAACCGACCAAATATGACGTATGGTGGTTGAAAAAGGTACCAGCACACTATAATGAAATAGGTAATAAACCAATGACAATAGGACTGTTTAATAATCACGCATTTCTGATAAAAAACCTTAAAAACCTATCTAAAACTTACGCCTGCAATAATTGTAAACAGAGATTCACAAAAGCGAGTAATATGAAGAGACACGGACCAACATGTATGAAAGGTGAGACAAAAGTAATATGTGATGGTAATTATTTAGAGCGCCCGCGTTTGTCGTTCGAGAAAGCGTTCTACCCAAAAAGTTCTAACAGTTATGGGGCGATCGATTGGATGTACTCTGTGGAAAAGCGCGAGGGAATTCACATTCACCACGAACAGTGTGGACACGGGGGTGAAAGGTGGATTTTAGGAGCTCCAGTAGATGGATACTGTACGGAAACCAATACCGTATATCAATATCACGGCTGTTACTGGCACGGGTGTGAGATTCATGCAAAGCATAGAAAAGAAGAACGCGCATCCACTATGAGAAGAGATACATTTATTAGAAGAAGCAAATAATTCAACCTAGTAGTTATGTGGGAATGCGAATTTCAAAGAACGGGTAAAGACATATAAATATCGGTTGCGACACTACTCTTTATCCATATCAGATAGTATACGATTTTGAGGCATATCTCAACCCAGAATTTGAAACTCTCGGTAATAATCTAGAGTACGAAGCCGAGCACGTTCCGGTAAGCGTTAGTATAGGAGATAATTTCTCAGGAACAGTAACTCATATTTGTGATAAAGATCCCGCAAAACTTATAGAAAAATTCGTAGAAGATTTGAAAGTCAGGGGAAAAGCTATAAGAGAAGAAGTGTGGTCAAGATATGGGTTTAATACAGAACATTTACGTAAAAACCAAATGCCCAGATCGAACAGTGGATAGAGCAAGTGCCGGTTATAGGTTTTAACAGCAGTAAGTACGATATAAACTTAATAAAGAAATACCTAGTAGGCGAACTGGCATCAACAACAAAGAAAGTAATGGTCGGAAAACGTGCAAACGCAACAATATTTCTATTTACTCCAGAGTTTAGATTTCTTGATGTAATACTTTATCTAGGACCTGGTGTAAGTTATGATAGTTGGATAAAAGCCTACGAATGCAAAGGACAGAAATCTTTCTTTCCTTATGAGTGGTTCGATTCTCCAGACAAACTGGATTACCCAGGACTACCGGATATAGAGAATTGGTATTCCAAACTATCTGGGAAAATGTTAATAGATGAAACAGAATTAAGTAAATGTCGTAGAATTTTCGAAGAAAATAATATGAAAACTTTCAGAGATTGGTTGAAATATTATAACGATTTAGATGTAGCACCGTTCCTAGAAGCGGTGGAAAAAATGTGTGAATTTTATAAACACAGAGGTGTGGATATTTTCAAAGATGCGGTAACACTACCTGGAGTAGCTATACAATATTTATTGAGAGGAACCATTAAAGAACAAAAATCTATACCAGAGGGTGCTCTATATGCACCAACAGAAGAAACAAACGAAATGATGAAGGACGCTCTAGTTGGTGGTCCATCAATAGTATTTACACGATATGCAGAAGCTGGTGTTTCAAATATTAGATCTAATTCCTCAAATGAAATTAACAAACCTTGCAAGGCTGTTTTGGGGTACGATGCAAACGCGTTATATTTATCTACGTTAAATAAAGAGATGCCGTGTGGGAGAAAAACTATACACGATATAGATACCCCACATAACCCTAAATTTATTAAAAAGTTTTGTAAAAGAGTTTTATCTGGAGACTGGTTTGGGTTTGCGGAGGTGGATATAGAAGTTCCACACAACTTAAAAGATAAGTTTTCTGAAATGTCCCCAATATTTATAAACAGAGAAGTAGAGGTTGATGAAGTTCCCACACACATGTTAAAATATTTAAAAGATACTGGCCGAACTAGAGGAAATGGAAGAAAATTGGTGGGATCTATGTCGGCCACCAAAGTATTACTGTACGCGCCACTGTTGAAATGGTATTTAAAACACGGCCTAGAAATAACGGGAGTTCATCGTGTTATAGATTATATTAGTGGTAAACCCTTCGAATGGTTCGCAAAAGAAGTTACAGCCGCAAGACGAACAGGCGATGTAGAACCAAATAAGAAACCAGTAGCCGACATAATGAAATTATTAGGAAACTCGTGTTGTGGAAAAATGATAGAGGCAACGGAGAGACATTTAAATACGGCATATACACAAAACGAAACCTGTGTTGAAAAAGCATTAAGATCTGCATTCTTTGACGATTTGGAAGAGATAGAAGATGCGTACGAAATATCTTCAAGAAAACCCAGGTGTGCGGTAAAGAGACCATTCCATTGTGGAATAGCGGTTTATCAACTAGCTAAATTGAGAATGTTGGAATTTTACTACGAATTTCTAGACAAATACGTAAAAAGAGAAGACTTTGAATTAATACAGATGGATACTGATAGTATGTATATAGGAGTTAGTGGAAAAACGATAGAGGAATTGATTAGACCTAACTTACTAGACGAGTTTGAAAAAGAAAAAGAAAAAAAAAATAAATGGTTGGCTTGGGATAAATGGAGCGAAAGAGAGCCCGGACTTTTCAAAAAAGGAATTTGGGGTGGGAATTTAGCGGGGGGGGATAGGGCGATAGCGTTATCTAGTAAGTGTTATTTCGTAGAAAAAATTAATTTCACTAAAGATAATTTGGAACAAATTAAAATTAATAAAAACTCTGCGAAAGGAATGTCCAAGAGAACTAAGCAATTTAAATTGGGATAGATATAAACGAGTACTAAGTGAAACTACAGAAGATGGAAAACACATTATAGATGTAGCACAACATAGAGGATTTAAAATGAAAGACGGCGTTATGAAAACGTACTGTCAACAAAAATTAGGACTCTCGGCATACTACGATAAAAGACGCGTGTTACCAGACACATACAGAACATCTCTAAAGAATCTGACGATCCGGGGGTAGCTGGGTGTCAGAAGGCACCATAAGAAGTTCTTCGCGAACAAACCCTCGAGATGGCCCATCATTCAAATAGTAGAGCACGGGCTCATCAGGTTTGTTAATAGATCGATCTAGATGATATACATTGAGAGACCACACGGGATCAGTCGCGCGGCGGCTGCCACCTTCGAGCTCTCCCGGTTGATAGAGGTACCGGACGTCAATATCTGATGGAAGCCGCTGCTCCTCTAAACCAACGGGTCGCCCGCGCGAGACGGCAGAGGGCTTGCTCGTCACCCTTTTAAACTTGATAGCATCTACAGGCTTCTTACCTATCAATTCTGGTCACCTCTCCGTTCAGTGCGGAGACCACGGCGGGCAGTCTGGCCACCCACTCGGTCGATCGCGAATGAGGGTCTACAAGTTCTTTAGCGTATTGTTGTCCGAACAGTCTCTCAGCCAGGGTTCGATTGAAGCGTTCCACGATCCCCTGGTCCCGGTGGATGTTGACGGGAAAGGGCCGCGTCTGATAGGAACTTTATGCTTAGACAATAGATGAGAGACCGCGCCCATGAACTCGCGGCGGGATCGACTGGAGAAGATTCGGCCATTTGAGAGGACTCCTCTTATATATTCGGGAAAGAGCCTCGGCCACCTCCTTAGACTCTTTAGTGGCCAACGGCTCAGCCCCCTTATAACGACTCGCTACGTCAACGATTGTCAGTGCGTACTTGTACGTCTTGCGACCGATACGCGATCGTGAGGTAGAAACAGGAGATCCGCTTGGTGAACTTGGTTCGGCACCGGCACGTCGAATTTCGGGCGCGGAATATTGTGAGGCGCGGGTAAATAGATCTGCCAGATGGCTGCTTCTTGAGCCATTCCTTGACAGCGTTTTCTGAAACCTTGGTCACCGCCGCGAGGTTCTTGATGGCCGCGAGTCCCTTCCAGTAGCCGCGTGGGCTATAGTATGTATTCGACAGCTTGCGCGTTAGTTTGGTATCAAGTTTGCGCATGTTCATCGTATGCGAAGTATTCTAATATATCGGACAATCTCCAACATGCCCTCGCCAGTTCGTCCGGTAACTGCGTCGTTAATAATAAACCTTTGTTGGAAGTTTCGCTGCAGCCCCAATCGCGTTTGGGTTGGAACAGGGAGAGGGGAATCTAACTCGGAGGAATCTACAACGCTTTGCGAAAAGGGTGGCCGCTTTTTCGTCCTCGCGCCACGTCTCGAGAGAATCTCGGGCCAGAGCGAATCATACTCTTTGCACCAGGTAAACGATGTTTTTGGGCAGTGTAGCCTACATCGATCATAGCGTAATAAAGTTCGTCAACTAACATCGTTCTATATATATATATTTATAAAAAGAAAATGTTTTTTTAATTAATTAATTATTTTATATAGTAGCCGACGAGCCCAACCACACCCATTCCCACGACGATGAGCGCGATCTCGCGGTCCTTTTGGGCCTCTGACGGTACATAGAAATCTGAAAGTTGGGGCTCGGGATCCATTGGATCGAGACTTTTGTGTGGATATGCCAGCGCGTACTCGCAGTTGGCTTCTTCAACGTTCTGAAAAGTTTGCGCGGCGTGATTTTCGCGGCGCAGCTCTTCGTTGACCCAGTCCAGATGGGCGGTTCGTTTTTTCGACCACGCTTCCTTTGCGCTATTGAGTTGTTCTACAGCTAAATCATGACGCTTACGCTCCTCATCCACGTTCGAGCTTTTAATTTTAGAGAATATAAAGTTGCTACCGCTGAACGCCAATGCGTTTACAAGCGCACCACCTACTATTACTGCGATTGAAGCCATTTATTTCCATATATTAACTGGTAGAATTCCAGCTTTAACTAGATAATCTCGGGTCCAAACTGCGGCGCTACATCTAAGGTCGCGAGCCCTACGTCTCTCACAGTAAAGTCCAATTTGGGAGCGGTTTCCTCCTAGGGGCCATCTTTGATAGTCGAGCATACCAGATACTGAAACCCGATATCACCACGGCGTGATAAAGCGCATTCACTAACATTTTACCATCTTGTTCAGCCATTTTTATAATTATTGCAATATAAAAGGGGTCGCGATCAATGTTTAAATGGGGCGCATCCAAATTCAACATTGTTGATGATTGGTGTTTCGTAACTTTCTTCTGAACACTGGCTGGTTGTTTTTTCGGGTATTTCCACACGCACAGGGCACCAACAACTGCCAGACTACCACCAACAAACCAACTCCAATTCGTGAATTGGGGTTCAGTCCAACTCCAACGGGAGTTGGTATTGGGTGACAAATTCAAAGAATTTGGGTGTGCTTCTAATTCGTGAATTTGGGTTGTTGTTGCACTCAACCCAATCGGGATTGAAGTTGAACCCGATTGCTCTGTCTTCAGATGTTTTGCTGTCTCCGTCCCCGATTGCAACGACTGTTTAGCCTCTCGAAGCTCGGCAAGTATTTTATCTTGTTTAACTTTTCGGCTGGCAGTCGCCGCCCGCCCAGCTGCCTGTCTTTTGGGATTTTTTATATGCGGTATGTCATCCAGTGGCGGAGTAACACTCTGGTTCGATTGTGTTGGAGCAATCTGGTTCAACTCCGTCACTCTCGTGGGTGTGTCTTGTGTCATCATTTTCAGGGCTTATAGTTCGTGGGCATATATGTCCAAATTGATAGTGTTTACCCGTGGTCAACGCGGTTGTCAGCGGAGCTAAGTACATTCCAAACTTGTGATAAATTGAGCAGCAGGCTGTTCTAAGAGTGTGACCTATAAAAGGGTCAGTCTCTAGATCATCAATCAACCCCGCGGTGTTTGGTATAGGGAGAGGTTTACTAACGGCGGTTGCGTACAAATGAATAGCCGCCGATCCGAGAGTTTTTGTCATCTCCGCTCCCAATTTGGATTCGTATCGCACATACATTTTATCGATCTCCGCATCTGACATCTTATCCACCTGAAAAACTGAGAGACGCCTACCGAGATAATGCTCCGATTGTCCCCCAGCAACAAGCGCAGCTAGCCGCTCTCGTCGCGCCGCATTTTCATTTTCATTCGGAGTCGTTGCACTCAACCCAATACCAAACCCCGATTCCGATTGCTCTGTCGGATCATTATTGTTGGCAGTCGGAGTTGAGGTTTCTTCTATTAGCTGATCGAGAAGTTCGTCGCAGTTCATTTTTCTTAAAATTAATTTAACTTATTCTAACAAGTCTCATCACTTTAACATATTGCCAAGCGCACACCCGTACTTATGATCACATTATGTCGCAACAAAGCTCGCAGCGGAGCACCAAATTGTTAACATTGTTAACCATTGTTCAGCATTTGTTCAAACATTTGTTAAGCATTTGTTCAAATTTTTTCAGACATTGTTCAGGCAATTGCTAAATTAATTGTTAATCATTTACTTGGCAGTTACTAATTTTCCTTAAAATTAATCGTTAAGTAATTTCTTAATTAATTGATAACATTCGTAAGCAGTTTGGTTGATCAGATCCTTTAGCAAAAGCTTGGCGTGCTTAGTTTCCTAAAGCATCTGTCGAACCTCCAGGCGCTCCTCGCGCGTTGAAATACGTCATTCTCTCGAAGACAGTCATCGTATGAGTCCCTCGGTCCTTGCATGAAAGAAGGGAGAACCCTTTCGTTTGCTCGCGCAGATCCTTGAGGACAGCGTTGTACTTTTGAGTGGATATCCATACGCTTTGCCTAGCATGGCGGCCAAAAATGCGATCACGAGAGTCATGTCCTTCTTTTTGGTCCATCGCCGCCTTGGCTGAGCAATCATCAACACGATAGGGTGGGCTTCCACCCTGGAATATTTTGGTATAAACCATGCGCAGCCCAATCGTGAAGCCATTCACCGGGTACAATAACGATACCTCAGGATCGGACCATACCAAGGTGCCGCTGATAAGTATCCGTTGTGCCGCAACCAGTGGACACAGGATCTACCAATATGACGAAAGGCATCGCGGTAGGAAGCCCTCGTGCAAGTCTAGGAATTAAAACCGTTTTTTCCACATCCGGTCTGCCCACATATTATGGCAGAGTGAGCATCTCCAATCGTGATTGTATGATTGTTAATTTCTTAAAATTATTAATAAATCGTTAGTTTATTTTTTTATTAATCAGTAGAGTGCTGAGACGTATCGCCATCTTCGATGTTGAAATTGTGCGTCTGTAATAATATAAGTACACTGTTCAATGGCCCATTTCCTCCGCCTCTTTGTTGTCTGGATCGTCACACCTACCCTCGGCTACGTTCTCACTTGGCGTCCGCTATCCGTGGATTTGGTCGTCGTCGCTGGCTCGCAATTCTAGCCCATAGCGCGTATTTGGTATTCAGAAACTCGCGATGAGACGCCGAGAGCTGCAGGTCTTTGCAACCGTGGCAACCTCCGGGGAGCGCTTGGAGCCAGCACAAACTGCTTTCTTTACTATCGTCCCACTGCTGGTGCGCGAGAAGACCCGCGCTGTAGAGTTATTGGGTACTCCCCTCAATCGTCACCTCTAACCTTCGTGATTTGGGGTTATAGAATTTGTCGGTTTTCTAACACGGAACGCGAACCGAGCCTCCTCGAACAGGAATCATATACCTTTCAATCGTGCGGAAGCGGTAGTAACCGTGACGTTAATATTCCACAATGTGTCCCTTTGTCTTTTCGTCATCTTGCGATGGCGAAGAACTCGGTATCGTAAAAGTATGGCAACGCGCCCGGCGTAACTGGTTCTATCAATCGCGAGAGTTCGGGCATCGTGACCACTGTCGTATACTCCCAGCGAAACATTATCTAGTCGTATACGTCATAACATTCCGCTGGTTATGAGAACTACGCCGTAGTCGTTGAACTTAGTTTCGTATCGAGGCGGTCATCCAAAGCAACTCTGATCAGTAGGGCATGTGCTCTCCAGCAACTCAAAGTCGATCGGGATGTATAAGCGGTGCCGTAAGAGCGCCCGCCACCGCATTGTCACTCGCGTGTTTATCTGCCTTGTTTAGCAGCACCGATCAATTTGGTTACGTTCTTATTTTTGCTGGTGACAATACCTCTGATAGACAGCGTTTTCGCGCTCTTGCCCGTCTTCCATTGGTCCTTGATAGCAATGGTAACGTCGCGTCGTTCGATCGACATCACCTCATTACCCAGAAATCTTTATCATGGTCTTCTGACGATGGCGCGAACCAAGGTTCTGAACGACGGTTCGGTACCGCGTTCCGTCGACGTCAGCGAAAAAAGTGAAAGCGGGCGAACAGTCCCCTGACCAATGACGTCGTTAGCTCCGAGGTTGGGAAGCGGACTAATAGCTGCTGGTTCTGCGTCGATCGTCCGATGTTGTTCGTAATAACGACACTCTTCACACGCCTTTTGGCCCCCGATGGCTCACTGCAGTCCTGCGGTATGGATTGAGTTTAGCGACCGTATTGACTCGAAGACAGGAATTAATTTTATTGAAACCTAATAAACCTGTATTGTTATTTTCATTAATATAATAATAATTATTAAAGATGGCTGGTCTCGATATTGCATGGACGATTCGATCGCACTAAACTACGGCGACCGAGACGCATATACCTTCGATGATGAATGGATTATGTTGATGATATCTATCCATATAGACGCGAGAGGGCTTGGACGATGATGACTACTTCGATAATAACTCGATGAAGAGGACGAAACGTCCTCATAAGCACCCGCCCGAGGCGAGTACACATTCGAACGTGGGAGGTCCAAATCCAACACTCCGACCATGGGGGGGCGGCAGCGTTCCTAGATCCTGCGGGGATCCCAAGAATGAGCTGGCGTCAATCGAGGAAACGAATACTCGGTGAAACGTTGGAGTTATAGTGTCTAAAACGCGTTATGAATGCCAGTTGGAGTTTCGCAGCACTAAAGAGGAGACCTTGGGTTAAATGGGGCAAGAACCTGAACGTTTGCTGACGTACAAGAATCGCCCAAACAAGTTCCTCTCAGCCCCTCTTCATTGACGCGATATGATCACTCCTCGCGCGAGCTCTCGGAGTGCTCGATCGACATTTCGGCGCCGCTGCCTACAAAAATGATAAAAACCTTTCAGCCTACCCGACAAAATGCTGGCGAAGACGGCCGCCACTATAGAAACGAGCGAGCTCAGCGAGATCCTCGCGTAGCCACCGACGCTATTAACACAATTGGAAACCACTGTCAACGAATATAAACGGCACAAGTAGGACCCACCATTACCTCTTCGCAACTCCGGGGACTCATAAGGTTCTGCAAACCTACTCGGGGCGAGCTGATCAATAACTCTCCAAACATCTCACGCTGGACAAACAGTATCGCTCTAAAGAAAGAAAAATAAAGGAAGCAAGGGGCAATAGAGAATCTACAGCGGATCAACAAACCCTGCGGTCGTTGCAGGGACGAAAGAGAAGCTCGATTGGAGGCCTTGCCTCGACGAAACCGTGAGACGCTTTCCGCCTAATAAAGTCGGACCCCACGCGAAACAATCTCCGGGCCTGCAACAGGACACTACACTCGGTGCGCGTATAATCGCACTCTGTTCAGAGAGAAGGGTCTTCACGATAATAACCGTCATCGCGCTTTCAGCATGATTATATCGACCCTAATTTCTATCTATATCGTCTCTAGTTCTATCTATCACGGGTGGTTCAGCACAGCAGCACAACTCCACACCAGGCTCCAGCAAGCACCAGCACTGCACAGCACCAGATCCATCCTGAGTGGGGCCAAAGAATGGATAAAAAAGACAACTAAAAGGCCCTCGCCAATCTTTTAGCTAATTAGCTGGAAAGGCCGTCTGCCGCACTACCTGGACTGATCGGAAGTATCGTTTTCTTACTTGCTATCGAATTATCAAAAACGGCCGGATGGCTAGCGCAAAAATACCTGGTCTTTAAATCGTGCGAATCGCAGTCTCCCTACTAATCTTCACGCAGAAGTTCCTACAACCAAAGCGTAAAAAATTCCGAATCGCCACGAGGGTGTGGACGAGACCCAAATTTTCCTCCTCCTCGTGTGTTTTGTGCTTCAACTCGATTGGTGTTCCCCAATCGCGATTGGTCTGTTGATGGAACTCGATGGTGCATCCAATTTACAATCGGGGGTACTGGGTTTTGGATTGTGTTGAGGGATGTGTATCCATTTTGTGTTTTGGGGGTTTATGAAATCTTTTTCAAATTTAATTATGAATTTACAACACTGTTAGAACCCGATCAGTTTGGGGGGTGCGCTTGATGATATCCGAGTTCAGCGTTCCCCGTTGTGGGCGATTTTTGATTGCGTGGCGATTACGCTCTTATTACTTGTAACCGTCAACCGGGTCGTCTCGTAGTATCAATATTGCTCGGCGCCATATAAAAGACCTAGTTCCAAATACATAGTCTACTGGGTGACTGGCATTCTGCAGAAAAAACGTCTGATAATTCGGGATCGCCTCTCAAGTCTCTAGCTGAGATGGCGTCCTCTACAAGTGCCAAAGAATTGATTTTGTGCATCAAAACGCTGTTCCCGTGCCCCAGTATAGAACTCCAGTTTTTGCTTCTTGCGCCCGGATGGGACCAACTGTATGTTCGAATGAGTCGAGTTGACGCGGAGTACCCCGGCCTGCGTGAACCCTATGCCTTATCTAACATAAATGACCCACGCTACCTGAACCGAATGCAGTCCTGCGGTATTAATCGACGTGAGCCCTTTTTCGGAGGTAACATTTTACAAGAAAACAACGCCACAGTGCCACCTCCAGACACTTCCGGCCCCGAATGTCATCGTCGCGGGGTCAAAATTCCCGCGTTCCGACTGACGATGTGGTCACCGGATTGATCGTGTCTAAAATCAGTCTGCGCCATAACCCGACTGGCCCGAAGAGAACGTCCCCGAGCGGTGCATGTATGAAATGGCTTTCTGTCTTCCAGTCCGCGTCTTTTGAAATCGTTAAAATCGATACACAGTCTTTTCAAACGCCATACGGGGTGGGGGGGGGGTTTCGTATGCGTTGGAAATGGATCCCAGCGTCCGTCTTGAGGTAAGGGAAATACCTAGTTCTTTGAGAATCCCCTCCTAATATATAAAACGCATGAAATTGTAGACATTCGGAGCATGACATCTTGATGTCAAGATGGTCTTTATATGAAACTCCAACCCGGCTTTGCGCACCAATAACAGCTAAATTTATTTGGTTCTGACCAAACTGCATCGTTGTTGCTTTCCACCCGTTTACGCACCACCTCCATCGTATGAATCTTGGGCAGCCTATATATTCAAACGTGTTAGGGAAATTGGTGGCAAAGCCGCCTTGTCCGGTCTAACCGTACGGTTGGGTGTACAAGGTGTTAACAACTGTCTTTGCGTGTATTTACTCCGACCGCGTACTATTGCATTAGATTAAAGCTAAATGCTTTGGTATCCATTGAAATATATTATTATGTTTGCTACTATCACTAATGTCAAAAAGGGAGTTGTGAACTTCAAAAATCAATCGACAACTGCTTGCGGAAAACGCGGTGTAGGGCCTTAGATCAATCACCTTCAGACACGGTTGGTGGAAAAAAAACATTGAAATGTACAAGGATATCAAAAGAATAGAACGGGTAGAGCTATCTTGCCCGTAGATATAGATCTAGAGGAATTAGCTGCCGTAGTAACGTCCTGTCCTTTGGGGTATTCAGCGATGTCCAAGCTTTAAGCGCAAGGAATATACCTGGAAGTGGCACTCTCACCAGTCTCAAAAGCCACGGATTGCGACATTTTCCGTGATAAAAAAAATAAAGATATCACTCCCGGGGTTGGCCTCAATGTTAGGATTTAATTTTGCAAACCCCTTACAACAGGATGAAGGGCGAGTTGTTCCCGTTAGATCTTTGTCTTCCCCGTGGGTTTATCACCGCAGGCGATACCCCAGTAAACTCTCGCCTCACGAAAACTCTCAGGGTGCACCTTGATCGTGTGAACACATCGTACAAAGCACGGTAACGTCCCCCAGGCACATTACTGAAAACTGTGCCCGCCAGCGACCTGTTTCTAAGCGAGACTGGACCTTAGACATCCCACACCCCGAGATGAAAAGTTTTGGATCGGACACATCCACGAGTTGAAGATTCTATACTTGATGAAAAAGGGAGAGAGTATGACAGAACGATTACCCGATTTCGTCGTCCTAGAAATTTTCAAATTAAGTTGAAAAATTTAAGAAAAATATTTAGAATTAAACGCAGTGTTCGTAATATTATTACACATTATGAGTATATAACTCGGGACAGTAGTTCTTCTTGTCCGATTGGGTGACAAATTCAAGAATTTGGAACCGGCAGAATGGATTCATCCCGACCAGAGGGGCGACTTTTTAACTACCCAAAAACAACAGGCCTTGATCAAATAGAACTATATCGAGGGCCACGGACTTATATTCACAAAGAGTTACTGTCACAACATAGAGAATATTGCCCTGGCCTGTGAATACACACAGTAGTGAAGAAACGCATAACGGAACAGAACGAACTAGGTGAAATAATAACCCAATTTCGAAAGAGGCCCGGTTGGGATTGATAAAAGTCCCGAGAAGACGCACCAGGCGGACCTTACGGAGGCTTATGAGCGTTGTGCTCTTAAAGACTCTCCTCAACAAAGAAACGGCACTTACAGAAACTAGATTGGAACATAACCAACATTTCGAAAAGAAGAGCCAGGTCGTTATTAATAAAGTCCGAGCAGACCCGCCAGGCGCCCTTACGTCGCGCTTAGGAGGACTCTCTCATAGAGATTGCGGCATTTACCGAACTAGAATAAAAAAATAAACCAAATTCCCGAAAAGAAGGCCACGTCGGGTATTATAAAGCCCGAAAGACCACCAGGCGACCTTACGAAGGCTTATGAGGTGTTTGCGCATCAGAGGACTCTACTCTCATAAGAGAACGGCGGTTGCCGAACTAGAAAAAAAATAACAAATTTCGAAAAGAGACCCGGGTCGGGTATTGAAAAGACCGAAAGACCACCATTCGAACCTTGCGGAGGCTCATTCGGAGGCTATGATGCGTTGCGCTTAGAGACACTCTCAGTACAGGAAGCGACACTTAACCGAACTAGACCGGAAAAATAGCCGATTTCTGAAAGAGACCAGGTCGGGTAGCGTGGTTCCGGAGAAGACCACAAGGAGGCCATTGAGGCGCCTTTAAGGGCGTTGCGCTCATGAGACTCTCTCAACATGAGAAGCGGCACATACAGAACTAGACAAAAAAATCACCGAATTCAAAAAGAGCCCAACGGGTTAATGAGAAAGCCCGAGAAGACCACCCATGTGGATATTAGTTGCTCTCAGAAGGACTCTCTCAACAGAGATGTGGTGTTTACTTGAACAAGCCACAAAAATAACACGAATTTTCAAAAAGATACATGTCGGATATGGATAAGTCCGAGAAGACCATCCAGGCGGATATGATGGAGGCTTATGATGTGTTGGTCATAAAGCACTCTCTCAACAGAGAAAGTCGAGCGGTTGCCGAACTAACGAAAAGATAACTAAAATTCTCGAGAACTGAAACATGATCCGTATAGCCGCGACGAAAGCTCTTGAGGAGGCCTCTTATAATATTCGTACTGAGCATATAACGCAAACAGTGCGATTGCCGGTATAGTGCGAACAATGAAACCCGCAAAAACGTGCCATAACAGTGTTTGTGGCTAAAGCGGGGCCCATTGGTTGAGGGGCACTATGAAATATTCGTTTCGGCTGCCAAAACGAAAATAAATATGGGGGATACACTATGACAGCTGCAGGTGTAGTGTATCCAAATGCGGTCTGCTCGGTAATGGTAGTGGTAAACCTGTGGGCGCGATCGCGATAAATATTGTAGTTCGTAGTAGATGGGAAGAAACGGGGGGTTGGAGTCACACTAAAATCTCTGAGAAAGTTCGATCGTGATTCGTTCTCGCGGTGATGATCGAATAGACTATTCATCCAAGTAGTGTTATTAACTTTGTTACAAAATCGGTGACCCAGGGAGTTCTGCCACTATGTCTCATTTAATTGAACTTAATTTGTAAAATACTAATATATTGAAATAAATTAGTAAAATTTAAATATGAACAATCACTGTATCCAACCTCAATACACTCCACCACACTGTGTACAATTAACGAAAGAATTCAGATTTAGGTTGAATAATATCGTCGCTATGCAGGCTATTTTAGAGTTAGAGAATGTGCAAATAGAAACAGTTCACGCTAACAAAATAAGCGCGCGGTGACCTAGCTGAAGCATCTAGTACGGTTCTGCAAGTGTATCTGTGGTTTTTAGAGTGGGCGGGGTCAGCTGCAGCCATATCCACCATTATAACAGTTCCTGTAGCGGCTGGGGATTTTATGTGGCGGTGTCGTCCGTTTCTGGGTTGCTGTGATATGGTAATTAGGGCGGGCGTGGGACAAGCAACTCGAGAAAAAAAGGTAGAAAACATATAGAATATCGTTCTCAGCTAGGTCTAAGAAAAATAGCATCGACGATATGTGTCCAATAAGCGTTGCCGATAAGAAATAAATCAAATTTAGAGTTGAATCCGTGGTCGAACGAATGGGGATATAATAAGAATATAAAGAAATGATATAAGAAATCAAGGCGCGCCGCCACCATTCCCAAAAATGAGTGTACTGATTGGATAAAATTTAGGGTAAAACTTGGAAAATAATGTCGGAGGAATGTTAAACAGCACCATTAAAAATAATTAAAAAAAAATAATTAATTTTCTTATATTGTGCAGTAAACAAATATAATACCTAAACAACAAGTGTTTTTCACTGAGTAATTACGCCTTAATTCGCATAACAATTCAGTCGAGAATTACACTGTAAATTCAGTCGAAATTACACTGTAATGCACCTGTGTACACACACTGTCTGTGCAATTAGATACACTCGCTAGTCAATTACCCGTGTAATTGATACTTGTACAACACTACGATATGTAATGATTATCATAACAGCCTACATGGGCGTAGTGGGTTAAGGTGATACTCTATAGAGACTAGGTTCGTGGGTTCGCGCCGCGGTTGAGCTAACATTTTTTATTTCGATCCCAACCAAATGTGTCGCTATGGTAAACAAACCTGCATGACAATGGCGTTCCTATCCGACCGCTCGAGGTGATAAAATTAATAAATTCAGAATGGCCAGTTTACATACCCTTCGATAAGGAAAAGATACAATCGGCCTATAAAATTAATATTATTTTTTTTTTTTTCAATAATAATTTTTTCAATTTCGTTTATAAGCGAATAATCGTAGAAAATGTTACAATTCGTAAACGAATCGTGGGTTTTTAACATTTTAAATAATACACCTTAGTTTTCATATCCGATACGACACTATCCGTCCTTAATGTTTGTATTTTGCCTCTTGTATATTCACATAATTGTTCGTATAAATTGTAATGCAACGTTTTTATCGAGCGTAATAAATAACGCTGTATTTCATGTATTCGATATTGCCCTAGAGGTTCTCATATTATAGAATTTATATATAGGACAATAACCCCCCCGTATTCATCGTAAAGTTCTTCAACACAGGCATGAAAAACTTTCGCATTCCAATGTATTGTATTATCCATTTTCTCTAATAGTTTTTTTTTTTTCTGTTCATTTCCAATTTCTAATAATAATTTTCCAATTTCTTCGTTAAAAGTGAATATCGTAGAAAACGCATATCCGTAAACAATCTTTATTTTAAACTGTTTTATAAAATTAGTTTGATAATGTTTTCGGAAGTGTTTCTCCGAATCCCTAATTAGGTCGCTTCAATTACGCAAATTTGATACTATACCAGCGACATAATTGCCGATATAATAATGTAACTTACGTTTTTAATCGAGCGTAAATAATTTACGCCGGATATTTCATGTATTCGATATCCATATGGTTGTCATTTTACAGTGTTTTAATGAATGCTTGTAGAAACATCGTAAAATTCTTCAACAAAGATATTCAAGATTCCAATTCGTTGCGTATTTTATTACCATTTTGTTATAACCATGAAGATTTAAACTTTCAATTGTCGTGAAAACATTATGTTTTTTTCACGACCAATTGGAAAATAAACGTATACATATACATATATAATGAGTGTGAACTTGTTGTAAGACGTTTACCCGCGTAAAGAACTATCAACGAAGGCATCTAGCGAACGTAGAAAAATTCCCTTGTGTCCCCCCGCAATTTCAATGCCCCAGATGCCCTTGTAAATCGTTAGTGCCCCAACTCTTTGAAGACATAACAACTACGCTGTCAGGAGGATACTAGGTGAACGTGGTAGACTATAGTTTGGTAGAAAATAGTTGCTGATACAACGGAATAAATTACTATAGTGGATAGGACAATGCCAGTAGTTGAAAAATGGAACCTCGGTATTTTATGACACCAATATGACAACGATACGAAAACACATCCTTTTTATTAGTATAGTTTATCTGTCAATTTGGTCGTGAAAATACATGATGTATTTATGACACCAACTTTGAATATTTCTGGGTGGTGGGGATAATTTCCTCGTTAACCAATTTTTTGATTTTTCGGGGGTGGTGGGGGTAGTGTAGAGGGGTGAAAATGATACCAACGTAGGTGGTATCATTTTGACTCCCTATATACTACTCAATATGTTTGCAAGACGCAATTAAACTTGTGTTTCGTCGATTTCATTGAATATTTAGAACATAACACAATTTCCTGAACTATGTATAGAAATGTAAATACTTTTTCTTGTGGCTACCTTGCCGGTTGATTAGATAAAACTAAATGACATGTGATATGTATATATATAAAAACAATTCGGGAAATGAGTGTTACAAGGATTTGGTATATATATAGAAAATCAGTGAAGTAATCAAAACAGATCATGGCAGCAGCTGTGTAACTCCACCATGTGGCTGTCCACATTCTGCCTTAAATTGAGCTACTAGAGAACTAAGGAGAATTTTAATAGATATAATTAATGGATTAAAAGTACAAAAGTCCATAAAATCACATAACATTACAAAAAATATGTTATAGCTAACCATTTCTACAAAAAGACTCCTCACTCTAAACTATAACCCAACATGTATGCCACTATTGTGGATTGTCGACCATGAATCTAATGGTCGCCAGACAAACGGGTATTGTTTGGAACTGTCAGTGACCAACAAGGTTCATGTTTTCTTTTAAATGCAACATAAATGCTGAAAACTGTGTTAAAAGCCCCCCAAAATGTTTCTCAAGTGAAACTGGGTAGAACTAGATTTTATACGACAACTTCGGCATACTCCCCTGGGCGATTTTTCCGCGCCTTTGTATTGTCTAACTATACGAAACTGGCCTAACTGGTCACTGCTACCTTGTGAATATTACAACAAACCGGGGACGCCACCATTTGCACAAGGTGATCCCCTCAGTAAGCAATATACTGTAATTCGGGCTCGGTACCCCTGATAAAATAGTCCATAGAAATATGCACATGTTTTGTTTGCTTGCCGCATTGAGGCTGGTTTTTGGGTGCACAGATGTGGTGTATAATATATGGTAGACGACAGTTTTTTACAGGTAAGAAGACACCAATGGTTCGAAATCGCCCAGGGTTTATGCAAAAGTAGTCCGGTATAAAAAAAATATGTGCACATGTTGTTGAAGTCACAGACACCTGTTGCTTGCAAATCTTTATCGAACCATACTACCCAGTTTCACTTGCGAACATTTTTGCGTGCCCTTTTAACACCAGTTTTCAACTTACTATTGTAGCATGTAAAAGAAAACACTGAACCTGTTGGTCACTTTGATTGTAAACGGAGTTTCCGTGGCCAAAAAATGTACACAAAAGTTGAGGAATATGACAAGTTGTATTATACTTTCTTAGGATAAGTGAACCTATTGTTTAGTTCATGCTAGAACCCATACCTACTGGTTGCAGGCATGTACAATGTGGTCCCACCAGCATCCATACGAAATAGTGGGAAAGTAGGATAGACTGGCCCTTATTGGATGGCATTCGTTAAATTATATAGTAAAAAAACTATATTGGTGGTGTCTAACCTACATAGGGGCTATAATCCACAGATAATAATATGCAGTTGAATGGATTAATTTTGTTCGATCGACAGGACACATGTAATTGAAGTGTGATGGCGGCTGGCGGCGGCTGTTGTGACGTGATGATTTTTGACTCCACTGTCATGCTTCCATTCCTGTCAACATCGAACGATCCAGTTGTCAAAGACATTGTAGCTCAAACGCTATATGTTTAATATACAATCATATCTGTGTGTTTACGCCATGTTGGTTGTCCCGTGTGCCGAAAGTTCATGAATACTACAATCTTAAAGGGTGATATCGTGTGTAAATGTCTGATTACTGTTTCGTAGAGGCATTTCCATGAAGTCGGTTGCCTCTCCGTCACCCCGTCTGCCCGTCCGTCTCAAAGGAAATTGTACATATTTTGATTTTGAAATCTTTAGTTTATAGTATTTTTATTATTCGACAGTATAATTATGTTCTGACACCACCGTTGGATCATCTCTTCACATGGGTTTCAATCAGCTACATCGGTACATGTACTATTATTCAAATAAAATGTATACCATTATAGTGAAGGTGTATATTTTAATAGGTCAAGGACGATAATTCAATAGGTCACAGTAAAGGTCAAACACGTACGCTTTCGTCCTTTGGAAACCCGACCAAAACTAAGGAATGTGATTAACATTGCTCACGCATTCGCCTATGTATAGCTTCTTTGTTTTTTTCTTTTGTTTTTTCTTAGTTTAAACAATATATATTCGACACATTAATTGTTACAATACAAAGTATACAATGACAGGGATATGAAAACACTTCATGAAGCTTATATGAATTCGATCCCACATATTGGATGTAAGACACGAATGTGGAACAAGATAGTTAAGTGACATACAGGCGAATAAACCTGTTTAAATAGTCCTAAGTGGAAAAACCTTTTCTTACAATGATGTACATTAACATAATGAGATTGACAGTGTTTAAACCTTAGATTTATGAACATGAATAATGCTGTGCTGTCATCATAGATGGACACCAAGCCAATGATTACAATGACAAACGGGAGTGGGGGGTTACATGGGTAATCGCCCATAGCCTTGTCCCAACCCCTCACGATTTCCCCTCACTTCCGTGGACGGGGAGTCGCCCACCGAGCGGCGTATAATGATAGATGCCCGGAAGTTGTCGTCTATTTGCCTAGGAATATATGTATGGTAATCTTTTGGGTGTTCTATGTTGGGAATGATATCATGAGCTAAAATGTATTTGTTGCTGTTAGTAGTTTTGGACACTTATAAACATTTTTTTTATTGATCGAAAGTCAGTGTATCGTGTTCCCGTTCAAAAAAGATTTTTCAGTTGACGGAATCAAGAATATCAATGAGTCCAATTGTCGTTGGTGTTGATATTGTCTGCATGATGGAGAAAGTGACTGACAGTCTCTGGTGCGCCCCATGTAACAGAGAGGTTAGTTTATTATTGATTTTCTGTAGAGATCGTAATTAATTTTAGGGAAACTACAAGACATTCGATTCGAGCGTGTATGATTTGTCTTTTCCGGGTACCCACCGTTAAACATAGGGGATATTTAGATGTATCTTAGTTAAGATCCTGTATTTGAAGCAGTATATTGTTGGTGCGTATCTGGTAATTCTGTAGACTGTCCAGTCTCTGAAAGTGGATGGGAGGAAGGAATAGGATATTGCGGGTGCGCACATATAGTGACGTATATTGTTTTACATTCTAAGGGCGTAACGCTGTTGTGTTTCGTTAGGTATAAGTGTTGTTTAAAAATATGTTGGGTTAGGCCTTCTTTCAATTTTGTAGAGTTGAACGAGCTGTGTTTTTTTCGGCGTAATTGAGAGAGATCCCCATTTAAATGTCTCTATATAAAGGTTGTCAAAAGCTAGGCAAAGTTTTGTTGCACCTTTTACAATGCGTGCAGCCCTCGGTTTGTATAGCATCGAGGTCATATTTTAGATAGTTTGTACAGTTGTCCCCAAACAATTTTCCATATTCGAGTTGGGGCGGATGGTTAAGATATAAAGGCGTTCATGCTTGTTCTAGTTAATGTGATTTGAGCGATCTTAGAATTCCTATCCTCTGCCAGCTTTCTCTAAAGAACTTGAAATGTGTGCTGTCCATTAATCCTCGTCAGAAACGTTAAACCTAGTGTAACTCGATTACAAGTTATTACAGTAAGTTCATACATAAAGATCATGATGATGGGCATATATTGTTTTTTCGAAAAATATCAGTACTCGGGTTTTTTGATGGATTAAGAAGTTACTAACCAGTTTTTGTGACCATTGGCATTTAGTTGTTGATCGGATCTCTGATGGGGTCGTCTACAATGATGTATAACTTGTATCGTCTGCAATAGTCGAATTTTAGAGTTGACTAGTTGAACTATATCGTTATTGTAGATAAGAAAGAGTAAAGGGCCCAAAATGGATCCTTGGAGAACTCCGGCGGTACATTAGACCATTTCGGAAGATGCTTTTAAAGTGTACTACTCGCTGTTTTATATCTGCTAGGTACGATTGGAACAGGAAAGAAGTTCCCGGTCATTCCGATTGATGAGTTTCATTATAAGGCCGCGGTGCCAGACTCTATCAAATGCTTTTGAGATATCACAGAAAACGGCTCGGACTTCTTTACCGTCATCCATGCTTTGATATATCGTTGTAATATATATGTTAGTGGTTGATCGTCGAGTCTCCTTGAATGAATCCTGATTGAAGAGCGTGAGAATGTTATTGACAGTTATAATAATTGTATAAATGCTTGTGAAAGCATCGCTTCATAAGTTTTACCAATACAGCTTAGTAGGGAATATGTGGTCGGTATTTCTGGCGGATTCGATGGTCAGCCTTTTTAAAATATCGGAACTACGTTTGCTAGTTTCCATGTAGAATGTAAATATGAAGATGCAATCAGCTTGTTGAAGTATGGTGGCTAGAGGCTCGATAAGAACCTTCGGACCTTCAAATAGTCGGGAACCACATGCTTTAGAAGGTCGATGTTGGATATGGCTCCAAACGTACTAGCTTGGGGAGTGAGAAAAATAGTACCGAAATGGAGTATGGGTGTTTGGTACTGTGAAAGTAATTTGTGGTTGCTAGTCATCAGTAATGATTGCTAACACAAATAATAATTAAGCATTTCGGTTTATGAGTATCAGTCGTAGCTTCAGATCCATTTTTCAAAAAGCGAGGGATTTGTGAAGATGAGCTGCGGTTGTTGTTTAGTTGCTTTATTTGAACGCCAACTCTATATAAACTCAAATATATATGCTAGCAACAAATATTTGGCAGCTAGCAATACATATGTGGAGAGCGTCTCGAAATCATTTGGAGAGCTCTCGAAATACAATTTAATGTATCTCGAAATCATTTGAGAGCTCTCGAAATCATTTGAGCGAGCATTATAAAACATATGATTTGGAGAGCACTCTAAATCATTTGGAGAGCTCTCGAAATCAATTAATGATATCTCGAAATCATTTTAGTAGAGCTCTCGAAATCTCTTTGTAGCGAGCATTATATAACTTTATTTGGAGAGCTCTGTAAATCATTTGGAGCAATCTCAAATCAATTTGGAGAGCTCTCACAATCATTTGGAGAGCTCGCGAAATACAATTAATGATATCTCGAAATCATTTAGAGAGCTCCGAAATCATTTGTATCGAGCATTATATAACTTTTTTTTATTTGGGATTTGGAGAGCACTACTAACTCATTTGGAAGCTATCTCTAAATCATTGGAGAGCTCTTCGGAAGATCATGGAGACTCTCCAAATAAATTTGATATATCTCGAAATCATATAGAGAGCTCTCGAATCATTTGTAGCGACATTATATAACTTTGATTTGGAGAGCTCTCTAAATCATTGGAGCTATCTATAAATCATTTTTGAGAGCTTTCGAAATCATGTGGAGAGACTCTCGAAATCATTTTCGAGCATCTCTAATCATTTCGAGCTAGCAATATATATATTGTATTGGAGCTCGCATTTAAATCGCTTGAAACTATGAAAACGATGTCTCCCTGAATAATTGGAATTACGCAATGAATTACGCAGCAGCAGCACGATTTACCCCAATATCCCAAATCTTCATTAAAAATAACCATTTATGATTATAGGTTTGAGCGGCTTTCAGCTTTTTTTTTTTTATTTTTTTTTTTTTTTTTTTTAAATTCAGCCGTTCAGTCTACCAGCCCAAACCGCTGGTCGGATCGACTTCAAATTTCCAGTGCCCGATTCGATCAAGTGTGAGCAGAGACAGAAGATTTTCAGAAATAATCTTAATGCCACTTTCACGAAACCGGTAGTGACGTCATATTTTCTATAACTTACTATAACTTCCTTATTTTCCAACCGAAAACGCTGACAAAATTCTCTAACTCGACTCCCTGACCAGTTTCTCCTCCTCGGCTATCTGTCCAAACTAAGAGAGCTAAAAGCGGCATTTGTAGATTGAAAAAATGTAAATACTTTTTCAACAATTTTGCCGAATTTTTGCGAATTTCGGCTGATACCGGGTGGGTCTTTACAAACGTTTTTTCCAATTTGTACAGTAATGTCAGCAACATAATTTCTTGCCAGTGGATAGGGGAGTGTCAGCGTCATAAAATAATGATAATTTCAGAGCTCTATCTGACTACTTCCGGTTATCTATTGGATGTCAAAGAATAACGTCTTTTTTCAAGTTATCAAAATAGAGCAAACGGATGTGACGTTCACTTCGTTATTTATCAATAGATTTCAAAATTTCTTGCTGTGGTCGATATTTCAGTCCTTTAGCTAAAACTTTCCCGCTATGTGCCCGGCTTATGTGAAAAACAAACAAACAATTTCACTGGCGGAATATAGCATATTCCGTTTTAATTAGGTGTATTTAGACAATGGCGTAAACTGCCCATTTAAGGGCGATAACAATCGAAACATAATCAACCGCTTACTTACGGCTCCCATCCATCTACCCAAAAAACCGCTGGACGGATCGACTTCTTCAAATTTTGCATGCCGATTCGAGGATCAAGTGGTGACAAGACTCAGAGATTTTTCAGATATCTGTTAATGCTACTTCCACGAAAACGGAAGTGACGTCATACTTCAATAACTTCCTTATTTTCCAACCGATTTCAAGAATTCTTTTTGCAATGGAAAGCTGAAAAAATGCTCTAACTCAAACTCACTGACAGTTTCGGCTATCAGCTCAAATAAAAGATCTATATCTTTGAAATTGAAAAATGTACATACTTTTCAACGATTATGGTTGGCCGATTTCGCTGATGAACGGGTGTCTTTAACAAACGATTTTCCCAATTTGTTACAGTACTTGACCAGCAACATAATGTTATGTGCCAGGAAGTGATAGGGGAGTTGGGTCAAGCCGCATGAAAGATGAAATTTCAGAGATATATCTTGACCACTTACCGCTCTATTCTGATGTCAAAAGAATGAAACGTATTTATCAATTTTCAAAATAGAGCAAACGGATGTGGACGTCAGCTTCGTTATTTTATCATTCGATTTCAAGTTTTTGCTGTAGTCGATATTTCAGTTCCTTTAGCTAAAACTTTGGCTGAGGAACGAACCCGAGTATCCTCGCACCGAGTTCCATCGCTCTAACCTCTAACTAACCGCCCCACATTCGAGTGATGATGCGAACACAAATATGTTGGACTTCATTTCTAAAACTTCAGAAATTCCTTTTTTGTAACCGATAGTATAGCAACCTTGGTCTAAAGCTTAGTTACACATAAATCATGTTTGCGGCTCAAACCGTTGATGCAGCTCAAAGCTGCTCTACGTATTTATATACTTTTTTCTATAATATACCTTAGTAAATCATATAATAACCACCATATCGAACGAAAGAATAGGAAGAAAAAAGCACCTTAATTCTGCGGGAAAACGTGAATATAGAATAATTTATATAAACGGAGACTACCGAGACTCATAAGGTTTGAGGCGGAGCTTTCAGCTCGCCGAAAACCTATTGTATTCGGTTGGATTTTTTTTTTTTTTTTTTTTTTTTTTTTTATTCAGCGTCAGTCTACAGCCAAACCGCTGTCGGATAGAATTCTTAAATTTTTGCAAGCCGATTCGATCAAGAGTGACAGAGACTCAAGATATTCAGAAATCCCTCTTAATTCCACTTTTCCCGAAACCGGAAGTTGACGTCATACTTTCTATTACTTCCTTATTTTCCAACCGATTTCAAAAATTATGTTTGCATTGGAAAGCTGACAACATTTTCTATCTCTCGAATTCGCTTACCAGTTGTCTCGGCTATCTGGTCAAATAATAGAGGCTAAAAGGGATTTGAAGTTGAAAAATGTACATACTTTTCAACGATATTTGCCGAATTTTTGCCGAATTTCGGCTGAATAACGGTGGTCTTTTGCAAACGTTTTCCAATTTGTACAGTAATGTCAGCAACATAATTACTGCAGTGTGATAGGGGAGTGTCAGGCGCCTAAAAGAGATAAATTTCAGAGCTCTACCTATCTGACCAACTTCTGTCAATTGGATTCAAAGATGAACTTCTTTTTCAAGTTTTCGAAAATAGAATCAAACGGATGGGACGTCCAGCTTCCGTTATTTATATCGATTCAATTGTTTTTGCTGTAGTCGAATTTCATCCTTTAGCTAAAACTTTGGCTGAGGATCCGAACCCGGTATCCCCTCGCTCCGAGCCCACGCTCTACCTCCTAAGCTAACCGGCCCCACATCGGTGTGATGAAATGCGAACACATAATGTTGGACTGTTGCATTCTAAAACTTCAGAAAATTCTTTGCAACCGAAGTTTACACCTTGGGCTAAAGCTTAATTACACATGAAATCATGTTTGAGGCTCAGCTGCTCTAAGTTACTTATTCCTCAGTTGTCTAAACTTTAAGTTATCATCGACCATGATTGCATAATTCGCACATAATGTAGTTGTGACTGAAAAGTGGTTTATGGTTTTTGCCGACCAGTGTAGATCCAGATCAGCATGTGCATCCGCAGTCCTGATCAGCAATTCTGCAATATTCGACATTCATATATGAAACCCCCAGTTATGACTTCGAACAAGCAATTGTATGTCGTTACCAGGCTACAGAAGGGATCTATTTTAATCGAACCTACACTGGTCACAACTTTCGATAAGTCCATTTATTCCAGACACAGCCACATATACATATTAATGCAGTATTAGGTTTTAAAATATTTGGTAGTTTATAAATATTTTAAAATATATATTACTACCCGTATATAAATATATTACTTATACATAGTTTGAGCATAAACAGTTTTTCACACACAGTCTCCTGGATGTCCCACATAGAGAGGTTCTATGTTTTATGAGGTAATTACAATTAAAAATCATCATTCCCATTTAGCCATTATAAAGTGAATTATATTCTTTGCTTAATTTCTAGCATAGAGTGAATCGCGGTGATTCTCCCTTTATTTCATTAGCAAATGTTTCCATTTTGCATCAAAACAATAAAAAAGGCCCTTATAAAGCAAATTAATGACATATTTCATGTAAGTACTGTCCAAAACATCCATATTAAAATGTGCATAGCTTTATTTATTACAATATAGAAATTACATGAAAGGATTTGGTAGATTTGGGTAAAATCGTCCCATCCAAAATTTAGTGCGACTTTACCTAGACCGGAAGTCGCCCTGTCCACACGTGGTAATAGTGAATACACAGATTCGAGCATGTTTTTTACAGCACAGGTTAAGTAACGGACCGAGGTCTATAAATAAATAAAATATGCCCTAAAAGCATCACAATAAAATGAAAAAGAAATAAGCTAAACAATTTTTTTTACTCCATCCCAATATACTCCATATTGAAGGTTACGAAAGTTTTTAATAGGCTCGGTGCTCATGCGTACAGAGATTTTAAAAGCGCGGGAAGGGAGCGCTTATTGTTTTTTTCCGTCCCAGTTTCCCACGTGGAGTGGTATTTGGAGCTAGCATCAAATAATGTTATAGTGCCTCTCTAAATCATTTGAGATATCTCCAAATGAATTCGAGAGCTCTCCAAATGCTTCGAGAGTCTCCAAATGATTTAGAGATAGCTCCAAATGATTTAGAGAGCTCTCCAAATCAAGTTATATAATGCTCGGCTACAAATTGAATCGAGAGCTCTCTAAAATGATTTCGAGATATCATTAATTGATTTCGAGAGCTCATCCAAATGATTTCGAGAGCTCTCCAAATGATTTTAGAGATAGCTCCAAATGATTTCGAGAGCTCTCCAAATCAAAGTTAATTATTAGCTCGCTACAAATGATTTCGAGAGCTCTCTAAATGATTTCGAGATATCATTAATTGATTTCAGAGCTCTCCAAATGATTTCGAGAGCTCTCAAATGAATTAGAGATAGCCTCCAAATGATTTCGAGAGCTCTCCAAACACAGTTATTATAATGCTCGCTTACAAATGATTTCGAGAGCTCTCTAAAAGATTTCGAGATATCATTAATTGATTCGAGAGCTCTCCAAATGATTTCGAGAGCTCTCCAAATGAATTTAGAGATAGCTCCAAATGATTTAGAGAGCTCTCCAGAAAAAATTCAAATGTTATATTTGCTCGCTCCAATGAATTTCGAGAGCTCTCCAACTGATTTCGAGATATCATTAATTGATTTCGAAGAGCTCCTCCCAATGATTTCGAGAGCTCTCCAATATGTTTAATTGCTAGCTCCCAATATTTTGTTGCTAGCAATATATAATTTGAGAGTTATATGTAGATTTAGGCGTATCCATATTGCTTACCAGTTAAACAGTTTTTTTGCATTGAAGTTATTATCATTACACGAAATTGTATAGTACCAATTTGGTTTATAATTCGCCTTGCACTTACGCAGGGTGGTGGGTTACTTTCATTTCGTATTTTACGGAAACATGCCAACGTGTGTTTATTGATTGTTAGAAGTTTTTGCCATTTTTAATGTATTCTATTACTTTTCCTTATAAGTCTTAACGTAGAGTGGCAGTTGAACCATGGTATTCGTTAGGTCCTTATTGTCACCATTTTGTTTTCGGATAGAATATTTAGCGCGTTCGTGATGATTTCCGTTTATATGCTAGCCACATTGACTAAGTTATTTTGACTGATGAATGAATTCTCAGTTTGTGTTTTCTAGAAAAATCTCTAAATTTATTAAAGTCGGCCTTTGTCGTATAGGCCAAATGTCCGCTTATAACAGTTATTTTGGGCTTATCAAATTTAGGACGGTTAAATTGGGCAGTGAAACGTATTAAATCCGGAATAAACGATCCCAACAATGACGTTAGGACAAGTTTGGTGTGTTCTCAACTAACATCAGGTTCAATTAGTGGGCTGGAGTGTTCAGTAAAAGTGAGTGCCATTGTGTTTATTTTGCACTGCGCTATAAGATGTATAGTCTATTGATTTGATTGGAGTGCCGTTTAGAATTACAATACCAAATCGCTGTGACTAGTATGTTTCAGCCGGCGGTTAAAACTGCACGGTCAATGCACGTCTCCTAGAAGTATTCCATTCGGTATTATTATTAGAGTGGGTGTGTCTGTATATCCGCCTAGTATAATATTACGGTGTCAATATGTAACTCCGATCCAAAGTGATTCGAGGCCATTTGATAGACAGGGTCGTTACGTTGTTTTGCAAAGAGTGGAGAACAGCGAACATATCCCAATGTATTGCTACTCCTCCGCCGGATCTGTTTGTCTAACACATCGAAATGGAGGATTAAAAGTTAGAATTAATATATCTCGTTAGGTGAAGTTTGTGATAGTCAATTTTCAGTGAAAAACAAGACGTCGTAAGGTTTGCGAGTTCGAATTCCATATAACAAGTTTGCTGGTTAAGCTTTGTTATGTTCAAGTGCATATATAATGCTAGAGGCCGCCCGTTGATTAATTATGAATATATGATGACGTTCGAGATGTGAAGATTCATCGGATAGTATCGAAATTGCGAGCTAGGACCAGGGTTGGATGTATGTCACCTGATAATAAGATTTGTAAATAGATGTGTGAAATTGTCCTCATGATTCCTATTATGTGTTCTCGTGATAAGTATGAGATGCTAGTTAGGACAATTAGTGCCTTAAATAGTTTTGGATGGAATCCTTTATTTTGAGTCAGTGAATTGTCATGTAGGCGTGAACCTCCTGTAGACAAGGCGGCTATCCGACATAGCTTGGACGTAAGTTTTGACGATATTACTGTGCAATACAATTTTTAGCGATGAGTCTTGTTAACGTTTGTAAGTATCATAGTTAAGATTGAGGCGGACTTTCAGCTGAGCCGAAACCTAATTTTTTTTTTTTTTGTTTTTTTTTTTTTTTTTATTCACCGATCAGTCTACCAGCCCAAACCGCTGGTCGATCGACTATCAAATTTTGCATGCCGATTCGTAGCAAGAGTGAGTCGAGACGTAGAGATTTCATAATCTCTATGCCACTTTCCACGAAACCGAAGTGACCGTCATACGTCAAATAAGAGAGCTATGCATTTGAAGTTGAAAAATGGTACATACTTTTCAACGATTATTGCCGAATTTTGCCGAAATTTCGCTGATAACGGGTTGGTCCTTTACAAAACGTTTCCAATTTGTACAGTAAGTTTAGCAACAAAATATTCTTGCCATGTGATAGGGGAGTGTAAGGCGCATACAATATATACTTTCAGAACCATCTTGACTACTTCCGGTTCTATTGGATGTCAAAGATGAACGTCTTTTTTCAAGTTTTCAAAATAGAGCAAACGGATGTGACGTCAGCTTCGTTATTTATCAATAGATTTCAAAATTTCTTGCTGTGGTCGATATTTCAGTCCTTTAGCTAAAACTTTCCCGCTTTGTGCCCGGCTTATGGTGAAAAACAAACTAAAATTTCACTGGCGGAATATTGCATATTTCCGTTTTATTAGGTGTATTTACAAATGGCGTAAACTGCCATTTAAGGGCGATAACTATCGAAACATAATCATCCGCTGACTTACGGGCTCCCTCCATCTACACCAAACCGCTGGTCGGATCGACTTCAAATTTTGCATGCCGATTCGGATCAAGTGTGAGCAGAGACTCAGAGATTTTCAGATATCTTTTAATGCTACTTTCCACGAAAACGGAAGTGACGTCATACTTCCTATAACTTCCTTATTTTCCAACGATTTCAAGAATTCTTTTTGCATTGGAAAGCTGACAAAATTCTCTATCTCAAACTCACTGACAGTTTTCGGCTATCTGCTCAAATAAAAGATCTATATGCATTTGAATTTGAAAATGTACATACTTTTCAACGATTTTGCCGAATTTCGGCTGATAAACGGGTGGTCTTTACAAAACGTTTTCCAATTTGTACAGTACTGTCAGCAACATAATTTATTGCCGGAGGGTGATAGGGGGAGTGTCAGCCGCATGAAAGATGATAAATTTTCAGAGATATATCTTGACTACTTACGGCTCTATTCGATGTCAAAGATGAACGTATTTTTTCAAGTTTTCAAAATAGAGCAAAAGGATGTGACGTCAGCTTCGTTATTATCATCGATTTCAATTGTTTTTGCTGTAGTCGATATTTCAGTCCTTTAGCTAAAACTTTGGCTGAGGATCGAACCCGGTATCCCTCGCTCCGAGTCCATCGCTCTACCTCTAAGCTAACCGGCCCCACATCGGTGTGATGATGCGAACACAATAATGTTGGACTGTTCATTCTAAAACTTCAGAAATTCTTTTTGTAACCGATAGTTTACACCTTGGGCTAAAGCTTAGTTACACATGAAATCAATGTTTGAGGCTCAAACCGTTGATGCAGCTCAAGCTGCTCTAGTATTATATACTTTTTCTATAATATATCATTAGTATATCATATAATAACCACATTTCGACCGAAAGATAGGAAGAATAAAGCACCTATTTCTGCGGGAAAACGATGAATATAGCATTATTTATATAAACGGAGACTACCGAGACTCATTAGGTTTGAGGCGGCTTTCAGCTGCGCCGAAAACCTATTGTATTCGTTGTTGTTTTTTTTTTTTTTTTTTTTTTTTTTTATTCAGCCGTTCAGTCTACAGCCCAAACCGCTTGTCGGATCGAATTCAAATTTTGCAAGCCGATTCGGATCAAGTGTGAGCAGAGACTCAGAGATTTTCAGAAATCTCTTAATGCCACTTTCCACGAAACCGGAAGTGACGTCATACTTTCTATAACTTCCTTATTTTCCAACCGATTTCAAAAATTATTTTTGCATTGGAAAGCTGACAACATTTTCTATCTCGAATTCGCTGACAGTTCTCGGCTATCTGGTCAAATAAGAGAGCTATAGGGATTTGAAGTTGAAAAATGTACATACTTTTCAACGATTTTGCCGAATTTTTGCCGAATTTTCGGCTGTAAGCCGTTTCGTAAGTGGTCTTTGCAAAACGTTTTCCAATTTGTACAGTAATGTCAGCAACATAATTTCTTGCCAGTGTGATAGGGGAGTGTCAGGCGCATAAAAGATGATAATTTTCAGAGCTCTATCTTGACTACTTCCGGTTCTATTGGATGTCAAAGATGAACGTCTTTTTTTCAAGTTTTCAAAATAGAGCAAACGGATGTGACGTCAGCTTCGTTATTTATCATTCGATTTCAATTGTTTTTGCTGTAGTCGATATTTCAGTCCTTTAGCTAAAACTTTGGCTGAGGATCGAACCCGGTATCCCTCGCTCCGAGCCCATCGCTCTACCTCTAAGCTAACCGGCCCCACATCGGTGTGATGATGCGAACACAATAATGTTGGACTGTTCATTCTAAAACTTCAGAAATTCTTTTTGCAACCGATAGTTTACACCTTGGGCTAAAGCTTAGTTACACATGAAATCAATGTTTGAGGCTCAAGCTGCTCTAGTTACTTATGTCTCAGTTGTCTAACTTTAAGTTATCATCGACCATGATTGCATATCGCACATAATGTAGTTGTGACTGGAGAAATGTGGTTTATGGGTTTTGCGACCAGTGTAGATCCAGATCAGCATGTGCATCCGCAGTCTGATCAGCATCTGCAATATTCGTCATTCCATAAATGAAACCCCCAGTTATGCTTCGAACAAGCAATGTAGGTCGTTACCAGGCTACAGAAGGGATCTATTTAATCGGAACCTACACTGGTCACACTTTCGATAAGTCCCATTTATCCAGTCACAGCCACATATACATATTAATGCAGTATTAGTTTTAAAATATTGGTAGTTTATAAATATATTTAAATTATATATTACTACCGTATATAAATATATACTTATACTAGTTGACATAACAGTTTTCACACACTGTCTCCTTGGATGTCAACATTAGAGAGGTTCTACTGTTTTTATGAGTATTTCAATTAAAAATCATCATTCCCATTTAGCCATTATAAAGTGAATTATATTCCTTTGCTTAATTACTAGCATAAGTGAATCGCGGTATTCTCCCTTTATTTCATGTACAAATGTTTCCATTTTGCATCAAAACATTAAAAAAGGCCCTGGTATAAGCAAATTAATGACATATTTCATGTAAGTACTGTCCAAAACATCATTATTATAATGTGCATAGCTTTATTTATTAACAAATATAGTAATTACATGAAGATTTGGGTAGATTTGGGTAAATCGTCCCATCCCAAATTTAGTGCGACTTTACCTAGACCGGAAGTCGCCTGTCACACGTGTAATAGTGAATACACATATGTCGAGCATGTTTACAGCACAGGTTGAAGTAACGGACCGAGGTCTATAAATAAATTAAATATGCCTAAAAGCATCAATAAATGAAAAAGAAATAAGCTAAACAATTTTTTTTACTCCATCCATATACTCCATATTGAAGGTTACGAAGTTTTTAATAGGCTCGGTGCACATGCGTACAGAGATTTTAAAAGCGCGGGAAAAGGGAGCGCTTATTGTTTTTTTCCTCCAGTTATTCCCACGTGGAGTGGTATTTGGAGCTAGCATCAAATCAAGTTTATAGTGCCCTCTCTAAATCAATTTGAGATATCTCCAAATGATTTCGAGAGGTCTCCAAATTTGATTTAGATTTAAGATAGCTCCAAATGATTTAGAGAGCTCTCCAAATCAAGTTATATAATGCTCGCTACAAATGATTTCGAGAGCTCTCTAAATGATTTCGAGATATCATTAATTGATTTCGAGAGCTCTCCAAATGATTTCGAGAGCTCTCCAAATGATTTAGAGATAGCTCCAAATGATTTCGAGAGCTCTCCAAATCAAAGTTATATAATGCTCGCTACAAATGATTCGAGAGCTCTCTAAATGATTTCGCGATATCATTAAATTGATTTCGAGAGCTCTCCAAATGATTCGAGAGCTCTCCAAAATGATTTAGAGATAGCTCCAAATGATTTCGAGAGCTCTCCAAATCAAAGTTATAATGCTCGCTACAAATGATTTCGAGAGCTCTCTAAATGATTTCGAGATATCATTAATTGATTTCGAGAGCTCTCCAAATGATTTCGAGAGCTCTCCAAATGATTTAGAGATAGCTCCAAATGATTTAGAGAGCTCTCCAAATCAAATGTTATATTGCTCGCTCCAAATGATTTCGAGAGCTCTCCAAATGATTTCGAGATATCATTAATTGATTTCGAGAGCTCTCCAAATGATTTCGAGAGCTCTCCAAATATTTATTGCTAGCTCCAAATATTTGTTGCTAGCAATATATATTTGAGTTTATGTAGATTTGGCGTTCCATATTGCTTAGCCAGTTTAAACCAGTTTTTTGCATTGAAGTTATTATCATTACACGTAATTGTATATACCAATTTGGTTTTAAATTCGGCCTTGCACTTACGCAGGGTGGTGGTTACTTCATTTCGTATTTTACGGAAACATGCCAACGTGTGTTTATTGTTAGAAGTTTTTGCCTTTTTATGTATTCTATTTCTTTTCCTTATAAGTCTACGTAGAGTGCAGTTGAACCATGGTATGTCGTTAGGTCTTATGGTCACCATTTTGTTTGGGATAGAATTTTTAGCGGCGTTCGTGATGATTTCCGTTATTTTGCTAGCCACATTGTCTAAGTTATTTGACTGATGAATGAATTCTCAGTTTGTGTTTGCTAGAAATATTCTCTATATTTATTAAAGTCGCCTTTGTCGTATAGCCAAATGTGCCGCTTATAAGCAGTTATTTTGGGCTTATCAAATTTTAGGACGGTTACAATTGGGCAGTGGAAACGTATTAAATCCGGAATAAACGGATCCGCAACGAATGACGTTAGGACATGTTGGGTGTGTTTAACGAACATCAGGTCAATTAGTGGGCTGGAGTGTTCAGTAAAGTGAGTTGCCATTGTGATTAGTTGCTCTGCGCTATAAGATGTTATAAGTCTATTGATTTTATTTGGAGTGCCGTTTAGAATATCAATACAAAAGTCGCCTGTGACTAGTATGTTGTCAGCCGGCTGGTTAAACGCACGGTCAATGCTCTCTTCTAGAAGATTCCATTCGGTATTATTAGAGTTGGGTGGTCTGTATATGCCGCCTAGTAGTAATTTACGGTGGTCAATATGTAACTCGATCCAAAGTGATTCGAGGCCATTGATAGAAAGGTCGTTACGTTGTTTTGCAAAGAGTGAGTCGCGAACATATACATGTATTGCTACTCCGCCGCCGATTCTGTTTTGTCTATCACATCGAAATGGAGGATTAAAGTTAGGAATTAATATATCTTCGTTAGGTGTAGTTTGTGATAGTCATGTTTCAGTGAAAACAAGGACGTCGTAAGGTTGCGATTCGATTTCCAGTATATCAAGTTTGCTGGTTATGCTTTGTATGTTCAAGTGCATATATAATGCTAAGGCCCCCGTTGATTAGATTTATATATATGATGACGTCGAGATGTTGGATGATTCATCGGATAGTTCGGAATGCGAGCTAGGACCAGGGTTGGGATGTATGTCACCTGATAATAAGATTTGTAAATAGATGTGTGAAATTGTCTCATGATTCCTATTATGTGTTCTCGTGATAAGTATGAGATGCTAGTTAGGACAATTAGTGCCTTAAATAGTTTGGATGTGAATCCTTTATTTTGAGTCAGTGAATTGTCATTAGGCGTGAACCTCCTTGTTGACAAGGCGGCTATCCGACATAGCTTGGACGTAAGTTTGAGCGATATTACTGTGCTATACAATTTTAGCGATGAGTCATTGTTAACGTGTGTAAGGAGCATAGTTAAGTTTGAGGCGGCTTTCAGCTGCGCCGAAAACCTATTTTTTTTTTTTTTTTTTTTTTTTTTTTTTTTTTATTTTTTTTTTTTTTTTTTTTTTTTTTTTTATTCAGCCGTTCAGTCTACAGCCCAAACCGCTGGTCGGATCGACTTCAAATTTTGCATGCCGATTCGGATCAAGTGTGAGTCGAGACTTAGAGATTTTCAGAAATCTCTTAATGCCACTTTCCACGAAACCGGAAGTGACGTCATACGTCAAATAAGAGAGCTATAGGCATTTGAAGTTGAAAAATGTACATACTTTTCAACGATTTTTGCCGAATTTTGGCCGAATTTCGGCTGATAACGGGTGGTCTTTACAAACGTTTTCCAATTTGTACAGTAATGTTAGCAACATAATTTCTTGCCAGTGTGATAGGGGAGTGTCAGGCGCATACAATATGATACTTTTCAGAGCTCTATCTTGACTACTTCCGGTTCTATTGGATGTCAAAGATGAACATCTTTTTTTCAAGTTTTCAAAATAGAGCAAACGGATGTGACGTCAGCTTCGTTATTTATCAACAGATTTCAAAATTTCTTGCTGCGGTCGATATTTCAGTCCTTTAGCTAAAACTTTCCCGCTTTGAGCCCGGCCTATGGTGAAAAACAAACGAAAACTTCACTGGCGGAATATTGCACATATTTAATTTCCATTTTATTAGGTGTATTTACAAATGGCGTAAACTGCAATTTAAGGGCGATAACTATCGAAAAATAATCATCCGCTGACTTACGGGCTCCCTCCATCTACACCAAACCGCTGGTCGGATCGACTTCAAATTTTTTGCATGCCGATTCGGATCAAGTGTGAGCTGAGACTCAGAGATTTTCAGATATCTTTTAATGCTACTTTCCACGAAAACGGAAGTGACGTCATACTTCCTATAACTTCCTTATTTTCCAACCGATTTCAAGAATTATTTTTGCATTGGAAAGCTGATTCTCTATCTCAGACTCGCTGACAGTTTTCGGCTATCTGCTCAAATAAAAGAGCTATATGCATTTGAAGTTGAAAAATGTACATACTTTTCAACGATTTTGCCGAATTTCGGCTGATAACGGGTGGTCTTTACAAACGTTTTCCAATTTGTACAGTACTGTCAGCAACATAATTTCTTGCCAGGGTGATAGGGGAGTGTCAGTCGCATGAAAGATGATAATTTTCAGAGCTATATCTTGACTACTACGGCTCTATTCGTGTCAAAGATGAACGTATTTTTTCAAGTTTTCAAATAGAGCAAACGGATGTGACGTCAGCTTCGTTATTTATCATTCGATTTCAATTGTTTTTGCTGTAGTCGATATTTCAGTCCTTTAGCTAAAACTTTGGCTGATGATCGAACCCGGTATCCCTCGCTCCGAGTCCATCGCTCTACCTCTAAGCTAACCGGCCCCACCTCGGTGTGATGATGCGAACACAATAATGTTGGACTGTTCATTCTAAAACTTCAGAAATTCTTTTTGCAACCGATAGTTTACACCTTGGGCTAAAGCTTAGTTACACATGAAATCAATGTTTGAGGCTCAAACCGTTGATGCAGCTCATGCTGCTCTAGTTAGAATTGTTATCGAGAGACGATTTCTATAGGCACTATTCATTCGTGAGCCTGCACGGCGTCCCCGCATCGGGTCTATGTTTTTTGACATTATGTAAGTGTAGATTAGACAGACTGGCACGGAGGCGCAGCGCAGGAAAACCCGCACCGGGACAAGCTCCCATCCCACGGAAAGAACTTGGGGACTCTTCGAAGCACAAACCACAACTTATATGAATGCAATGCGAGGTGTATTACCTCGATAATGTAGTTAAGAAACATGCGAAAAAAAATGGGTGGGGAAGGGGACATGCTCAATGTGTGTGACGTGTCAACGTGCAGGCATAAATCAGTGACGATGGTTAGACATTCCAGGTTTGTGTTTATCATGGTTAAGTGGTTCAGTTTCCGATGTCCAAAATGAGTGGAATTTGTCTTAAGGATATGTCTCTGTAAATATTGCACCATCTTTAATGTGAAAATCATCGAATATGCAATTAAAATGTGTACCATACCAACCCTTCCATTACATTTATCTTCAACTATGATTCCGTTGTTGCCTCACATACGACGTACATGTACGTAGCCTACTCCTATGTTTGCACATCGGCCGTCGGCATAGATAGTGGTCCTTAGGACACGTGTGACCAGTGTAGATCCTGATTATGCCCACCTGTTCCCAGTGTACATCCTGATTATACCGGCATAGATAATGGATCTTAGGACACGTGTGACCAGTGTAGATCCTGATTATGCCCACCTGTCCCCAGTGTACATCCTGATTATACCGGCATAAATAGTGGTCCTTAGGACACGTGTGACCAGTGTAGATCCTGATTATGCACACCTGTGACCAGTGTAGATCCTGATTATACCGGCATAGATAATGGATCTTAGGACACGTGTGACCAGTGTATATCCTGATTATGTCCACCTGTGACCAGTGTACATCCTGATTTTACCGGCATAGATAATGGACCTTAGGACACGTGACCAGTGTAGATCCTGATTATGCCCCACCTGACCAGTGTAGATCCTGATTATACCGACATAGATAATGGAACGTAGGACACGTGTGACCAGTGCAGATCCTGATTATGTCCACCTGTGACCAGTGTATATCCTGATAATGATTATATCGGCATAGATAATGGATCTTAGGACACGTGTGACCAGTGCATATCCTGATTATGCCCACCTGTGACCAGTGTACATCCTGATTATACCGGCATAAATAATGGATCTTAGGACACGTGTGACCAGTGTAGATTTGATTATGTCCACCTGTGACCAGTGTAGATCCTGATTATACCGGCATAGACAATGGATCTTAGGACACGTGTGACCAGTGCATATCCTGATTATGCCCACCTGTGACCAGTGTACATCCTGATTATACCGGCATAAATAATGGATCTTAGGACACGTGTGACCAGTGTAGATTTGATTATGTCCACCTGTGACCAGTGTAGATCCTGATTATACCGGCATAGTCAATGGACCTTAGGACACGTGTGACCAGTGTAGATCCTGATTATGCCCACCTGTGACCAGTGTAGATGCTGCTAATGCCGGCATAGATAATTGACCTTAGGACACGTGTGACCTGTGTAGATCCTGATTATGCCGGCATAGATAATGGTTCTTAGGAGATCTGTGGCCAGTTTACATCCTGATTATACTGGCATATATAATGGATCTTAGGACACGTATGGCCAGTGTAGATCCTAATTATGCCCACCTGTGACCAGTGTAGATGCTGCCAATACCGGCATAGATAATGACCTTAGGACACGTGTGACCAGTGTAGATCCTGATTATGCCGGCCTAGATAATGGTTCTTAGGACACCTGTGACCAGTGTTGATCCTGATTATGCCGGCATAGATAATGGTCCTTATGACAACTGTGGCCAGTGTAGATCCTGATTATGTCGGCATAGATAATGGTCTATAGGACATCTGTGGCCAGTGTAGATCCTGATTATACGGCATAGATAATGGTTCTTAGGTGACCTGTGGCGATAATGGACCTTAGGATACCTGTGGCGAGTGTAGATCCGGATTATGTCGGCATAGATAATGGTTCTTAGGAGACCTGTGGCCACTGTAGATCCTGATTATACCGGCATAGATAATAAACATTAGGACACCTGTGACAAGTGTAGATCCTGATTATGTCGGCATGGATAATGGTCCTTAGGACACCTGTGACTGTATATCCGGAATAGTAGGCATAGATAATGTTTCTCAGGACACGTCACCAGTGTAGATCTGATTATCGGCATGGATAATGGTTCCTTAGGACATGTGACCAGTGTATCCTGATTATGCCGGCATAGATAATGGTTCTTAGGACACCGTGGCATGTAATCCGATAAGTCAGCATAAATATGATTCTTAGGACACGTGTGACCAGTGTAGATCCTGATTATGTCGGCATGGATAATGGTCCTTAGGACACCTGTGACCAGTGTAGATCCTGATTATGTCGGCATGGATAATGGTCCTTAGGACACCTGTGACCAGTGTAGATCCTGATTATGTCGGCATAGATAATGGTTCTTACTTAGGAGACCTGTGGCCAGTGTAGATCCTGATTATGTCGGCATGGATAATGGTCCTTAGGACACCTGTGACCAGTGTAGATCCTGATTATGTAGGCATAGATAATGGTTCTTACTTAGGAGACATGTGGCCAGTGTAGATCCTGATTATGTCGGCATGGATAATGGACATTAGGAGACCTGTGGCCAGTGTAGATCCTGATTATGTCGGCATAGATAATTGACCTTAGGACACATGTGACCAGTGTAGATCCTGATTATGTCGGCATAGATAATGGTTCTTACTTAGGAGACCTGTGGCCAGTGTAGATCCTGATTATGTCGGCATGGATAATGGTCCTTAGGACACCTGTGACCAGTGTAGATCCTGATTATGTCGGCATAGATAATGGTTCTTACTTAGGAGACCTGTGGCCAGTGTAGATCCTGATTATGTCGGCAAGGATAATGGACCTTAGGAGACCTGTGGCCAGTGTAGATCCTGATTATGTCGGCATAGATAATGGACCTTAGGACACATGTGACCAGTGTAGATCCTGATTATGTCGGCATGGATAATGGTCCTTAGGACACCTGTGACCAGTGTAGATCCTGATTATGTCGGCATGGATAATGGTCCTTAGGACACCTGTGACCAGTGTAGATCCTGATTATGTCGGCATAGATAATGGACCTTAGGATACCTGTGACCAGTGTAGATCCTGATTAGTCGGCATAGATAATGGATCTTAATGGGACCTGTTGACCAGTGTAGATCTGATTCTTATCGGCCTAGATAATGGTCTATAGGACACCTGTGGTCAATGTAGATCCTGATTAACCGGATAGATAATGGTTACTTAGTGACCATGGGTCATAATGGACCTTAGGATACCTGTGGCGGAGTGTAGATCCGGTTTTATGTCGGCATAGATAATGGTTTTCTTAGGAGACCTGTGGTCAGCGTAGATCCTGATTATACCGGCATAGATAATGGTTCTTAGGTGACCTGTGGCGATAATGGACCTTAGGATACCTGTGGCGAGTGTAGATCCGGATTATGTCGGCATAGATAATGGTTCTTAGGAGACCTGTGGCCACTGTAGATCCTGATTATACCGGCATAGATAATAAACATTAGGACACCTGTGACCAGTGTAGATCCTGATTATGTCGGCATGGATAATGGTCCTTAGGACACCTGTGGCCAGTGTAGATCCTGATTATGTAGGCATAGATAATGGTTCTTAGGACACCTGTGACCAGTGTAGATCCTGATTATGTCGGCATGGATAATGGTCCTTAGGACACCTGTGACCAGTGTAGATCCTGATTATGCCGGTATATATAATGGTTCTTAGGACACCTGTGACCAGTGTAGATCCTGATTATGTCAGAATATATAATGGTTCTTAGGACACCTGTGACCAGTGTAGATCCTGATTATGCCGGTATATATAATGGTTCTTAGGACACCTGTGACGAGTGTAGATCCTGATTATGTCAGCATATATAATGGTTCTTAGGACACGTGTGACCAGTGTAGATCCTGATTATGTCGGCATGGATAATGGTCCTTAGGACACCTGTGACCAGTGTAGATCCTGATTATGTAGGCATAGATAATGGTTCTTAGGACACGTGTGACCAGTGTAGATCCTGATTATGTCGGCATGGATAATGGTCCTTATGACAGCTGTGACCAGTGTAGATCCTGATTATGTCAGCATATATAATGGTTCTTAGGACACGTGTGACCAGTGTAGATCCTGATTATGTCGGCATGGATAATGGTCATTAGGACACCTGTGACCAGTGTAGATCCTGATTATGTCAGCATATACAATGGTTCTTAGGACACGTGTGACCAGTGTAGATCCGGATTATGTAGGCATGGATAATGGTCCTCAGGACACCTGTGACCAGTGTAGATCCTGATTATGTCGGCATGGATAATGGTCCTTAGGACACCTGTGACCAGTGTAGATCCTGATTATGTCAGCATATATAATGGTTCTTAGGACACCTGTGACCAGTGTAGATCCTGATTATGTCGGCATGGATAATGGTCCTTAGGACACCTGTGACCAGTGTAAGATCCTGATTAGTAGGCGGATAGATAATGGTTTCTTAGGAGACCTGTGACCAGTGTAGATCCTGATTATGTCGGCATGGATAATGGTCCTTAGGTCACCTGTGACCAGTGTAGATCCTGATTATGTCGGCATGGATAATGGTCCTTAGGACACCTGTGACCAGTGTAGATCCTGATTATGTCGGCATGGATAATGGTCCTTAGGACACCTGTGACCAGTGTAGATCCTGATTATGTTGGCTGGATAAGGGTCCTTGGCACCTGAGCCAGGTGTGTCGATTATGAAGGCATGGATAATGGTCCTTAGGACACCTGTGACCAGTGTAGATCCTGATTATGTCGGCATAGATAATGTTCTTACTTAGGGACCGTGGCCAGTTGTAGATCCTGAGTTATGCCGGCATAGATATGGCCTTAGGACACCTGCCAGTGTGATCCTTTATTATGTCGGCATGGATAATGGAAACCTGGAAACCCTGTGGACCAGTAGATCCGGATTAATGTCGGCATGGATAAATGGGTCCTTAGGACACCTGTGACCATGTAGATCCTGTTATGCCGGCAATGGATAATGTCCTTAGGACACCTGTGACAGTGTAGATCCTGATATGTTCCGGCATGGTAATGGTCCCTTTGTAGGACCTGTGCCAGTGTAGATCCTGATTATGTCGGCATAGATAATGGTTACCTTAGGACACCTGTGGCCAGTGTAGATCCTGATTATGTCGCATGGATAATGGTTTTATACAACCTGTGGCCATGTAGATCCTGATTATGTCGGCATAGATAATGGACTTAGGCACCTGTGACCAGTAGATCCTGATTATGTCCGGCATAGATAATGGTTCTTACTTTAGGACACCTGTGGCCATGTGGATTCCTGATTATCCGGCATGGATAAATGGTCTTAGGACACCTGTGGACCATGGAATCCGGATTATGTGGCATGGATAATGGGTTCCTTAGGACACCTGTGACCAGTGTAGATCCTGATTATGTCGGCATGGATAATGGTCCTTAGGACACCTGTGACCAGTGTAGATCCTGATTATGTCGGCATGGATAATGGTCCTTAGGACCACCTGTGACCAGTGTAGTTCCTGATTATGGCATTGATAAGGTTCCTTGGACACCTGTGACCAGTTAGGATTCCTGTATGGTCCGCATAGATAATGAGGTCTTACTTAGGAGACTGTGGCCAGTGTAGATCCTATTATGTCGGCTAGATAATGGACCCTTAGGACACTGTGACCAGTGTAGTCCCTGATTAATGTCGGCATGATTAATGGCCTTAGGACACCGGGGACCATGTGGACCTGATTATGTCGGCATGGATAAATGGTCCTTAGGACACCCTGTGACCCAGTGTATATCCTGATTATGTAGGATAATAATGGTTCTTAGGACACGTGTGGAACAGTGTTAGATCCGTTATGTCGGCATGGATAATGGTCCTTAGGACACCTGAGACCATGTAGTATATCCTGATTATGGTTCCGGCATGATAATGATCCTTAGGACACCTGTGACCAGTGTAGATCCTGATTATGTAGGCATAGATAATGGTTCTTACTTAGGAGACCTGTGGCCAGTGTAGATCCTGATTATGTCGGCATAGATAATGGACCTTAGGACACCTGTGACCAGTGTAGATCCTGATTATGTCGGCATAGATAATGGTCCTTAGGACACCTGTGACCAGTGTAGATCCTGATTATGTCAGGCATAGATAATGGTTCTTTTACTTAGGACACCTGTGACCAGTGTAGATCCTGATTATGTCGGCATAGATAATGGTCTTAGGACCTGTGGAACCCCCCCAGTGTAAGGATTGGATTAGTCGGCATGGAAATGGCCTTAGGACACCTGTGACCAGTGTGACCGGATGATTTATGTCGGCATGATATGGTCCTTATTAAGATGGACCTTGTGACCAGTGTAGATCCTGATTATGTCGGCATAGATAATGGTTCCCTTAGGACACCTGTGACCAGTGTAGATCCTGATTATGTCGGCATAGATAATGGTTCTTACTTAGGAGACCTGTGGCCAGTGTAGATCCTGATTATGTCGGCATAGATAATGGACCTTAGGACACCTGTGACCAGTGTGGATCCTGATTATGTCGGCATGGATAATGGTCCTGACCACCTGTGACAGTGTAGAATGATTATCGGCATGGATAATTGGTCCTAGGAACCTGTGACCAGTGTGATCCGGATTATGTCGGCATGGATAATGGGTCCTTAGGGACAAACCTGTGACCAGTGTAGATCCTTATTAGCCGGCCATGGATAATGGTCCTTAGACACCTGTGCCAGTGTAGATCCTGATTATGTCCCCCGGCATATTATGGTCCTACTTAGGAGACCTGTGGCCAGTGTATCGATATGGTCGGCATTGGATAATGGTCCCTTAGACACCTGTGACCAGTGTAGATCCGATTTGTCGGCATAGATAATGGTTTCTTACTTAGGAGACCTGTGCCAGTGTAGTCCTGATTAAGTCGGCATAGATAAGGACTTGAGGACCTGTGACCATGAGACCGATTATGTCGGCATGATAATGACCTTAGGACACCTGTAACCAGTGTGATTCCTGATTATGCGCTTTGGATAATGGGTCCTGGACACCTGGACCAGTGTAATCTGTTATGTGGCATGGAAATGGTTCTTAGAAACCTGTGACAGTGTGAATCCTGATATGTCGGCCATGGATAATGGTCCTTAGGACCACCTGTGACCTGAGGTAATCCTGATTATGCCGGCATGGAATGGTCTTAGGACACCTGTGACCAGTTGTGATCCTGATTATTGGCCATGATAATGGTTCCTTAGGACACCTGTGACCAGTGTAGATTCGGATTTGTCGGCATAGATAATGGTTTCCTTAGGACACCGTGACCAGTGTTAATCCTGTTATGTAGGCATATAATGGTTCCTTAGGACACCTGTGGACCAGTGTAGATCCTGATTATGTAGCATATTAATGGTTCCTTAGGAACCGTGGACCATGTAGGATCCTGATTTGTGGCCTAGATAATGGTTCCTAGGGACACCTTGTTAACAGAGTAGTTCTGATTATGCGGCATTGATAATGGTCCTAGACCCACCTGTGACCCATGTAGATCCTGAGTATGTGCATATATATGTAGGACAGTGGTGACCAGTGTAGATTTTTCCCCTGATTAATGGTCGGGCCATATTAATGGTTCCTTAGGGCACGTGTGACCAGTGTAGATCCTGATTAGTCCATGGTAATGGTCCTTGGACACCTGTGACCAGTGAGGATCCTGATTATGTGGCATGGATAATGGTTCCTTACTTAGGAACTGTTGGCCAGTGGTAGGTCCTGTTAGGTCGGCTGATAATGCTTAGACACCGTGACCATAGATCCTGATTTGTGGCCATGATATGTTCCTAGGAACCTGTTGGCCAGTGTAAGATTCCTGATTAAGTGGCCTGATTAATGGCTTAGGACACCTGTGACCAGTGTAATCCTGATTATGCGGCTAGATTAATGACCTTAGGACACCTGTACCAGTGTGACCTGATTATTGGCATGGATATTGGCCTTAGGACACCTGGGGTGACATGTATTGATTTATGTTGGCATGGATAATGGTTCCTTTAGGACACCTGTGACCAGTGGAGAATCCTGATTATGTCGGCATAGATAATGGTTCTTACTTAGGAGACTGTGGCCAGTGGTAGATTCCTGATTTATGGTCGGCATAGATAATGGACCTTAGGGGACCCTGTGACCAGTGTAGATCCTGATTATGTTCGGCTTAGATAATGGTCCTTAGGGACACCTGTGTCCAGTGTATATCCTGATTATGTCGGCATGGATAATGGTTCTTTACCGTAGGAGACCTGTGGCCAGTGTAGAGCCTGATTATGTCGGCATGGTTAATGGAATTAGGACACCTGTGACAAGTGTAGATCATGATTATGTCGACTTGGATAATGGGGTACTTAGGTACTGTGACCAGTGTAGATCTGTTTATGTCGGCATGGATAATGGTCCTTAGGAAACCTGTGACAGTGTAGATCATTATTATGTAGGAATAGGGAAATGGTTATTACTTTAGGAGACCGTGGCCAGTGTAGATCCTGATTATGTCGGTAGAAAATGGTCCTTAGGACACCTGTGACCAGTGTTGATCCTTGATTATGTACGACATGAATAATGGTCCTTAGGACAACCTGTGACCAGTGTAAATCCTGATTATGTCGGCATGGTTAATGGTCCTTAGGACACCTTGTGACCATTGTAGATCCTGATTATGTAGGCATGGATAATGATCCTTAGGACACCTGTGACCAGTGTAGATACTGATTATTGTAGGCATAGATAATGGTTCTTACGTAGGAGACCATGATGGCCAGTGTAGTCCGATTTTGCGGGCATAGATAAGGACTTAAGGACACATGTGACCAGTGTAGATCCTTGATTAGGTGGCATAGATAATGGTCCTTAGGACACCTGGGACAGTGTAGATCTGTTATGTGAACATAGATACGTGACCTTAGGGACTCCTGTGGGACCAGTGTAGATCTGGGATTATGTTAGCATAGTTAATGGTTTCTTACTTAGGAGACCTGTGACCAGTGTAGATCCTGATTATGTCGGCAGTAGATAAATGGTACTTAGTATACCTGTGACCAGTGTAAGATCCTGATTATGTCGGATATGTTTTATGGATCCTTAGGCACCTGTTGACAGTGTAGATCCTGATTATGTAGGCAGTAGATAATGGTTCTTAATGTAGTAGACCTGTGTCAGTGTAGATCCCTGATTATGTCGGCATGATAATGGTCCTTAGGTTTCCTGTGACCAGTGTAGATCCTGTTATGTCGGATAGATAATGGACCTTAGGACTGTGACCAGTGTAGATCCTGATTATGTAGGCATAGATATGGTTCTTACTTAGGAGACCCTGTGACCAGTGTAGATCTGATTATGTCGGGCCATAGACCTAATGTCATTAGGATATCTGTGGGACCAGTGTAGATCCTGATTATGTCGGCATAGATTAATGGAACCTTAGGACACCTGTGACCAGTGTAGATCTGATTTAATGTAGGCATAGATAATGGTTCTTACTTAGGAGACATGTGACCAGTGTAGATCTGATTATGTCGGCCTGGATAATGGACCTTAGGACACCTGTGACAGTGTAGATCCTGATTATGTAGGCATAGATAATGGTTCTTACCTTGGCCGACCTGTGACCAGTGTTATAGATCCTGATTTATGTCGGCATAGATATGGTTCTTACTTAGGAGGGGACCTGTGGCCCAGTGTAGATACCTGATTATGTCCGGCATTAGGATAATTGGACCTTAGGACACCTTGTGACCAGTGTAGATCTGGATTATTGTTCCGGCATAGATTAATGTCCTGGAACCACCCTGTGACCAGTGTATATCCTGATTATGTCGGCATGATATGTTTTCTTAGAGGAGACCTGTGGCAGTGTATCCTGATTATGTCGGCATGGATAATGGACCTTTTAGGACCACTGGTGACCAGTGTAGATTCCTGATTATGTCGACATGGATAATGGACCTAAGGGACACCTGGACAGAGTTAGGATCCTGATTATGTCGACATGGATAATGGTCCTTAAGGAAAACCCCCAACCACCCAGGTGACCAGTTGGTAGATCTTGGATTATGTAGGAATAGATTAATGTTTTATAGGAGACTTGTGGCCGGTGTGATTCCTGATTTATGTCGGCATAGATTAATGGACCTTAGGGACACCTGTGACAGTGTAGATCCTGATTATGGTCGACATGGATATGGTCCTTAGGACACCTGTGACCAGTGTAAATCCTGATAGGTCGGCCATGGTTAATGTCCTTAGGACACCTGTGACCATTGTAGATCCTGATTTGTAGGCAATGGGTAATGATCCTAGGGACACCTGTGACCAGTGTAGATCCTGATTATGTAGGCATAGATAATGGTTCTTACTTAGGAGACCTGTGGCCAGTGTAGATCCTGATTATGTCGGCATAGATAATGGACCTTAGGACACCTGTGACCAGTGTAGATCCTGATTATGTCGGCATAGATAATGGTCCTTAGGACACCTGTGACCAGTGTAGATCCTGATTATGTCGACATGGATAATGGACCTTAGGACACCTGTGACCAGTGTAGATCCTGATTATGTAGGCATAGATAATGGTTCTTACTTAGGAGACCTGTGACCAGTGTAGATCCTGATTATGTCGGCATAGATAATGGTCCTTAGAATACCTGTGACCAGTGTAGATCTGATTTGTGGCATAGATAATGGGACTTAGGACACCTGGTGAACCAGTGTAGATCCTGATTATGTGGCTAGATAATTGGTTCTTACTTAGGAGACCTGTGACCAGTGTAGATCCTGATTATGTCGGCATAGATAATGGTCCTTAGAATACCTGTGACCAGTGTAGATCCTGATTATGTCGGCATAGATAATGGACCTTAGGACACCTGTGACCAGTGTAGATCCTGATTATGTAGGCATAGATAATGGTTCTTACTTAGGAGGCCCTGGGTTACCGGTAAGATCTGATTATGTCGGCATGGATAATGGACCTTAGGACACCTGTGACCAGTGTAGATCCTGATTATGTAGGCATAGATAATGGTTCTTACTTAGGAGACCTGTGACCAGTGTAGATCCTGATTATGTCGGCATAGATAATGGTTCTTAGAGGTGACTGTGGCCAGTGTGATCCTGATTATGTCCGGCATAGGATACGGACCTTAGGACCTGTGACCAGTGTAGATCCTGATTTATGTCGCATAGATAATGGTCCTTAGGACCTGTGACCATTATGTCTGCTTATGTCGGCATTGGATAATGGGTTTATTGGGAGACCTGTGGCCAGTGTAGATTCCTGATTTTGTCGGCATGGGGTTAATGGACCTTAGGACACTGTGACCGTGTAGATCTGATTATGTCGATGGAATAATGGTCCTTAGGACCAGTGAACCAGTGTAGGTCCTGATTATGTCGGCATGGATAATGGTCTTAGGACACCTGTGACCGTGTAGATCCTGGATTATGTTAGAATAGATAATGTTCTTTATTAGGAGACCTGTTGGCCATTGTAAGATCCCTGTTATTTGTCGGCATGATTATGGAATTAGGACACCTGTGACCCCCCCCTTGTAGATCCTGATTTATGTCGACCTGGAATGGTCCTGGGTACTCTGTGACCAGTGAAATCCTGATTATGTCGGCATGGTTAATGGTCCTTAGGACACCTGTGCCATTGTGATCCTGATATGTAGGCATGGATAATGATCCTTAGGACACCTGTGACCAGTGTAGAAAAAAAAAATTGATTATGGTAGGCATAGATAATGGTTTTATTAGGAGACCTGTGGCCGTGTAGATCCTGATTATGTCGGCATAGATAAGGGACTTTAGGTCACCACCGTGGACCAGTGTAGATCTGATTTATGTCGGCATAGATAATAGGTCCTTAGGACACCTGTGACCAGTGTAGATCTGATTATGTCGACATGATAATGGGACCTTAGGACACCTGTGACCAGTGTAGATCCTGATTATGTAGGCATAGATAATGGTTCTTACTTAGGAGACCTGTGACCAGTGTAGATCCTGATTATGTCGGCATAGATAATGGTCCTTAGGATACCTGTGACAGTGTGATCCCTGATTATGTGGCATAGATAAATGGACCTTAGGACCACCTGTGACCAGTGTAGACCTGATTATGGTAGGGATGATAATGGTTCTTACTTAGGAGACCTGTGAACCAGTGTAGATCTGATTTGTCGGCATGGATTAAATGGGGACCCTTAGGGCACCTGTGGCCAGAGTAGATCCTGATTATGTAGGCATAGATAAATGGTTGCTTTACTTAGGACACCTGTGACCAGTGTAGATCCTGATTATGTCGGCATAGATAATGGTTTTAATTAGGAGGACCTGTGGCCGTGTTAGATCCTGATTATTGGCCGGCATAGATAATGGACCTTAGGACACCTGACCAGTAGATCCTGATTATGTCGGCATAGATAATGGATCTTAAGGACACCTGTGACCAAGTGTAGATCTGATTATGTCGGCTTAGATAATGGTCCTTAGGACACCTGTGACCAGTGTAGATCCTGATTATGTCGGCAGGGATAATGGTTCTTATTAGGACCTGTGGCCAGTTTATTCCTGATTATGTCGGCATGGATTAATGGGCCTTAGGACACTGTGACTGTGTAGATCCTGATTTTTGTCGGCATGGTTATGGTCCTTGAACATGTGGCCAGAAGTAGATCCTAATTTATGTTCGGCTGGATAAGGGAGCTTTAGGACACTGTGACCAGTGTAGATCTGATTATGTCGGCATGGATAATGGTCCTTAGGACACCTGTGACCAGTGTTGATCCTGATTAGTGGCACAGTAATGGTTTTTTACTTACCTAGGACCACCTGTGGACAGACAATGTAGATCCATGTTTATGTCGGCATGGATAATGATCCTTTAGGATCACCTGTGGCCAGTGTAGATCCTGATTATGTCGGCATGGATAATGGACCTTAGGACACCTGTGGCCAGTGTAGATCCTGATTATGTAGGCATGGATAATGGTCCTTAGGACACCTGTGACCAGTGTAGATCCTGATTATGTCGGCATGAATAATGGTTCTTAGGACACCTGTGACCAGTGTAGATCCTGATTATGTAGGCATGGATAATGGTCCTTAGGACACCTGTGACCAGTGTAGATCCTGATTATGCCGGCATGGATAATGGTCCTTAGGACACCTGTGACCAGTGTAGATCCTGATTATGTCGGCATGGATAATTGTCCTTAGGACACCTGTGACCAGTGTAGATCCTGATTATGTCGGCATGGATAATGGTCCTTAGGACACCTGTGACCAGTGTAGATCCTGATTATGTCGGCCTAGATAATGATTCTTACTTAGGAGACCTGTGGCCAGTGTAGATCCTGATTATGTCGGCATAGATAATGGACCTTAGGACACCTGTGACCAGTGTAGATCCTGATTATGTCGACATGGATAATGGTCCTTAGGACACCTGTGACCAGTGTAGATCCTGATTATGTCGGCATGGATAATGGTCCTTAGGACACCTGTGACCAGTGTAGATCCTGATTATGTAGGCATGGATAATGGTCCTTAGGACACCTGTGACCAGTGTAGATCCTGATTATGTCGGCATAGATAATGGTTCTTACTTAGAAGACCTGTGGCCAGTGTAGATCCTGATTATGTCGGCATAGATAATGGTTCTTACTTAGAAGACCTGTGGCCAGTGTAGATCCTGATTATGTCGGCATAGATAATGGACCTTAGGACACCTGTGATCAGTGTAGATCCGGATTATGCTGGCATAGATAATGGACCTTAGGACACCTGTGACCAGTGTAGATCCTGATTATGTAGGCATAGATAATGGTTCTTTACTTAGGAGACCTGTGGCCAGTGTAGATCCTGATTATGTCGGCATAGATAATGGATCTTAGGACACATGTTATCAGTGTAGATCCGGATTATGCTGGCATAGATAATGGACCTTAAGACACCTGTCATCAGTGTAGATCCGGATTATGCTGGCATAGATAATGGACCTTAGGACACCTGTTATCAGTGTAGATCCGGATTATGCTGGCATAGCTAATGGACCTTAGGACACCTGTGAGCAGTGTATATCCTGATTATGTCCACCTGTGACCAGTGTACATCCTGATTATGTAGGCATAGATAATGGTTCTTACTTAGGAGACTTGTGGCCAGTGTAGATCCTGATTATGTCGGCATGGATAATGGTCCTTAGGACACCTGTGACCAGTGTAGATCCTGATTATGTCGGCATGGATAATGGTCCTTATGACACCTGTGACCAGTGTAGATCCTGATTATGTCGGCATGGATAATGGTCCTTAGGACACCTATGACAAGTGTAGATCCTGATTATGTCGGCATAGATAATGGTTCTTACTTAGGAGACCTGTGGCCAGTGTAGATCTTGATTATGTCGGCATGGATAATAGACCTTAGGACACCTGTGACCAGTGTAGATCCTGATTATGTCGACATGGATAATGGACCTTAGGACACCTGTGACCAGTGTAGATCCTGATTATGTAGGCATGGATAATGGACCTTAGGACACCTGTGACCAGTGTAGATCCTGATTATGTAGGCATGGATAATGGACCTTAGGACACCTGTGACCAGTGTAGATCCTGATTATGTCAGCATGGATAATGGTTCTTAGGACACCTGTGACCAGTGTAGATCCTGATTATGTCGGCATGGATAATGGACCTTAGGACACCTGTGACCAGTGTAGATCCTGATTATGTAGGCATGGATAATGGACCTTAGGACACCTGTGACCAGTGTAGATCCTGATTATGTCAGCAAATATAATGGTTCTTAGGACACGTGTGACCAGTGTAGATCCTGATTATGTCGGCATGGATAATGGTCCTTAGGACACCTGTGACCAGTGTAGATCCTGATTATGTAGGCATAGATAATGGTTCTTTGGACACGTGTGACCAGTGTAGATCCTGATTATGTCGGCATGGATAATGGTCCTTAGGACACCTGAAACCAGTGTAGATCCTGATTATGTAGGCATAGATAATGGTTCTTACATAGGAGACCTGTGACCAGTGTAGATCCGGATTATGCTGGCATAGCTAATGGACCTTAGGACACCTGTGATCAGTGTAGATCCGGATTATGTCGGCATATATAATGGTTCTTAGTTGACCTGTGGCCAGTGTAGATCCGGATTATGCTGGCATAGCTAATGGTCCTTAGGACACCTGTGACCAGTGTAGATCCTGATTATACCGGCATAGATAATGGTCCTTAGGTCACGTGTGACCAGTGTAGATCCTGATTATACCGGCATACATTATGGACCTTAGGACACGTTTGACCACTGTAGATCCTGATTATGCCCACCCGTATGTCCACCTGATATGACCGCGCATATGCTGATGTGGGTCTACGTTGATCGCATTGGTCAACAATTAAGCACCATGTGATTGGTCACATATAATATACAAGAACAACGGGTTAGTTGAAACATGTTTTCTTCATAATTCATTATCTTGTATGTTTGTTGTGTTTCTTTGCTGAGCTTTTCGTTTAATAAATTATGTGAAAAATAAATAAATAAGATACAATAAAGCATCCGTTAAATGTGAAACCAAGTTTCGACTGGTCATCTGGTGTTCACTTCAGCGTGTCCTCCCAGTTGCGGATATGTCATTGCCGAATATCCAGTCGTAGGCTGAAAGGAAAAATGATAACATGATCAACCGCAAGACTTGTGTGGTTAATTAGATTTCAATTTCCAACTAGTTGCGTATGTGTACATGTAGTGCAACGTACTTCCTAACGATGCATGGATATGGATAAAGATTTATTTGATGTTCTCCTGCTGCACTTTGAATGTAATATGAATATGAATTGTAGAGCGGGCGAATTATAACAATTATAAAAAGTGTGTCAGTATTATGTAGCTTAGCATGAGCTCTGAATTCCGTGTCTATTTTCACCGCCATTTACAGTAAATACACGAACGACTAATTTCCGAAATCACTATCGGCGAAAAACAACACCGCGATACGGGACGTACATGTAGCACCAGGGGGCCGTTTCACTAAACTTCGTACGACTAAATGTTCGTAAGTGCAAAATTATGACAGTCTGTAAATTGCACATTAACAATGTTTTCTTGTAAACAATTATTGGATTTACATTTATTGAACATGCTCGATAAATGTAAATCCATTATTTGAAATTTCCAGACGATCCTAAATTTGCACTTACGAACATTTTAATCGAACGAAGTTTAGTGAGACATATAATACACATTCTGAATTATAGCCTACGTGTACAAGTAAATTCAAACAACAACTGTTGCACCACATTTTAGTGGTTAGGATGTAACTCGGAAGTATGTACCTATACATATATTCTCCGCCCGCCGTAGCAGCGGTAGTCTGTAATAAAACCTCCGCCTTAGAATGTGTCGGTTACCCATGGCTCCCCTCCCCCGACCCCACCACCCCTCCCCAGTCGGGAAATACATTGATATGTGCATACCTCCAACCCCACCACCACTCACCCAGTCGGCAAATGCATTGATATATGACTAATTATATAAGCTTACCAAAGTGGCTGTACATGGCCAGCAGGACGTTATCCAACGCACCATGATCATCATTATCATAATCAACAGCAGCAACGGCGGTGGCGGCAGCGGCGGCAGCGGCGGCAGCGGCGGCGGCATCGTCATCGACATCATCATCATCAACAACAGCAGCAGAAGCATCGGAACGTGTAGCCTTCGCTGAATCTTCTTCCCCGGCCATCAGCTGCCTCGGCTTGGCCAACGTATCGGTGGTATCTTCAGCCACGTGTGTCCTCTTGGACTTGCCCTCACGGTCCCGGGCCATGTTGTCATTGCGGCAACTTGTTGCGGCATTCGTCAACTTTTTATCCATCCATTGCCCCCATCGGGACCTCAGCAGGGCTGGTTCTACGTGTACCTCTCTGTCGACGGACGCTGTAGGAGTGTGGTCGACCGTCCTGGTGCTGCTTCTATCCGCAGGTGTCGCTGAGCTGGTACTGGATACTGAACCAGGGACGGCTGCAACTCCATCACTGCTATCACCGGCCGGTGGGGTCGCAGATGGTGTTGTGACGTCCGCGATGGCTTTGTTGGCGACAACAACCGGCTTGTCTGCGCTTTTTACAATGGCCGAACTGATCTTGGCTGCATCGGTTGGCTTCTCGCTGACCTTGGTCTGAAAGGGATTAACATAGAAATGCAGGCTATATAAAGCAATGGCCGACAATTTCAAACACAATATAACATGCATAAAATTCAATTCCACTCATACAGCTTAGCATAAACATATTTTATTGAATAATAATTTACATCAATATAGACAGATAAGCAGTGTGAAGAGGATTGAAATCATCCAACCGGTCACGTTAATTACTGTTTTGCTAGAGACACCATGGACATTTCGCAAATCCAAAAATGAAAATAAAAATATATGCATTAAACTGGTTCCCTGAAAATGAAAACATACTTGCGGAGTTGATGGTTTTTTCGTCTTGTGCCTGGTTGTCCTGTCCAGCGTCTGTGAGGCATGTGTCTCTTTCAGCTGCTGCTTCCTGCGTCCACATTTTCGCTCCACGGTGACATCCTTGGCAGCCTCACACCGCCGGTGCCTTTCCTCCATGTATCTTCTCACACTCTCCGGTCCCTCCTTCCGTAATTTCTTACCGAGCCAGCTCCCCCACCTGGACCGCAGGATATCTGTATCTATGCTGAAACTGCCGTCGCTGCCAATGGCAACTCCCTCGACGCCGATCAGGTACTCCACCTTTGGCTTCTCACCGATATATCTTTTCGCCACGGCCGCGGATTCTCTCTCGAATTTGTCGCCGAACCATTTCACCCGTTTCAGGCTCAAAATATTGTGCTGCTCTATGACTTTTCCATCGCGTTCTACTGAAAGACATCCAGCACCATCCGTATTTTTGTTTGCTACTGATCTATCCATATTTCGCAACTGATATGCGTTAGATTGTGAATTTTGTATCACAGTGTGTTTAACACGTTCGTTCACAATGCAAGCGGGACAGGAAGTCTAACGTTAACGTCATTCGTTTCCAGCGGTAACGACGTTACGTGAACACTCTGGCATCACGGGAAATTGGAAAGAAGTGTCCTAAAACGCGAAAAGGCTATTCAAGTCGTAACGAGAAACAAAGACGCCCATATGAGACAAGCCATATCTCATGAAATAAAATCGCAAAATGTACAATATTTTCCGGTAAATGACGTCGAAAGTTGATTTGTTCAAAGCAAATGCGGAATTATATGAACATTTTGTCAACTCTCGACGTCAGTTACAGAAAATATCACAGTTTCTGTTATTATTTTTCATGTAAAATCGCACATCTGCAGCCACCATTCTGAACAGTTCTGGGATCGGAATCTAAAACACAGTGTCGTAACCACCTCCTATTTTCGTTACCGGGACTACCGGGATAGGCGAAAAACTGCCGAATTAGCATTGTTATGCGGCTACCTCCCTTGGGGGGGGGGGGGGGAGGGCAGTGGCCAGTTAATTTAAAATTATCAATTTCACGCCCTCGGATAGTATGTATTTAATACAATATTCCAAATAAGTGGGCAGACAGCAATATGCGTTCGACATTTGTGACCAAGACACATTAGAAGCTTTCACATAAACACAAATATGCTGCTCTATTAGTGCTCCTTACCTATGCAGGAATGTGAAATATCTCGGTGCAGCCTCTTTAAAATTATCAAATTCTGAGGTAAAATTTAAACTTTAAAACCATGCCGTGCTACGTCACTTGCAGAATTAGAGATTGAAAGTTGCATGTTTTCTCAATCATAATCCAGAGGCAAATGTACTATCATGGTGAAAACCAATTCCAATCCATACCTTTTCTCTGAAATAAATTATTGTTTGAAACTCCCAGAAGAATATGTTGTTTTGATTATTTTTGTCACAACTTACCCTCAATTCGTATTTGCCCATTTCTGATCAATGGGAACAGGTCAGATGGCCCTGCAATGAGCATTCATCAATTAATACGATGTAAAATCTGATTTAAAAAAAAGCAAGTAGAATATAATAATTAAACAATCAAAGTGAATTTTAATCAGCAGAAAGTGTAATATATATAAATTTCACCGGTGCCATTATAGGTTAGACCACACCAAATACAATGTAGTTTTACTATATAATTTAACCGAATCCCATCCAATAAGGCCAGTCTTTCCTACTTTCACTATTCGTATGGATGCTGTGGGACCTACTTGTACAGACCTGCAGCCAGTCTGTACTGGTTCTGCATGAATTAAACAATAGGTTCACTTACTCCTCACGGGACAGTGGGCAGCTAGCTTTAAAAAGGGGGTGGACGATTTTCTAAATACTTCACTACCGACCCTGTAAGTTACACCAGTGTGTCTAGAAAAATAGGTTTATGAATATTTCTTGACTTTGGGAGGCTTGACAAGGTGTATTTTTTAGAGTATTTCATAATTCTACGAAACTGAATGTTAGCTCCAGTTGATTTTGACATCTTGGAAAATGTCGCCTGCTATGCTGTCTCGCCGGTACGGTTTCGCGTCAGAATTTAAGGTATTTTCGGGCATTTGTAGCGAAAATTTGAGCTGGTTATGACCCCGCTTTGAAATCATTTTCAGAAAATGGTGTGGTGTTACAAGTGATAGAACAGGACATAAGAAAGTATCTGTGCCTCATATGTTCATGAAAACAATTCCGATAAATTCAGTCGTGTTGAAACTTTTGGCCAAAAATAGGTGGGTGGGGTAACTTTGTAAAAAATTAATTGAACACATCTGATGCGGTTACTGAATTTTTATTGTGGCGCGCGATTTGTACTTCATTTGCGAGTATTTTTCAATACTTGTCGCAAGAGCCTCCTTAACTGATTGTGAGAGGCGGTGATTTTTATAAGTCACCCGTCGCCCTCAGAAAAGCAGTAAATTTTGGCTATTTTCAACCGTCCCGTGATGCCTAAGAAAGACAAATCCAACCTTGTCATATCACCCAATATTGTTTACATTTTTGGACCGCGGAAACTCTCTTTACATCACGTGACCAACAGGTTCAGTGTTTTCTTTTAAATGCTACAAATATGCTGAAAATCGATGTTAAAAGCAACCCAAAATATTCCGCAATGGAAACTGGGTAGAACTAGATCAAGATTTGCAAGCGTACTAGGTATGTGACCTCAAAACGCCCGCACAATTTGTATTGTACCGGACTACTTCTGCATACCCCTGGGCGATTTCGCGCCATTTGGTATTGTCTAACCTATACGAAACTGGCGGCTAACTGGTCACTGCTACCTTGGTGAGATTATTATCAACACCGGGGACGCCACCTTTGCACAAGGTGACCTCAGTACGCAGATAGACTGGTTTCGGGTCGGTACCCTGAAAAATAGTCCATAGAAAAATGCACATGTTTGTGTTGCATGTGCTTTGAGGCTGGTTTGGGTGCACTGATGTGGTGTATTAATACATGTGGAGACACTGTGTACACATGGGCTATAGTACACAGATACTATCTGCAGCTTGGAATGGATTATTTTGTGCGGTGGGACACATGTCAATGAAGTGTGATGCGGCGGCTGTGCGGCGGCTGTTGTGACGTGATGATTCTTGACATGCTGTCATGCTTCCATTCCTGTCAGAAAACCGCAACTGTCAACGGGTGTTGATACGTTGGTGACAACATCGACAGATCCAGTCGTCAAAGACATTGTAACTCTTGAAACGCTATAAGTTTAATATACAATTAGTGACAGTGAATTATATCTGTGTGTTTACGCCATGTTGGTTGTCCCGGGTCCCGAAAGTTCATGAATACTAAAATCATAAATGGTGATCGTGTGTAAATGTCGGATTATTGTTTCGTAGAGGCATTTTCATGAAGTCGGTTGCCTCTCCGTCTGCACGTCTGCCCGTCCGTCTCAAAGGAAATTGTACACATTTTGATTTTTAAATGTTTAGTTTATAGTATTATTTCTTATTTGACAGTATAATTGTGTTCCGACACCACCAGTGGATCATCTCTTTCACATGGGTGTCATCAGCTACATCGGTACATGTATTATGTATTCAAATAAATGTATACTATTATAGTGAAGGTGTATATATTATACATGTGTAGGTGCAAGGACGATTAATTCAATAGGTCACAGTATGGTCAGACACATTTCGTCCTTCGGAAACCCGACACATAAACTATAGGAATGTCATTACAATGCTCACGATGCGCTATGTATACTTCTTTTTTTTTCTTTGTTATATGTCTCTGTCAATATTGAACCATCTTTAATGTGAAAATCATCTAATATGCAATTAAAATGTGTACCATACCAACCCTTTCGCTACATTTATCTTCAACTATGATTCCGTTGTTGCCTCACATACGACGTACATGTACGTAGCCTACTCCTATGTTTGCACATCGGCCGTCGGCATAGATAGTGGTCCTTAGGACACGTGTGACCAGTGTAGATCCTGATTATGCCCACCTGTTCCCAGTGTACATCCTGATTATACCGGCATAGATAATGGATCTTAGGACACGTGTGACCAGTGTAGATCCTGATTATGTCCACCTGTGACCAGTGTAGATGCTGCTAATGCCGGCATAGATACTGGACCTTAGGACACGTATGACCAGTGTAGATCCTGATTATGCCGGCATAGATTATGGACCTTAGGACACGTGTGACCAGTGTAGATCCTGATTATGCCGGCATAGATAATGGTTCTTAAGACACCTGTGGCCAGTGTAGATCCTGATTATGCCGGCATAGATAATGGTCCTTAGGACACCTGTGACCAGTATAAATCCGGATTATGCATGCATAGATAATGGTCCTTAGGACACCTGTGACCAGTACAGATCCTGATTATGCCGGCATAGATAATGGTCTTTAGGACACCTGTGACCAATGTAGATCTTGATTATACCGGCATAGATATTGGTTCGTAGGACACCTGTGACCAGTATAGATCCGGATTATGCGTGACCAATGTAGATCTTGATTATACCGGCATAGATAATGGTCCTTAGGACACCTGTGGCCAGTGTAGATCTTGATTATGTCGGCATAGATAATGGTCCTTAGGACACCTGTGGCCAGTGTAGATCTTGATTATGTCGGCATAGATAATGGTCCTCATGAAACCTGTGACCAGTGTAGATCCTTATTATGCCGACATAGATTATGCCGGCATAGATAATGGTCAATAGGACACATGTGACCAGTGTAGATCCTGATTATGCCGGCATAGCTAATGGTCCTTAGGTCACCTGTGACCAGTGTAGATCCTGATTATACCGGCATAGATAATGTACCTTAGGACACGTGTGATCACTGTTATGCCGGCATAGATAATGGACCGTAGGACACCTGTGACCATTGCAGATCCTGATTATGCCCACCTGTGACCATTATAGATCCTGCTAATCGGGAAGTTGCCCTGCGTTACGGACAGAAACTTCAGGTTACGTTTCTCTGAGACATAAACAATGTTCGATTGACGGAATGGCGACCGGCGTATGCCCTGATATGACCGCGCAGATGCTGATCTGGGTCTACGTTGATCGCATTGGGCCACAATTAAGCACCATGTATTTACATGCGCGTACTAGCTGATCAGGATCTACATAGGTCGTAAACTGAATAAACCAGATGTTGTCGTGATGGGTCACATATAATATACAAGAACAATGGGTTAGTTGAAACATATTTTCTTCATAATTCATTATCTTGTATGTTTTGTTTTTTTGTGTTGCTGTGTTTTTTGTTTAATAAATTAAGTGCAAAATAAATAAATCATATTTGAATTCCATCAATAAGATACAATAAAGCATCCGTCAAATGTGAAACCAAGTTTCGACTGGTCATCTGGTGTCCACATCAGCGTGTCCTCCCAGTTGCGGATATGTCATTGCCGAATATCCAGTCGTAGGCTGAAAGGAAAAATGATAACATGGTCAACCGCAAGACTTGTGTGGTTAATTAGATTTCAATTTCCAACTAGTTGCGTATGTGTACATGTAGTGCAACGTACTTCCTAACGATGCATGGATATGGATAAAGATTTATTTGATGTTCTCCTGCTGCACTTTGAATGTAATATGAATATGAATTGTAGAGCGGGCGAAATATAACAATTATAAAAAGTGTGTCAGTATTATGTAGCTTAGCATGAGCTCTGAATTCCGTGTCTATTTTCACCGCCATTTACAGTAAATACACGAACGACTAATTTCCGAAATCACTATCGGCGAAAAACAACACCGCGATACGGGACGTACATGTAGCACCAGGGGGCCGTTTCACTAAACTTCGTACGACTAAATGTTCGTAAGTGCACAATTATGACAGTCTGTAAATTGCACATTAACAATGTGTTCTTGTAAACAATTATTGGATTTACATTTATTGAACATTAATTGAAATTTCCAGACGATCCTAAATTTGCACTTACGAACATTTTAGTCCAACGAACTTTAGTGAAACGGGCCCTAGGACCGGGCTCATTATTACAGCATATACTACATGTACTTACTATGACGGTAAGCGCCGGCAGTGTAGGGACCTCGGTTGTCTGGCTTGTAGTCGTCATCAGTGACGCCTTCGTGGTGAATGTCCTTTGTAACGAACTGGCAGTCTCCTCCTATATTGACATAAATATATGAAGCTCGACCAACGATACAGCCACTACTAAACCAGTGGCTGAAATATGTGGCTGTGACTGGAGAACTGGGCTTTATGGGATTTGTGACGATGACTGTTTCATTAATGGAACGCGAACATTGCAGATCCTGATCAGCCTGTGCGATCCGCACACGCTGATCTGGATCTACAGTGATCGCAAAACCTATAAGCCTCATTTTTCAAGTCACAGTCACATAATACACATTCTGAATTATAGCCTACGTGTACAAGGAAATTCAAACAACAACTACTGTTGCACCACATTTTAATGGTTAGGATGTAACTCGGAAGTATGTAACTATACATATATTCTCCGCCTGCCGTAGCAGCGGTTGTCTGTAATAAAACCTCCGTCGGGTCGCAGATGGTGTTGTGATGTCCGCGATGGCTTTGTTGGCGACAACAACCGGCTTGTCTGCGCTTTTTACAGTGGCCGAACTGAAATTGGCTGCATCGGTTGGCTTCTCGCTGACCTTGGTCTGAAAGGAATTAACATAGAAATGCAGGTTATATAAAGCAATGGCCGAACATTTCAAATACAATATAACATGCACAAAATGAATGTTTCAATTCCACTCATACAGCTTAGCATAAACATATTTTATTGAATAATAAATTACATCAATATAGACAGATAAGCAGTGTGAAGAGGATGGAAATCATCCAACCGGACACGTTAATTACTGTTTTGCTAGAGACATTTGACGTCAAAAGTTGATTTACTCGGAGCAAATGCTGAATTCTATGAACATTTTGTCAACTTTCGAAGTCAGTTACAGAAAATATCACAGTATCTGTTATTATTTTTTATGTAAAATCGCACATCAGCAGCCACCATACTGAACAGTTCTGGGACCGGAATCTAAAACACAGTGTCGTAACCACCTCCTATTTTCGTTACTGGGATAGGCGTAAATTGCCGAATTAGCATTGTTACGCGGATACCTCCGTTGGCAGTGGCCAGTTAATTTAAAATTATCAATTTCACGCCCTCGGACAGATTGTATTTAATGCAATATTCCAAATAAGTGGCAGACAGCAATATGCTTTCGATATTTGTGACCAAGACACACTAGAAGCTTTTACATAAACACAAATATGCTGCTCTATTAGTGCTCATTACCTATGCAGGAATGTGAAATATCTCGGTGCAGCCTCTTTAAAATTATCAAATTCTGAGGTAAAATGTACACGTTAAAACCATGCCGTGCTACGTCACTTGCAGTATTAGAGATTGAAAGTTGCATGTTTTCTCAATCATAATCCAGAGGCAAATGTACTATCATGGTGAAAACCAATTCCAATCCATACCTTTTCTCTGAAATAAATTATTGTTTGAAACTCCCAGAAAAATATGTTGTTTTGATTATTTTTGTCACAACATACCCTCAATTCGTATTTGCCCATTTCTGATCAATGGGAACAGGTCAGATGGCCCTGCAATGAGCATTCATCAATTAATACGATGTAAATTTGATTAAAATAAAAAAAAGCAAATAGAAAATAATAATTAAACAATCAAAGTGATTTTTAATCAGCAGAAAGTGTAATATATATAAATTTCACCGGTGCCAGTAAAATGTACACTTTAAATCTATACCGTCACTTGCAGAATTAGAGATTGAAAGATGCATGTTTTCTCAATCATCATCCAGAGGCAAATGTACTATCATGGTGAAAACCAATCCATACCTTTTCTCTGAAATGCATTATTGTTTGAAACTCCCAGAATAATCTGTTGTTTTGATTATGTTTGTCACAACATACCCTCAATTCGTATTTGCCCATTTCAGATCAATGGGAACATGTCAGATGGTTTAAACAAATGCTCACAGGGTAACCGTGTACCAGTCAACTCCTCGGAGGCAGTGTTGTCCTTTGTGTTTTACGAAATTGTGCTCATTATCATCCTAGATTGTTCTGATCGATATATACCCCACGGCTGAGAAAATAGACCGGACGATATATGTGCACCAATATATAGTTTAGCCTGGCCAGGATGCACATTCTTGCAAGGTTAACTCATTGATTGCACGGAATAGAGTGCAGCGTATGCCCAGATCAGACTATGTGGATGCACAGGCGATTTTTATTTTAGCCTGCCCTGAACTGTCATGTCGTATGATCGATTTTGTGATCATTTACTTATTATAATATAAACCGTGCTCGGTCTGTGTGTCATACTACCTCTGTAAGAGATAGCATGATCAGGGCCTCTGACACTACGTATACATTGTCGACGCCTCATCATGCTCATGGCTCATGTATCCTGTGGTCAGTCTCAAACTCAGTCTGCAATGTATTGTACTTTGAAATATACTCCGTTAGTAATGCTGAATGTTAGAGCACAATTTGTATGTTAAATAGGTAAATCTTCATATTATTTATCAAAGATATATTTTATACAAATAACTAAACATAAGCAAGACACAGCAAACAATTATGGATTATTAACAGTGACTCAATTAAACTCGTATGCACATGCCTTCAAAGAATGTCGTATCTACGATCTTAGAAAAAAATTCGTCTCATTGCGCATTAGTTCGTGGTGCTTATATTGTGCATGCACCTCTACTACCAAGTAGTCCCTATGTATTGAAGTTTGGTGTGTGTACATGTATGTGTGTGCGTATGCATCTAGTTGCTTGAGTATGGTGCGTATGTGTGTGCTAGTGTATGTTCTGTGTTTAAAGTGTTTATTACATGTACTTAACTTACTGTTCATATTTGGAGGAAATAAATATATATATATACATACATACATGTTTGATATATGTATCTGAATTAGGAGCTCGAGATCTTCTTGCCAAAGTTGGAAATATATTTTCAAGATAGGGATCTTCATTAAAATGCAATAGTGAATCATGTTGATACCTGGACTGCATTAAACATGGCTTTGTTTGTACTCAAAATTAAAATTAAAATATGTATATGTATATGTATGAAATAAAACAAAAAATGTGTAGATATAGGCGTGAATGTAGGCATATAAAAGTGCCCAAATGGGCGTTCGGCTAACAGGATAATAACTGAAAACAAGATTTAGCAGTTTTAACCCATTTCCCCACCTCTTGGAAAGTAGCAGTTCGCCTATCTTAAAATTCTTACTCTACATGTAACAATCGTTGAATTTTAATTATAGAGACAGGATAGAAATGGTGTCCTTTTGTGCACCAATAAGTAAGAATTAACGTCAAAAAGTGCACCAACACCTGCGCGTGCATGTACATGCATTTAGTTAGTCAGGTGACCTAAGTGTATTACTACGATAAGATAGCTAACTACCTTAAGCACATATGTATAATGAAACATACAACTATTGCCTGCTCTACGTAATGGACCGGGTCGGGTATTGACTTACAAATCGTAGAAATTGTGACAAATGCACAGGTATTGGAATATTTATTTGATACAAGATAACAAATGCATAGGTATTGTAACATTTATTTCACAATCTCCAACGGCTACACACGCAGTGATTTTTCTGATGCGGAGATATCTGAGAACCAAAGTACTTTTGTATGGCCTTAACAATTTAAATAATATGTATTTTAATGTAATTTTATGTTTCACTAATTTTCCTTCTTAGAATTCGAAGTCACTGCTGATAAGACTCGAAGCCGAATGTAGATCAGTATATTGGCAAAACCAAAGAGCCACAGTGAGTGAATCTCGTAATTGACTTTGATACTGAGATGCTATGCCCCGACATGTAGGTACCACAGGGCCAGAAAACTGTGCACCGTACCATCGCTCTAAATGACTGAGGTAGCCAGGCACGAATACACACCTTCTTCCCATAGTGAGCTACATACCGTGACATACTTCCCTGCCACATTGAAATTCGTCCCCGAAATATATATCTAATTCGTGTCTGAATTCCAAATTGTTGGTATATTTTGGGCAGTCACGGTCCCTCGTTGGGCGCCAAATGTCACAGGCCCAGAAAGATGTGCATCGGATCGATCGGAGCTCGAACCCGAGACCTCTGATTTACCGTACCATGCTCTAACCGACTGAGGTAGCCGGCACGAATAAACACCTTCTTCCCATAGTGAGTTACGTACTGTGACATAAGTCCCAGCCAAATTGAAATTCGTCGCCGATCTGAATTCCATATTGTTATTACATTTTTGGCATTATTTATCAGTCACAGTCCCTTGTTGGGCGCCAAATGTCACAGGGCCAAAAAGATGTCCATCAGCCCACAGGTGGAAGACTCGGACCTATGACACCAAAAAAATGCCTATTAAAAAAAATCCCATTACCCCACCCACTTGGTCTCGTACAGTACTATACGTTAATTCAAGGTGAGTATAAATAGCGCTATTATAGAAAGAGCCCTCTTTTTTCCGGCTCGCACAAACACAATAAACATCGATTAAATGTATGAAATATATCTCTGGCAATCGATAAAGGTATTAGGTGTGTGAATATACTCACTTCAAATCGCTGTTTCAAGTATTTATTGACTTATTCGCGTTTTGATTACCCCATCCAAAGCGAAAGTTGCGTGTACGAAAGAATCTCACACAGAATCGGAGGCCGTCCGGCTGGATTATCGGTCATATTTGGCCGATAGCTGATCGCCAGCTCAAACTAAAGTCGTACACCATGAGCATATACATTAGAGTCTCCAACCATACAAAGTTCGTCCAATTGTGATCGTTCGCCGATCTAAAAAAACACTTTTTTCTAATTTTATTGACTTTCTTTCATGATTCGCGTACTATCAGATTATGTCTTCCGGAAACCCTGAAAAGGGAAAGTCCTCGCGTCTATTTTTAGGTTTAACCAATCAGAGATGTTCTTACATAGACGCTTCGGTGGTTGTATTATGGAAGATAGTGCATTGACCCAGTTCCAGATAATGAACGAAATTATAGAAAAAAGTGTTTTTTAGATCGGCGAACGATCACAATTGGACGAACTTTGTATGGTTGGAGACTCTAATGTATATGATCATGGTGTACGACTTTAGTTTGAGCTGGCGATCAGCTATCGGCCAAATATGACCGATAATCCAGCCGGACGGCCTCCGATTCTGTGTGAGATTCTTTCGTACACGCAACTTTCGCTTTGGATGGGGTAATCAAAACGCGAATAACTCAATAAATACTTGAAACAGCGATTTGAAGTGAGTATATTCACACACCTAATACCTTTATCGATTGCCAGAGACATATTTCATACATTTAATCGATGTTTATTGTGTTTGTGCGAGCCGGAAAAAAGAGGGCTCTTTCTATAATAGCGCTATTTATACTCACCTTGAATTAACGTATAGTACTGTACGAGACCAAGTGGGTGGGGTAATGGGATTTTTTTAATAGGCATTTTTTTGGTGTCATAGGTCCGAGTCTTCCACCTGTACATCAGCCCGGGTACGGAACCCGGGAGCTCTGGTTTACCGTACCATCGCTCTAATTGACCACATACCTATTTATTCTAGGTCTGTGAATTGACTGAGCTAGCCGGGCACTAATACACACACACCTTCTTCCCATAGTGAGTTACGTACCGTGACATAGGTACCACCTATTACGTACTGTGGTCGACCAAATACTAAGAAAAACTACCTTCAAGAAGTAACAACAACAACAACAATTTTGACATTTCAATTAACCTTCTAATTATCCAAAACTTGGTGATTATATCATTATTTAGATCATGACAACTGATTCCTTCCATGATGTGGCGAACAGTGTCTTTTGTAGAACGCGTGGAAGTTGAATTCTCTGGCAACATTTTCAACCAAGCCGTTATTTTAGGCGATATTGATAATGACAAGGTGCGTGCAATGTGTTTTCGCGTTTTTGTTACTTGTTTATCATAGTTGTGTCTCAATTGTTAATGAGCAATTTTGTGTATTTTTGATATGAAGTTAATGTCAGTATTATGAAACTACCATATTACTTTAATTATTACATAAATTTACCAATGCACAAGACCTACTTACTTAGTAAATTTAAGCTAGAATCTACTAGAGACCCAATCAGTACCATTCAAAACTCACATGAACATTTTTTGTTGGACATTTGATTCCCTGCAGGGCCGTAGCGGCCACCACGGCAACACGGCGCTGCCGTGGCATTATTTTGGCCTGTTTTTTTGTTGTTTTTTTTCGTCGGCTTCATGCGTTGAACATCCAATTTAAATGTAAGCATAATCCATGCTCCGACGGTGACTTTAGAATGTAGGAAATTCGATTTTGCGGGTCTAAGTAAGTGGAATTTTTCCAGCTAAAAAGGCTGCCGTGGCATTATTTTACACACCGCTACGGGCCTGCCCTGGATATGCTACAAGGATAAAAACTACTTTTGAAGTATTAGTTTACATCAGTTTCCTAATTCTAACACAGATTTCAATTGAAAGATATTTAAAAAATGTCATTCCTTTGATATACCTTTGATGATCAGGTCGTTATAAGTTTATAACTTCTTAGAACCCTCATATTTGTACTTATTAATAACGTTTATAGGACTGTCATAATTGCTATCTAAAGTGCGAATTAGGTCTGATTCGCCACTCTTGCAGGGGAATGCTATGAGAGGAACTGTAACTCTGGTACGTACGGTACAGAAGGGTTAGAGTTACAGGCTGCAACTTTTCTATACGATACTTTTTGTCGAGCCCGCTTGCGGAAAGCGAGACCTAGTGATCACAATGACGTGCGTCCGTCCGTCCGTCCGTCCGTCCGTCCGGGCACACATTAGGGTACTTATGGGGTAGGGGGCGTGGCCTAAGACAATAGAAGACAATGGAACTTATTCCGTACCCCGTAAGCCTATTGTGTCTTACGGCGTATTTCCTTTGATCTTTTATATAGCAAGTACCCCCTAAGGTCCGAAATGTAAGTTCGTCCGTCCGTCCGTCCGTCCGTCTGTCCGAAATCTGCGTTAAAGTTTTTAAATACAGAGGCGCCGGAGCTGGGGCGGCAGGCTGCCGCCCCAATATTTTTGCAAAAATAAAAATCTACAAAAATGTGTATGAGATACCTATTAAAGTTGTATCTTAAATGCAGCAGAATGCAAGAAATGGCATCTAGAATTAAAAAGAATTCTGGGGGGCATGCCCCCAGACCCACCTACTTTGTATGCTTATTGGTCATCATCCATATATTCATTCTGTGTCGCACTCATGCGGCCCCTGTGCCCCAAGGTCAAGGCCAAATGACTTTGAAGTTTGCGTTATTATAAAATCTGCGTTAAAGTTTTTACATACGTTATATCTCCACAATTGTTACTCCAATTTACTGCCAACTTCCAATACTTCCTTTTCATCATCCATATTTTCATTCCATAGCCTGCCAATGTGGTCCATATGCCCAAGGTCAAGGTCAAATTACTTTGAAATTTGTGTTAATGTTTTTACATACCTTATATCTCCACAACACTTACTCTGATTTTCTTCCAACATCCAATACTTCTTATTCATTATCCATATTTTCATTCTATAGCCTGCCCATGTGGTCCAAATGCCCAAGGTCAAGGTCAAATGACTCTGAAATTTGTGTTAAAGTTTTTACATACCGTATATCTCCACAACACTTAATCCGATTTACTTCAAACTTCAAATCCATATTTTCATTCTATAGCCCACCCATGTGGGCCACATGCCCAAGATCAAGGTCAAATGACTAATGTTTGCATTAAAGCTTTTACATACCTTGTATCTCCACAACCCTTAATTCAAACTTCAAATAAATCCACTCTGAGACCATCAAATGCCTCGGCGGGCTCGACATGCGGGCCGCGGCCATCTGTTTATGCCTCCTTAGCCGATTTCACCAAAATTGCTAAGCATACTTATCTAGCTAAGTATAGTTCAAGGGAGTAATCATTTATATTTCCCGAAATGCATTATTTCAAATAGAACTAACGACTGCATATAGTTGATGATTAAACCTGCATATAGTTGATGATTAAACGTATGCAGAATTATTATACTGAATTTATTACATTATCGTAGCTAAATGGCTGTGATAATGTAATAAATTGAAGTATAATAAAACATAATAAATTTATCCTCAAATTGAATATTTCTCCCTCAGTGTACTTAGCTAGATAAGTATACTTTGCAATTTTGGTGAAATAGGCTGCTGGTGTCAGTAAGTTAGTAGCGATGCACAAGGGTGTTACGTGACCGATGTGACCGGTATCTCATGAGTATTCATAAATGGAAATTTGCGGCCCAGATTTACACCCGTTTCATTTCTGTCAAATACGGTGTATTGGCGGGGGAACAGGGAACCAAAATCGAGTCCCTGAGCAGACTATGGAGATCCGCATACTGATCTGAGTCCCGTGGGAACGAATTGTTAATTCGTGGGAACCAATTGTTAAATTGAGGGAACAAATTGTTATTTCGTGGGAACAAATTAATTAAAAAAAATATATATACGTCCCCTGCGGGGCTCCGTAGGATTGTAAGATGTTCACATCTTCCGGAATGAATCACCTTCACGGTGAAGCTTACTGGGATTCACAACTGGGGCCACTTGCCAGGATCAAGGCACCCTCACTACCCAGGATCAAGTGGCCCCAGTTGTGAATCCCAGTAAGCTTCACCGTGAAGGTGATCCATTCAGGAAGATGTGAACAAGGCACGCTAGCCTTGCCCGTTTCACTAAACTTCGTACGACTAAAATGTTCGTAAGTGCAAATTTAGGATCGTCTGGAAATTTCAATTGATGGATTTACATTTATTGAGCATAGGCTGCATAGGCTTAATACAAGAAAACAGCGTTAATGTGAAATTTACATAACTTTGCACTTACGAACATTTTAGTCGTACAAAGTTTAGTGAAACGGGCCCCAGATCAGGATACTATATTTTGGTTCTGTAAGTTTTTATTGTAATTGCAGTGTTGCATGTATGATACTCGCCCGTACAGGTGACTTCCCATCTGTATGTGACATTTACAGGTGACTTCCCATCTGTATGTGACATATACAGGTGAATTGCCATCTATATGTGACATTTACAGGTGACTTCCCATCTGTATGTGACATATACAGGTGAAGTGCCGTCTGTATGTGACATTTACAGGTGACTTCTCATATGTATGTGACATTTACAGGTGACTTGCCATCTCTAACAGTATGTGACATTTACAGGTTAATTGCCATCTGTATGTGACATATACAGGTGAATTGCCATCTGTATATGACAGTTACAGGTGACTTCCCATCTGTATGTGACATTTACAGGTGAATTGTCATCTGTAACAGTATGTGACATTTACAGGTGAATTGCCATCTGTATGTGACATTTACAGGTGAATTGACATCTATATGTGACATTTACAGGTGAATTGACATATGTAAATGTATGTGACACTTACAGGTGAATTGCCATCTGTATGTGACATTTGCAGGTGAATTGCCATCTGTATGTGACATTTGCAGGTGAATTGCCGTCTGTATGTCACATTTACAGGTGAATTGCCATTGTAACAGTATGTGATGCTTACAGGTCAATTGACATATGTATGTCACATTTGCAGGTGAATTGACATATGTAAATGTATGTGACACTTACAGGTGAATTGCCATCTGTATGTGACATTTGCAGGTGAATTGCCATCTGTATGTGACATTTGCAGGTGAATTGCCGTCTGTATGTCACATTTACAGGTGAATTGCCATTGTAACAGTATGTGATGCTTACAGGTCAATTGACATATGTATGTCACATTTGCAGGTGAATTGCCATCTGTATGTCACATTTACAGGTGAATTGCCATCTGTATGTCACATTTACAGGTGAATTGCCATCTGTATGTGACATTTACAGGTGAATTGCCATCTGTATGTGACATTTACATGTGAATTGCCATCTGAAAATATGTATGTGACATTTACAGGTGAATTGACATCTGTATGTGACATTTGCAGGTGAATTGACATCTGTATGTGACATTTGCAGGTGAATTGCCATCTGTATGTGACATTTGCAGGTGAATTGCCGTCTGTATGTCACATTTACAGGTGAATTGCCATTGTAACAGTATGTGATGCTTACAGGTCAATTGACATATGTATGTCACATTTGCAGGTGAATTGCCATCTGTATGTCACATTTACAGGTGAATTGCCATCTGTATGTCACATTTACAGGTGAATTGTCATCTGTATGTGACATTTACAGGTGAATTGCCATATGTATGTCACATTTACAGGTGAATTGCCATATGTAACAGTATGTGACACTTACAGGTGAATTGCCATCTGTAACAGTATGTGACACGTACAGGTGAATTGCCATCTGTATGTGACATTTACAGGTGAATTGCCATCTGTATGTGACATTTAGAGGTGAATTGCCATCTGAAAATTTGTATGTGACATTTACAGGTGAATTGCCATCTGTATGTGACATTTACATGTGAATTGCCATCTGAAAATATGTATGTGACATTTACAGGTGAATTGACATCTGTATGTGACATTTACAGGTGAATTGCCATCTGTATGTCACATTTACATGTGAATTGCCATCTGAAAATATGTATGTGACATTTACAGGTGAATTGACATTGTATGTGCATTTTACAGGTGAATTGCCATCTGTATGTCACATTTACATGTGAATTGCCATCTGAAACAGTATGTGACACGTACAGGTGAATTGTCATATGTATTTGACATGTACAGGTGAATTGCTATCTGTATGCGACACTTACAGGTGAATTGCCATCTGAAACAGTATGTGACATGTACAGGTGAATTGCCATCTGTATGTGACATTTACAGGTAAATTATCATCTGTAACAGTATGTGACACGTACAGGTGAATTGTCATATGTATTTGACATGTACAGGTGAATTGCTATATGTATGCGACACTTACAGGTGAATTGCCATCTGAAACAGTATGTGACATGTACAGGTGAATTGCCATCTGTATGTGACATTTACAGGTAAATTACCATCTGTAACAGTATGTGACATGTACAGGTGAATTGCCACCCGTATGTGACATTTACAGGTGAATTGACATATGTATGTCACATTTGCAGGTGAATCGTCATCTGTATGTGACATTTACATGTGAATTGTCATATGTATGTGACAGTTACAGGTGAATTGACATCTGTAGTTGACATTTACAGGTGAATTGCCATCTGTAACAGTATATGATATGTGCAGGTGAATTGCCATCTGTATGCGACATATACAGGTGAATTGTCACGTCCCGTATGTGACATTTACAGGTGAATTGACATATGTATGTCACATTTGCAGGTGAATCGTCATCTGTATGTGACATTTACATGTGAATTGTCATATGTATGTGACAGTTACAGGTGAATTGACTTGTAAGAATTGCATCAACAGATATATGTGCAGATTGCCATCTGTATGCGACATCTGACAGTTTATAATTGATATGTTTCAGGTGAAGCATCTGATGTATCGCCACATAAATACAGGTGAATTGTCACGTATGTGACAGTTACGGTGAATTGACATAGTTGTTTTACATGTACAACTTGCAAGTGATCGTATCTGTATGTGACAGTTACGGAATTGTGATTGCATCTGAATTGCCATCTTGAACAGTATATGATATGTGCAGGTGAATTGCCATCTGTATGCGACATATACAGTGAATTGTCACCCGTATGTGACATTTACAGGTGTAATTGACATATATGTCACATTTGCAGGTGAATCGTCATCTGTATGTGACATTTACAGCTAGTGAATTGCAGTATTCAGTGACATAATGAATTCCATCTTTGTATAGCGACATATACAGTGAATTGATGTCATCAGTATGTCACATTTGCAGGTGAATATCTGTAGTGACATTTAGTGTTTATGGACATTATGATGTACATGCATGTGATGTCATCGTATGTGACATTTACATGTGAATTCATAGTCATTCTGTATGTGACTACATGAAAGATCTGTAGGTGAATGTCATCTGTATGTCACATTGCAGTGAAATCGTCATCTGTATGTGATTTACATGTGATTGCATGGCTGTATGTTGACAAATACAGTGAATTGTATCTGTATGTGACTTCAGATTTGACATCTGTAGTTGACATTTACAGGTGAATTGCCATCTGTAACAGTATATGATATGTGCAGGTGAATTGCCATCTGTATGCGACATATACATGTGAATTGTCACCCATATGTGACATTTACAGGTGAATTGACATATGTATGTCACATTTGCAGGTGAATCGTCATCTGTATGTGACATTTACATGTGAATTGCCATTTGTATGTGACATATATTGCCATTTGTATGTGACATATACAGGTGAATTGTCATCTGTATGTCACATTTGCAGGTGAATCGTCATCTGTATGTGACATTTACATGTGAATTGCCATCTGTATGTGACAAATACAGGTGAATTGTCATCTGTATGTGACAGTTACAGGTGAATTGACATCTGTAGTTGACATTTACAGGTGAATTGCCATCTGTAACAGTATATGATATGTGCAGGTGAATTGCCATCTGTATGCGACATATACATGTGAATTGTCACCCATATGTGACATTTACAGGTGAATTGATTTACATATGTATTCACATTTGCGTGTGCATCGTCATATGTATCACATTTGCAGGTGAATCGTCATCTGTATGTGACATTTACATGTGAATTGCCATTTGTATGTGACATATACAGGTGAATTGCCATTTGTATGTGACATATACAGGTGAATTGTCATCTGTATGTGACAGTTACTGGTGAATTGACATCTGTAGGTGACATTTACAGGTGAATTGCCATCTGTAACAGTATATGATATGTGCAGGTGAATTGCCATGTGTATGTGACATTTACAGGGTAATTTTCATCTGTATGTGACATTTACAGGTGAATTGTCATCTGTATGTGACATTTACAGGTGAATTACCATCTGTAACAGTATATGATATGTACAGTTGAATTGCCATCTGTATGTGACATTTACAGGTTAATTTCCATCTGTATGTGACATTTACAGGTGAATTTGTATGTGGCATTTACAGGTGAATTGCCATATGTATGTGACATTTACAGGTGAATTGCCATTTGTATGCAACATATACAGGTGAATTGCCATATGTATGTGACATTTACAGGTGAATTGACATATGTATGTGATGTGACATGTATATGTGAATTGCCATCTGTATGTGCCATTTACAGGTGAATTGCCATCTGTATGTGACATTTACAGGTGAATTTCCATCTGTATGTGACATTATTGTAATTGCAGTGTTGCACGTATGATACTCGCCCGTACAGGTGATTTCCAATTTGTGTGTGACATTATTGTTGAACTGATGTAAAAACACCAATTTATTAGTCAATACAGATAAGCTGCTTATTTGCTTAAATACCCAATTAAAATTGCCAAATACCCAATTGAAATCAGAAGTAGCGAGTATCAAAAATCTACAGAAAACAATAAACAGACCACAAATACATGTATAGCATATTTTTCTTATTTTCCATGAAAAAACATCTTGATATTTCACTAGAATTGTCTCCAAGAAGATAATTCTAATGAATATGCCATGACATGTTTTCATTTCGAAGCAAACTATTCAATAATTGATGTCTGTTGATGTGTAAACAGTAGTGTGATTTTATTTAGCCCAATTTAAATTTTGAAATACCCAATTGCTTCAGAAATGATTGAGTGAAAATATTCAATTACTAATTCCTTATCTGGAGCACTGATACATCAATCAATCATTCAACCAATTAACCCACCTTACAGGGAAATGAGCTTGCTGTGGGAAATGTAGATGGAACGCTGTCAATATTCAAAGGCAGCAGCCGTCAGCCGTGGAAGAAATGTAGCGGATTGGGAATGGTAGGTTACATCAGCCTGTGGAAGAAATGTAGCAGATTGGGAATGGTAGGTTACATCAGCCTGTGGAAGAAATGTAGCGGATTGGGAATGGTAGGTTACATCAGCCTGTGGTTATAAAAGAAATCTGAGCACATGTTCCTTGCTCATACTTGAAATCATGCAGTTTGATTGGCCGAGGCATGATTTCAAGTATGAGTTTTATAAGCATAGGCCCTGAGCTTTTGCTGGAACCTTACGTTCAAAATCGAGCAGTTTGATTGTTACAAACAAAATTGCTACCCCGCTCCATACCTCTCTCAAGGGTAGCAATTTAACCCCATCTCTTTAATGTAACGCATGGAAGAGTGATTTTTGCAATCAGTTTTCCGGCGTATTTGATGTATGTTAGCGATATAAAACTGTCCAAGCTGTATCAATATATTATTAATAAAGAACATACACATGCAGAAATTGGTTATTTTACCGTGTCGAGGTGTTTATCTGACATTTACATGTATATCTTGTAAATTTTAAAACTTCAGTTTGTTATGTTCACTGTTGAACAACAACTAGAGAAAAGATAGCCTCCATGGGAAAATTATTTCCCTGATCTATTATTTTTGGCAATTTACGAGTATAAAATATACAGTTTACTAAATTTTGACCTACATGCAACAGGTTTGGGTATGCACTTCAGTTGCTCACTTTTTTTGAACGGGTCAAATTGTAGCCGTAGATAACATATCGGAGGCGAATTATTGTAGCTATTTGATTGTTTGAGTATCAAACTTCTGGTTTTGAGGTACACGTAGTCGCCACTCTGTCCATCTGTCTGTCTGAGATTTACATTACAGTTTTCATATACTTACTTGTCATCATACAGATTTTCCGTAGCCCACCAATGTAGCCTCTGTACTCACATTAATTATTTTAATAAATACTCCTGAACTTTATTTAACCATTTCACTGCTTGATATCTAAGATTGATAGTTTCATGCTCATTTCTGGACTTCTTCACATATCAGATTAGAGGTAATTTTTAATATACAGCTGATTCTCTTTATCTCGATATCGCTTATCTCGATATACCTGCTTATCTCGATATGCGTCCTAGGTCCCGGCCAAATTCCCTATATAGATCATGTATTTTACTCCTGATAAATCGATATCGCAAATGTTGATATTTCGGTTATGTCGAGGTGGAAATAGAGTCCCGATAGCATGTGTCCTTCATATTTTTATTCTGATAACTCGATGTGAAAAATAAGCGAATGGCACCGCCAAGTCTGCTTCAGAGAGATTACCTCTGGTAAGTTTTCACACGTCTATAGAATTAAAAAACACCGCCTCTAAAATGTGTTAAACGTTGCACAAACATGTTAAATTAAATTCACTTAAACAATAATTAACCAATTAATCAATGTGATATCGGATCACTTCAACATGAAGATGAAATAAATGGCGTGGCAATCAAGTCAATTGAACTTGACGTTTCTTAACGTCGATTTGATTCGACTTGGGCCAAATTTGTTTGTGGCCGACGAGTCTAGGTCCGTCATGGTTTGGGGACGAAATGCGGGTCTTGCATTTTGCGATTGAATAATAACATCGTCAGAAAAGACGGCGAGCGTTGACATTTAGATGTATATTGGGTATGATTTGCAAAACAAATGTTGTGTACCGGAAATTTTGTCATGTGTATGCGATATATTTAGTAACAACGCATGCGCATTTCGTTAATAGAAAATGCACGATTTATGAAAACCCGGAAGTAAAGTAAAGTCGGTATTTTTGAAGCGATTCTGTTTATCTCGAAGTTTGGATATGTCGATATATTTTGCTCAGTCCGGTCAACTTTGAGATAACGAGAATTACCTGTATCTGGAAATTACTGAAAACCACTGCAGATCCTAATGAGGCTCATCTGTACGGAGTCTCACAGGGGACATGGATTTTTTTTATTAATTCGTTTCCACAAAATAATAAGTTGTTCCCTCAATTTAACAATTTGTTCCCTCGAATTAACAATTCGTTCCCATGATATAACATGTGGGAACAAATTGTTATTTCGTGGGAACGAATTGTTAAATTGAGGGAACGAATTGTTAATTCGTAGGAACAAATTGTTAATTCGTGGGAACGAATTGTTAATTCGTGGTCAAATTGAGGGAACCAATTGTTATTTCGTGGGAACAAATTAATAAAAAACAAGAAATGCGTCTGTCGAATGTGGATGCCACCTGCAGCATATTTGAGAAACTGTGACAAAGTGGTTAACCGAAAAGTGTGACGGACGGACAGACAGATGGACAGATGGACGGACGGACAGGACGGACGGACGGACGTTCTTACAGTACTATACTTATGTGGCTTATCACATGTTAAATATTAGCCACATAAAACGATTTTTAGCCACATAAAAGGATTTTTTAGGTGGCTAATTGTAACCAACCCTATCCTTTACCAAGTCCATAACCCTGTGGGGCTAGCCACATAAGTACCCTAATGTGTGCCCGGATGGACGGACAGACGGACGGACGGTCCAAACACTATATACCACCCGTTTCTTCGAAACCCAGTGGCATAAAAATAATTCTACGTCCGCTGTGGGTCTCCGTACATCTAGAAGTGGATCTACAGTGTTTTTTATGGTCTGTAGGATTGAAAGGGTTAAAACTGGAAGCAATCTTTTGTAGATTATAAAATAAGTGTTTTCCAAATTCTTCCTATGAATTATTTTCAGGTTGTATTTTTATGCCACCGAGTTTCGAAGAAACGGGTGGCATATAGTGTTTGGACCGTCCGTCTGTCCGTCCATCGGTCCGTCCGTCCGTCCGTCTCTCCGTCTGTCCGTCCGTCACACTTTTCGGTTAACCACTTTGTCACAGTTTCTCAAATATGCTGCAGGTGGCATCCGCGTTTGACAGACGCATTTCTTGTTTTATTTGGTATTGAAAACTACTGTTAGTCTGCCATGATTTTTATGTCCCGCCACGATAGTGGAGGGGGCATTTAGTGTTACCCTTGTCCGTCCGTCCGGCTGTCACCAACCTTGTGACTTTTAAAACTTTTAAACCGTAATAGCTACAGACCTGAAACTTGGTGTGTAGCTTCCTTATGATGAGTAGATGCGCAGAGTTTATTTTGATTGTTGATTTGACACCCAGGTCATGGATTATCTCCACTTTTGGACTTGGAATTTTGCCTCGTTTATTAAAGCGATATGTGATGCATCCGTGTTCTATGAACACATTTTCTAGTTGTTAATACTCTGCATTGCTTGTTTATTTCTCTTACAGATAACGTGTATTGGCTTGGGAGATTTGTTTAATAGCGGCAAGGTATGCTACTAAAACACTAAAATATTATTATTGGTAGCATTTGTAGATTTTCCCAAGAAAACCACAGATCACTGATTATAATTAAAATGTTTTGCTGATTTGTACTCCCTCAGATGTATTTCAAAACTGATCTCCTGATTTTCAATGCTGATCTACTACCCCCCCCCCCCCCCCCCCCAATATGCTTATCTGCAGTCCTGTATACTAGTATATGCCACAGTATCCCTGCTTTTCGTAAAATGCAACTAACATGGTTTTAATATAAGTGATATTTTGTGTGTTGGAATGATGGCACCTGGCACTAGATCAGTATTTTGTAGTTGGTGCTGAATTTCCAATTTTCCCACAATATAGTGTGCAGACTGGTTCAAAGCAGACACTTATCTCTATATCATTTATCTAAAAAAAAAGATTATTAGGTAGCCCGAAAATCTTTTGGGGTACACAGTACTCCAGATAAGCTGCGTATTTGCTTAAATACCCAATTAAAATTGCCAAAAACCCAATTGAAATCAGAAGTAGCGAGTATCAAAAAGCAATAAAAATGTTGTGGTACCTTTATAATGCTGCAGAAAACAATAAACATACCACAGATATAGCATATTTTTCTTATTTTCCATGAAAACACATCTTGGTATTTCATTAGAATTGTCTCCAAGACATGTTTTCATTTCGAAGCAAACTATTCAATAATTGCTGTCTGTTGGTGAGTAAAAAGTAGTGTGATTTCATTTTACCCAATTAAAATTTTGAAATACCCAATTGCTTCAGAAATGATGGAGTGACAATACTCAATTACTAATTGCTTATCTGGAGCCCTGGGTACATATAGTTGCCACCCTGTTCATCTGGGCCCGGTTGTTCAAAACATCAGTTAGCTTAACGGACTGTTAAATCCTTAACTGAATAGTTAAAATCTCTGTTTTAACAGAGATTTTAACCATTCAGTTAAGGATTTAACTTTAACAGAGATTTTAACTATTCAGTTAAGGATTTAACAGTCCGCTAAGCTAACTGATGTTTTGAACAACCTTAAATCCTTAACTGAATGGTTAAAATCTCTGTTTTAACAGAGATTTTAACCATTCAGTGAAGGATTTAACAGTCCGTTAAGCTAACTGATGTTTTGAACAACCTTTAACAGAGATTTTAACCATTCAGTTAAGGATTTAACAGTGCGTTAAGCTAACTGATGTTTTGAACAACCGGACCCTGTCTGTCTGTCCTTCACTTGTGTTAAAAGTTTTTGGCTACCTAGTACCTCTGTTATAGTAAGTCAAATTGGCTTGAAATTTCATATGCTTATTCGTGATATTTGTCATCGTCTATAATTTCAGTCCGTCTATACCACCCCACAAAACAACCCTTGCAAAGCCAACGCCCACCATACCGCCAAGCCCACCAAATAGCCCCACAAACGCACCACACCAGCCCAACCCAATCGCACGAAACAAGGAACCAATAACTCAGTTTATCCCCACAACCAACACGAGCCCACCCAACAAACCCCAGCCCACAAGCCCCAACAACAAAGCCCCACACACAAGCCCACCAATGCGGCACCTGTACTCAAGGTCAATGTTCCAAATGACTTAGAAATGGTTTGTTTTAGTGGGTCATCAAGATGATTCAAAGAGAGTGGTAACCAACATATACTTACAAATGAAAAATAAAGAAAATAGAAGAAAAAAAAATGGTTGTTTTGATACGTGCGACACAAGTATCCCACCATGAAATGTGTTAGAAGCCACGTGCTATTTCCAGACAAACCTGGTGTTTGTTTAAAAACGGCGAGGGTTGGTATTACGGGTTAGACATCAAACCGGAGACCGGGCGAAAAGTCGGGAACCTGGAACCGGACAAAGAACCAGAAGGTGTTATCAAGGCCCCATTGTTCAAAACAAACACCTACCTCCGAATGAATGGCAAGGTTATTTGGTTATACGCTGATGTAGGTTGAGAAGTACAAATGTAGCTCGTTTGTTTTAGAAAAAACCAGGGATCCGTTTGACTAAACTTCGTACGACTAAGATGGTTCGTTAAGTGCAAATTTAGGATCGTCACCCTGAAATTTCAATTGATGGATTTACATCCTATTGAGCATAGGCTGCTCTCAAATAAATGTAAATCCAATAATTTGTTTTACAAAGAAAACCAAAAAAATTGCGAATGTGAAATTTACAGAACCTATCATCAAGTTTTTGGCACTTACAAACCATTTTAGTCGTAACAAAGTATGTAACAACGGGCTCCTCTGGGACACAGCGTCTTTAATCCGCTTTGTTTATCTCCTCACCCATTCTATGCAGAGGGTATAATAGTCAATGGTCCGAATGTACGGTTAGTAACACTTTCCCTGTTTTTCAACCACGAGATCTCTTTAATACCTTTATAATTTGGAGACTACCCAACCATGGGATTTTGTACCTAAAGAAATGTGTGAGTTTTAATAAAGACATATATTTACAGAAACAGTGATCTTTTCTGGTAAATGACTTCGGTTGTTGACAAAATTTTCAATTGCAAAAAAATGCGGAATCATAATCTCCGCATTGCTATGAAAACTTCATCAACATGCCGATGCCAATTTCTTAATTAATTATCTTCAATTTTTTTGTAAAATTAATTTTCCATGAGATATCGCACATGTTCCTTAGGTACTATGCCACTTGACATGTCTCATATTTGGCCACAAACATGGGTCTCAACAGATGAATGCCTTTGTTACACAGAAAGGCCAACCTCCTAATGTCCAAGGGTCGATGTCATTTTAGGATGTTCATGTTTTCACCATGTTTGTAAGGCAAGCAAATGCGCTTAAGATATTTTCGTATTTTTTTCTTTATTTTATTTTACCTTTTTACCCCCTTCTCATATTTTTGATAATATTTTGGGCCACAATGTGTTTTACGAGGGATGGTGCTTTGTTTCACATACCATTGTAGACACGTCTGAACACACAAGGTGAAAGGCCACTTGAGTGGGCCTTGGTGTTCATTTTAATTATCAAGGTTTCCAGCGAGCGGGGATTGAACTTTAGTGACAAACTAAACCGCGTTGTTGAAATAAAATTAATTTTTGTGCTGTATGTGCAGTGCTCCCTCTGTTAAATATGTGACTAAAAAAGGGGAAAAGGGCCTTAAATGGGATTTTGTGACCAGTGTAGTCATTTGAATGAAATAGCACACCTCTTTGTAACCATGGGCCCAGTGTTGCTCAAAACCTCTGTTTTAGCTTAACATGACTGTTAAATTCCTTGAAAAACAAATTGTTAACAGTCTGTTAAGCTAACAAAGAACTTTGAGCAACCGGGTCCAGAATAACTATGTATATTGCTTGGTAAAGCATGACGGTGGGCGTTTTTCATTGATGGGATGGCGAACAGTTGCAGAAGCCAGTAGCTGATTTCACCCAACATTGCAAAGTATACTTATGCTAGCAAAGTATACTTATTTTAAAACGAGAAATTTTCAAATTTTAAGGTTAAATTTAATTTATAAAAATTTTGTTTACTGAAATTTTATTACATTATCACCAGCCATTTGCTAGATAAGTATAAAACGGTTACTTTGAAATTTTGATTGAAATCCGCCCACCTGATCAACTGTGTGCCATGCACAATGGTTTGATCTAGATCTACACTAGTCACAAAACTACACCCCCTTTTCTCCCCAGTCACATATGACCTTTCTGTTGAATGGACACCCCACCCAAAATCCAATCAATCAAATCAATCAATCTATCTATCTAACCAAACTTCTAATGTAGACGAGGATGGACAAGTGGAGCTGACCCATCGGGTATTCTGAACCGTGCGGATCCGGCTCTACAAGTGGCAGACCTATGGCGATACCAAATGACGCCCTAGACTCCCCGGAGGCGAACCTAAAGGCTCCCTGACCCAGGTGACAAATGGCAGTTAGCCCGGTCAGGGTAATTAACAACCTGGGGTTAGAACAAATCTGGCTTCCAATTCTGGAGGTTGGTTGGGTTCAGACCTCTCCTTAGGCATCAAAAATACTTTCATAGTATATTTCCATCCCACCTGGTCTGTCAGAAATGAGACTTTAAACCTGTGGTCACCACCCCGTCTCTAATAATGACCTTAGCTGTTTTGCTGGGAACGTTTAAACCCATTCACTTTCACTTTTACAACAATATTAACGCAAAAAGCGCGATAGCACTTCTACTAAGTACCTTTCGTTTGGCACAGATTAAAGGGCGTAAAGGCGGTCCTTAATGTTGGGTAGGAAATGGAGTACCCAGAGGAAAATCTAACTTGTACGGTCTGGCGACCCACCATACAACAGTGCAGTCTCCGTTTTTTTGTTCCACCTGTAAGGACAACACTTGCAAACTCAAACGCGAACGCAACGGTTTGGCTTGTAGCATTGTATATAAAATACGTTTTCTGTACACGAGTAATACACATTGCCAAACCAGTTTAGTTTAAAAGCGTTTATATACGTTGTTTGAAAAACGTATTTAAATAACGGTTCGTACACCGTGTAATTACACATTGTCCAAACCGTTTAGAGTTTTTAAAAGCGTGTTAATACGTGTTTAGCATTTCAAGGCGTATAACAACACCTTTTGGCGTATACCATAATGTAGCGAGGTGGGAAAGAGTTTGAAAAAACGTGTACAAAACCCGCCTTTACCTGGAAGCGTGTAGCTATATGAAAGCGTAGTAAACGTGTACATAACGTTTTAACGCCAGTAAACCCTATTTCGGCCCGGATCGCTTGCGAGGCGTCCCCTTTTTCGTATTCCCGTTCCCGTTTAAAATATCGCAACCAAATACATAATAAACCCTCAGATTCGAGGTTCAAAGTACAATCGGACCGGTGTGATTTAGCACTCATCAATTGATCCCTAATCCCTGATCGCCTAATGAGTCAACGGCTTTTAACCTACGACAGATGTACCTTGTTCGGTTTTATCAAAATGTTTACGAATTGTAAGAATCACCGTGAAGCCTGGCTCCATCAAGGAATCTGCGGCATTACCCTATGTACATTTTTATATACACCAAAAATGAACCCCTAACCTTCGCGAACCCTAAATACAGCTAATGTAACAGTGCTTCCTAACTTAATATGGAATAGCCAGGGCCGATAGTTCCGAGTCCAGTTACTTGGGGGTTAAATATTACGAACACAGATTAAAACACAGTGCATTGGTTTCTTTTATTTATACCGCCCCCCGCAACGATTTGTTAGGGGGGTTATACTGGAGTCAGGTTGTCCGTTCCGTCCGTCCGTACCGAGCGTCCCTGTCCGGGCCTGCGTGCCGAGACCGTTCCGTCCTTCCTGGAATAAACATTAACATCAAGAAGCAAATATTGTTATAACTTCTATTTTCCTTCAATCTAAAATGCTTGATATTACACACATGCATTCCTGTAAGGCTCTACTACCATGCTGTGCCAAAAATCCCACGACCCAGTCCAACCCCCGCAGATCCCAATGGTCAAGGTCAATACTTAGTCCGTAAACTTAACATCAGAGAAATATTGTTAATAAAAAAAAATAAATAAAAATAAAATAATAAAAATAAATAAAAAAAATAAAAATAAATAAAAAAAAAAAAAACAATTAAAAAATTATAAAAAAATAAATAAAAATAATTAAAAAAAAAAAATAATAAATATAAAAAATAAAAAAAAAAAAAAAAAAAAAATTAAAAAAAAAAAATAAAAAAAAAAAAAAAATAAAATTCGAAAAAAAAAAAAAAAAATATAAAAAAAAATTAAAAAAAAAAATAACTTCTATTTCCCTTTCATCTAAAAAGCTTAATTAAAATTTTCACACAAATGCATTCCCTGTAAGGCTCCTACTAACCATGGCTGTGCCAAAGCCTACGACCGACCAACCCCCGCAGAATCCCAAAGGACAAGGGTCAAATACTTAGGTCACTTTACAAAACTAACATCAGAAGAAAATATTTGTTTATTAAACTTCTATTTCCTTCCATCTAAAATGCTTAATATTTCACACACATGCCTTCCTGTAAAGGCTCTACTACCATGCTGTGCCAGAAATCCCACGACCGTTCACCAACCCCCGCCCCCCAGATCCCAAGGTCATAAGGTCCAAAATACTTAGTCTCTTTACAAAAACTTAACACAGAGAAATATTTTAGTTAAATAACTTCTATTTCCTTCAAGCTAAAATGCTTAATAATTTCCACAACATGCATCTTCCCTGTAAGGCACTAACTACCATGCCTTGTGGCCAAAATCCATGACCGTCCAACCACCCCGCTGATCCCAATGTCAAGGTCCAAATACCTCTTTACAAAACGTTAACAACAGCAGAGAAAATATTAGTTATAACTTCTATTTTCCTTCATCTAAAATGCTTAATATTTTTCATACACCATGCATTACCTGTTAAGGCCTTTCTAAGCTACCATGCTGTGGCCAAATCCACGACCAAGTGCCAAACCCCCCGCAGCATCCCAAGGTCAAGGTCAAATACATTAGTCACTTTACCAAAACTTAAAAAAAACATTCGGCAGAGGAAATTTATTGTTATAACTTCTATTTCCTTCATCTAAAAATGCTTAAGAATTTCACGACATGCATTCCTGTAATGGCTCTACGTACCATGCTGTGGCAAAATCCATGACCGTCCAAACCCCCAGCTGATCCCAAATTGGTCCAAGGTCCAAATACTCGTTTAACAAAACTTAACATCAGAGAAATAAGTTTATAACTTTCTATTTCCTTCATTGAACAAAATTCCTTATTATTTCACTTGTGCATTCCTCGTAAGGTTGTACTATTCATGGCCTGTCACAAATCTTACGAGTTCCAACCAACCCCCGCTGCTCCCAAGGTCAAGGTCACATACTTAGGTCCTCTTTAACAAAACTTAACATCAAGACAAATATGTTAATAACTTCTATTTTCTTTCATTGGAAAATACTTAAATAATTTCATATGCTGGACAAGCTAATCCCAGCTGATACTCAGAGAGGTCAACGTCACATACATTACCGTATAACCTTGGCTTAACGCCCCCCTCCTAATTAAACGCCCCCCCACCCCCCCCCCCCCCCTAAATAAAAAAAAATCCATTATTTCTGTTTGAAATTGGCGGTCCTTGGTAAAAAAAACATTTTTTTTTTTTTTTTTTTTATTTTTTTTTTTTTTTTTTTTAATTTTTTTTTTTAAATGGCTAATAAACGGCCCCCCCCCCCCCCCCAAACCCCCCCAAATTTTTTTAATTTTTTTTTTTTTTACCAAATGACCGCCAAATTTTCAAACACAAATAGTCTTTAAATCCTTTATGTTGTTTGTGTTTGAAAATTGGTTGGTTCCTTGGGTAATTTTTATTTTTTTTTTAATTTTTTTTTTTTTTAGCTGGCTAAATTAAACCCCCCCCCCCCCCCCCCCCAAAAAAAAAAAAAAACCCCCCCCCAAAGAAAAAAAAAAAACAAATTAAATTTTTTTAACCAATGGACCCCACCAATTTCAAACAACAAATAATCCTTAAATCCTTATTTGTTTGTTTGAAATTGAACGTCCCTTGGTAATTTTCTTTTTTTTTTTCTTTTTTCTTTTTTTCTTTTTACTGGCTAATAAAACGCCCCCCAACCCCTCCCCCCAAACCCCCCCCCCCCCCCCCCCCAATAAAAAAATAATAATAATTTTACCAATGACCGCCAAATTTCAAACACAATAATTCCTTAAACTCCCTATTTGTTTGTTTGAAAATTGACGGTCCTTGGTAACTTTTTTTTTTTTTTTTTTTTTTTTTTTTTTTTTTTTTTTTTTTTCTTTTTTTTCTTTTGTTTTTACCTGGCTAATAAACGCCCCCCCCCCCCCCCCCAAGAAAAAATAAAAAAAATAATAATTAATTTTAAAGCCAAATGACCGCCAATTTCAAACACAAATAATCCTTAAATCCTTATTTGTTTTGTTTGAAATTGGCGGGTACCTTTGGTAATTTTTTTTTTTTTTTTTTTTTTTTTTTTTTTTTTTTTTTACTGGCTAATAAACGCCCCAACCCCCCCCCCCCCGTTTGTAAAATGTAACGGCCTCCGGGGGCGTTATTCAATTTCGAGGTTATTAACAGGTAGTCCTTTACCTTTAACAAAACTTAACATCATAGAAAATCGGTTATTATTAACTTCTATTTGCTTGCTCGATTCTGCTTCACCCATTTCACACACTCATTGCTCCCGAATGGACCTCCCTAAACCACCCCTGTTGACAAAATTCAGCGTTACATTAATGCCGCTCTGCCGGCTAATCAACCCAGAGTCAGAAGGTCCACAAGCCCACACACTTGGAAATTTGTACATATTTATTTAGGGGGAACCATGGGCCCCACCCACCCACCCCCCCCCGCGGGGGGTAAGAATTCCTGTAAGCCGCGCTTACTGGACCAACTCTATGTTTATTTTAACAATCAATCAGATAAATGGCGAGACTAGGTAACTCTCAGTAGCTTTACAACGCAGAAGCCAGTCTATTTCAGTCACTAATTCTCCGCTATATACCTGTCTTCCCACGCGTAGTGTTTAAGATTAATCGATATTTGGAGAAACTGAATACACAGCGAGCCTGCACACCATGGTTTTAAACACGGATAAATGGCCCCGCGGATATGTTGCCATAAATTAACTTGGTGGTCAAAACCGGTAAATTTTAACAATGGGTTTATAAGCGAAATAGCAAGCCGACTGGCAATGTTTCTTTTTTCCTCAGGAACCACCGATTTTTAAGACTAGTTTTTATTTTCCAAATCTCAATCGGTCCCTGAGAGTTTCAAAAATCGGGTCCAGATAACCGGAAAACTGAAAATTTTTAGAAGCCCTGGCAATGAGTTTAGAAGTATAATACACACAAACATACGAAGAACGATTTGAGCATGAGGCATTCTAATTACGCGATACAACGGTTGGCATAACCAAAACGTTAGTAATGCGTTTAAAACCCCGTGAAAAACGATTATTTATGTATCAACACGGTTTCATCTGTAAACGGTGCTGTGGTACATGTTTAGAAAGCCGTGTAACCATTCGTCCAAAGAAAGCGTTTAACAAACCGGTTGGTAACACGGTATTACAACCTTTTGAAAACTTAATAGCGTTGTTACAACCGTTGTATACGTTTAACAACCGCTGTACACGGTATTACATCCGCTTTTTGAAACTCAATAGTGTTGAACATGTGTGGTTTGTTTTCGAACTTTCGCGCATTGCGCAAGAGTGGGAAAACGCCAACGCATGGCCGAAGGAAACGTATTTACACGTAGAACGACACCACCAGTTTGAAACGCAGCTAACGGAAAACTTCCATCCACGGTATAACGCCAACGCACAACACTCTTTGTACATCGTATAAAAAACCCGGAACATTTTTGACAGAAACCGGGAACGCTCATAATATATCATAAGTTATGTAATTAAAATGCTTATTTAATTAACCATTTTTTATGCGGGTTACTAATTCTCCTGTATAAAAAAAAATTTTAACCAACATTTGTTTTGGTTTTCTATTTTCGTTTAATTTCTCAATGAAAAAATAAAATAATAAAAGCGAGACAGTTCATGAAACCGTGTGGCAACTAACATATAAACCGGTACTTTTGTGGAGAAATAAAGATTTTTTTTTAGATAAAAACTGTGAATGATGTGAAAGATGAAAGCGGTTTTAGAGCTTAATTTCATGGTGGGATTACTGGGGCCCGTTTCACGAAACCACGTACTGACTATTAAAATGTTCGTAAGTGCAAATTTAGTGTCGTCTATAAATTTCAAGTGATGTACTTTACATTTATTGAGCATCAGGCTGCATATCGCAGCCTATGCGCAATAAATGTTAAATCAAATAATTTTGGCCCAAAAAAAACATTGGCGATATGGAACTTTACAGACTATAAAATAAATTAATTTTCCCATTTAAAAAAACATTTTAGTTTAGTCCCGTAACAAAGTTAAGTGTACAGGGTACCTACCAATTAATCCGGCCGGACCAATCAATTTATCAGGACAAATCAAAAATAGCTGTTAATTAAAACGCATTCATTCAATTTGATCCGATTTTGCAACGTAACCAACATCTAAGTTCACACAGGTTGATGGCTGTTTCCTATGCCAGTGTGAAGAAAATATATCGCCAATAAGGTAAAACAATTTTTAGTAAAAATTTTGCTGTAAAACATTCCCCCCAACTATGTCCACTAAGTTGTTTTTACAAACATCCAAACGTCGCGCGGAGGGGGCCTTGTAATCTGGTCACAGCGCGATCGTGCATAATTTTGAGGCCAGGCCTATAAGAGTTTTTCAATACACTGTTGTTGTGAAGTAATGCAGACGATACGATGCATTCCTCCAATATAATTTTCAGGCTGTTTAATACACAATGTACAATACAGAGCAGATAGGAAGGAATGCGAAAATGTATCATGATAGAAAAAGAACGAAGAGCTACTTATTCAAAAACAAATAATAATTGTTTCAAGGCCAAATCGCCCCAAATCATTTCGGACCCAAGCCATTACACACTATTTCGCACCCATATTAATTTGTGGGTAAAAATGGACAGGTGCGAAAACACCAGTGTACGAAACGATCATTACCACGGATTTTCCACCAAATTATGAAGAGCTGAATCGAGTGCGCCCATTACTTCATTGCAGAGTTGTTCTATAAATTCTATAAATACGATGTTTTCCAAGAAGGGAATGGTGATTGTTTTTTCTGCAAAACAACACAATGCTGCTTATACTGGTTTTCAGGCGATAAAATTATGATTTGAAGGTGAGAATACAAGTTTATATAAGACGGTTATACATTTGTCCGGATAATTGATTGTCGATGTTAATTTTGGGGCAATCTTACGACTGATGATCTGACCCAATTTTAAGTGAGAAAGATGGCACAGTTTGCTCAATAGTTTGCATGCGTTGAGAAAGCAAGAACCGACAATTGTTCTGTGAAAATTTGATGTCCGTAGCCGCTATTTTAAGAAAAATATCATAACAAAACAGCCATCTAGAGGATCCCTGTACACAGGTTTCAAAATTAACCAACATTTATTTTATAATTTTCTTTATTTCTCAATTAAAGGTACATGCCCACTCAGTGGGCACAAAATGTTCTTTATAGGAATTAAATAAGTGTATAATTGTGTCACTATTCCGAAAGTTCTAAAAATTACAAGTGCTCGATATACAGATATAATCATGTAGTAATATTTATTTTACTGATAGTGACTTGCAGGCTATTTTCATATGCAAATGAGGCATGATATTTTTTTTAATTATTTATACTAATTAAATGTGTCACCTGAAAAATAATATTTTCGACAGATTATAAAGTGTGATCATTGCACATCAAAAAATAAATACAGAGAATAAATAGTATTGTCCGTTAACATTTTAAGGAAACACAGTTATCGCCCCTGATATCTGTGTGGAAATTTGCATCTGATCTAAAATGTATAATAATGCCAATTAATACGTGCGGTAATGGTGAATGAATGTTTATTTTTGCCAGAAAATGTCATATCTACAGAATATACAAAACTATCTGTCTCCCTATAATATAACCTACTGAGTGGGAATGTACCTTTAAAGTACATATTGTTACCACTCATTTCACCGTCTCAACCGTCATTAACGTTAGGGTAAATGTATTATAACTTCTGTTTCCTTTCATGGAACACCTTGTTATTTCATACATGCATTCCTCAGATGACCCTATATCATGCTGTAGCAAATCCATGACCCACCACCCAACCCTTACCCCAAGGTCAAGGTCACAAACGTGGCACGTTCATAAACTTAACATTGGGGTAAATGTCTTATAACATCTGTTTCCTTTCATGGAAAGCCTTCACATTTCATACATGCATTCATCTGATGATACTCTATCGGGCTATAGCAAATCCATGACCCACCGCACTTCCCTTACCCCAAGGTCAAGGTCACAAACTTATCACATTCATAAACTTAACATTGGGGTAAATGTCTTATAACATCTGTTTACTTTCATGGAACGCCTTGATATTTCATACATACTTTCCTCAGATGATCCTCTATCATGCTGTAGCAAATCCACAACCCACCATCCAACCCTTACCCCAAGGTCAAGGTCACACACTTAGCATGTTCATAAACTTAATATTGGGGTAATTGTTGTGTAACTTCTGTTTCTTTACAGGGAACGCTTTGATATTTCATACATGCATTCATCTGATGATCCTCTATTGTGCTACAGCAAATCCATGACCCACCCCCCACCCCTTTCCCCAAGATGAACATCATAAACTTAACGTTGGAGTAAATGTCTTTTTATAACTTCTGTTTCTTTACAGGGAATTGCCTTGATAATTTCATACTATGCATTCAATCTGATGATATCTCTATCCATTGCTATAGCAAATACATGACCCACCCCACCCCTTTCCTTTCCCCAAGGACAAGGTCACAAACTTAGCACATTCATAAACTTAACGTTGGGGTAAATGTCTTATAACATCTGTTTCCTTTCATGGAACGCCTTGATATTTCATACATGCATTCATCTGATGATACTCTATAATGATATAGCAAATTCATGACCCACCGCCCACCCCTTACCCCAGGGTCAAGGTCACAAACTTAGCACATTCATAAACTTATCGTTGGGGTAAATGTCTTTTTATAACTTCTGTTAACGCCTTGATATTTCATACATGCATTGGGTTAAATTTTGTTTTACTTCTGTTTTCAGGGAGCATTGATATTTCATACATGCATTCATCTTAATATGCTATATCATGCTATAGCAAATCCACGACGCACCTTCCACCACTGACCTCAATGTCAAGGTCCACCGCACAACCCTTAACCCAATGTCAAGTTATATAATATTCATGTTTTTTATACAACTGTGCCAAGTTTGAGTGAAGGCTGCTAACAGGCGAGCTTCGTTGTCTTCTGACAACTCTTGTTCAATGACTTGTGAACTGCTGCACCGATTTCGATAATATTTGGCTACAATGTGTGTCTAGGGATGGTGCTTTGTTTTGCATACAACCCACGTCCGACCGCCCAAGGTCAAGGTCACCGACGACTTATTTTCACATTGTTTATGAGGCAAATGTGTTATATGTTTTTTTTTCTTCAATAACTTCATGAACCCCTTCACCGATTTTGATAAAATTTGGCCACAATGAATGTGTAGGGATGGTGCTTTGTTTTGCATACAACACACGTCCTACCATTGTAGGTCAAGTCAATGAGAACTTCTGTTCACCTTGTTTAAATTACTTTGTTTATGGCAGTCCTGTCCGTCCTTCCGTCGGTCCGTCACCTACCTTGTGACTCGTAAAACTTTTAAACCGTAATAACTACAGACCTGATACTTGGTATGTAGCTTCCGTATGATGATGAGTAGATGCGCAAAGTTTATTTTGATTTTTGATTTGACCCCGGGTCATGGATTATCTCCCCCTTTTCGACTTATAATTTGGCAAGTTTGCCTTGTAACTCGTAAAACTTAAACCATACTAGCTACATACCTGAAACTTGGTATGTAGCTTCTTTATGATGAGTATATGCGCAAAGTTCAGATTTTTTATTCGACCCTTGGGTCATGGATTATCTCCCTCTTTTCGACTTAGAATTTTCCAATTTTGGCTTGTAAGCCGAAAAACTTTTAAACCCTAATAGCTACACATCTGAAACTTGGTATGTAGTTTCTTTATGATGAGTAGATGCGCAAAGTTTTTTTCAATTTTTTATTTGACCCCGGATCATGGATTATCTCCCCCTTTTCGACTTAGAATTTGGCAATTTGGCCATGTAACTCGTCAAACATTTAAACCGTAATAGCTACAGACCTGAAACTTGGTATGTAGCTTCCTTGTGATGAGTAGATGTGCAAAGTTTATTTTAAATTTTGATTCGACCCCCAGGTCATGACTTATCTCCCCTTTTTGACTTGGAATTTTGCCTCGTTTATTATCAAAGCGATATGTGGGGCATCCGTGTTCTATGAAAACATTTTATAGTTATTATCAAAGCTGCCAGCGAGGGGATTAGCTTTGTAATAACAATGCCTTTGTTCATTTAGTGTAATTAATACCTTGGAAATGAAGGTACATTCAACTAAAATAAATATGTAAAATAAACGAGAGAGAGAGAACCGTGTTTAATATATAACTCAGATTGGCTCGCTGACGATGAACCGGAAGTCCGAGCTGTTGGTGTCCCAGCCAGGCGGCACCTATGTCACCCTCGTCCACCGGCCACAGGGCGCTGACACGCCCAATGGAGCCAGGTATTTGTTAAACAGAAAAAATTAAATAATTTCTTTATTTCTCATCGGAAGTATATATGGTGACCTCTATGTGAATTGTCTCGTCGATCCGGTTCAAATGGGTGGTCACAACAAATACTTTGGTTGAGAAATAAGAAAAATAAAAACAAAATATTTTGATATTTGTGTACAATAATTTCTTTATTTCTCAACAGAATCAGAAGTATATGTGGTGACCACCATTTGAATCGATATACAATTTAAATACACACATATAAACCTACGTCACCCTCGTACATCAGCCACAGGGCGCTGACACGCCCAATGGAGTCCGGTAATTGTTATACAGAAAAAAATATATAATATCTTTATTTCTCATTGAAAGTATATATCGAGACAGTTCAAATGAGTGGTCACAACATATTCTTTGGTTGAGAAATAAGAAAAATAGCATAGAAAATATTTTGAATGCAATGGATTAACACCAAACATTGACTGACCGATATATAAATACACACCTCTAAACCTACGTAACCCTTGTACATCGGCCACAGGGCGCTGACACGCCCGTTGGATTCAGGTAATTGTTAAACAGTTAAATAATTTCTTTATTTCTCATCATTAGTTTTGAACGAACCTTGATATCAGTTCTTATTTCTTCACTATTAGCTACTCATTTTCCAACCATTTTTGTCGCACCTGCTTGCGTACAGCACAATATAGTCGGTACATTGGCGTACGTCTGTACATACGTGCGTCTGGGCTAAAGTTTTTGGTTATTTTTTTCGGTATACAGTCAGGATTCGGTACAACGGCATAGTATGTCGGAGACGAATGTGCCGTTATAACAGATCTGCCGTTATAAAGTATCGGCGATATTCTCCTCTGAATCAAGCTGTCGTGAAAACGTCGGTAATTTGTACCTGTCGGTAATTGGTAACAACGCATAGCGACACCATTTACCGTCCGTTTGCACTAATTCGGCATTATCAGATAGCTGAATCGGCTGAATTAAATATTTATTTGTCACCACATTGATGAAGCAATGCATATGTATCCAAATTTATATCCATAAACCAAACAACATTAAAAAATATTGACCCGGGATTTGACCCTCTTGCTAATTGGCACTACGCGTGGTGAATACTGGATAATCTGTGAAGTTGCCTTTTTTATTGGTAGAAATTCGCACAAATGCATGAAGAAAAGAAACACAGATTTTTAAGAAACAGTTTGTTTTAATTTACATGCTAAACTTAAATAAAAACATGTAGAGTTGTTTCCCTTTCAATATTTACAATCGTCACATGACAATTCGTCCCAACCTGAATTCGTCCCAGAGGTAATGTTACAGTTCCAAATGTATTGTTTCGTACCACCGCAAACTCACCCTTATATGTCAACTAGCAATCTTATATGTCAACTAGCAATCGTAAGTGAAACAATGTTTGCATCCTACGTCCCGAACGTATTGTGTGAAATTAACCCATCAGATGGAAATTGTAGCCAATGTAGATCCAGATTAGATGTCACAATAATTAGGCATAATTATGGTCACAACGGTCACACATAATTTTACACTGGTTTAACCCTTACTACGCTGAATTAAATATTGTCGTCTGCTGGAAATGTTTTATTATACCCCCACAAACAAAGTTTGAGGGGGTATATACGAGTCAGCTTGTTGGTCGGTCGGTCTGTCTGTCGGTCTGTTGGAAATTCCCTTCCCCTCTATATCTTCTACACCCATGCATGGATTATCAAATGGCTTGGCACAAATGTTTCTCATGATGAGAAGGTGTGTCGCGATCAATAACCACGCACCTACGTCCAAGGTCAAGGTCACAGTTGAAGGTCAAAGGTCAAACCTATTGCAGGCGGCAGACAGATAAACTGCATAGTTTGTGTACACAACTCCTCTGAAACCGTTCAGTGGATTGATCTGAAACTATACACACTTTTTATGCCGAACAAATATTTTTTTTACAAAAATATCATCCTTTTAACTTAGCCATTTTTTCTATTTTTATTAAATTGATTCATTGCGTTCTTGACAAACTCGGCACAGAGTTTTTAATCAAAGTCATATTAATCAATTACTTGTGTAAGATCCTCTATAACTGATGAATGAATTTTTAAATGTTTTCAGATTATCTCATTTTCATTGACCACGTACGCAGGTAAAAGGTCAATGTCACACGTCTCTAAGGCCAGCATTAAATAATCATCATGAAATTTTTATTCAAACCTATAAAACTCCGGATAAACTTCTAATGTTAAGCTATTTGTAAGTCCAACTCTTTGTGGGGCTATTATGATCACTCCTGTGATAGTTCTAGTGTTCAATATTTCTCGACAAAAACATGGTTTTGACAGCACTTGAGAATCGTCTCCAGTGGAGACGATTCTCATGTGCTGTCAAAACCAGTTTTTTGTTAAGAATTCAAGCAAAAATGAAAAACAGCAGTCGGCAATTTCCGTCAACAGCGTAGGAAGGGTTACCGGTAAAAGAAATTCTGCATTGTTTTCTGCTTACCTACACCAACAGTGTCCAATGTGCGCATCGCCTTCCACAGGGCAGCCAAATGTTCAGATCCGACAGAAGGGTTCTGCTCAAAGAAAATTGGTCGATTTACTTACCACGTGATCTGTTTAAACTAATCCTTTGAAACCCTACTGCAGCAGAATGGTGATTAGTTAAAACCATTTAATGACATAATTTGCCCCCAACCTATTATAGGATCTATAATTACATGTAGGCTATAGCTATAATTATAGCGAGATCAATAGCCAGTATCGACTGGCATGTTGTTAATTGGCACCGATTGCGGATTATGACACACCTGGACACATCAAGGTCGTCTTCCAGTGGTCATCCATGACAAACATCAATTATCTGGATGTTTGCATTTGTATAGACTACGCTGGTTCCCTCACTTATCGTCGCCGGTTCTCAAACTGACCACCGCCGGTAACCAGCGGACGAACAGTGGCACCGTTGTATCGTACATAAATCGATAATGAAAAAGGTGATTGGTTTGCTGGAATTCCTTGCCGTTGCCGTTTTAACAAACAGTTTAAATAACAAGCCAATTCGTTTGTCGGTAAATTGTGCATTTATCAGACAAATGAAAATAGCTGTTAATTAAACGCATTCATTTGATCCGATTTTGCAACAAACACATCTAAGTCACTCAGGTGCTTGCTGTTTCCATGCCAGTGTGAAGAATATATCGCCAAGGTAAACATTTTAGTAAAATTTGCTGAAAACATTCCCCAACTATGTCAACAAGTTGTTTACAACGTCAAAAGTCATGCGGGGGCTTGTATCTGTCACTGCGCATGCGCATAATTTGAGGCCCCTATAGAGTTTTTCAATACTCTGCTGTGTGAAGTATGCAGACGATACGATGCATTCCTCCAATATCATTTTCAGACTGTTACACAATGTACAATACAGAGCAGATAGGAAGGAATGCAAAAATGTATCATGATAGAAAAAGAACGAAGAGCTACTTATCCAAAAACAAATAATAAATGTTTCATGGCCAAATCGCCCCAAGCCATTTCGGACCCAAGCCATTACACACCAGTTCGCACATTTGTAATTCGTGGGTAAAATCGACAGGTGCGAAAACACCAGTGTATGAAACGATAAGAATTTCCTTTATGTGCCTCATTACCGCGGATTTTTCTACCAAATTATGAAGAGCTCAATCGAGTACGCAAATTACGTCATTGCAGAGCTGTTCTATAAATACAATAAATTCTATAAATACGATGTTTTCCAAGAAGCGAATGGTGATTGTTTTTTCTGCAAAACTACACAATGCTGTTTACATTGGTTTTCAGGCGATAAAATTATATGATTTTAAGGTGAGAATACAAGTTATAAGACGGTTATACATTTGTCCGGATAATTGATTGTCAATGTTAATTTTTGGGCAATCTTACGACTGATGATCTGACCCAATTTTCAGTGAGAAAGATGGCACAGTTTGCTCAATAGTTTGCATGCGTTGAGAAAACAAGAACCGACGATTGTTCTGTGAAAATGTTATGCCCGTAGCTGCTATTGTAAGAAAAATATCATAAAAAAACTGCCATTTTTGTCCGATAATCAAGAGGATCCCTGTACTATCAAGCCTCGGCGGACGCGACATGCGGGTCGCGGCCATCTAGTTCACAACTGTTGTCAATGACTGCCAGTATTAAAATGACTATTTTGCATTCATATCGAGTGAATAGTATAACGATGCGTAGACATATCAATATATATTGAATAGATATTGTTGATACCACTGTTGATTAGCAACTCCACTTGGTTGGCGAGAAACTGATTAAAGTGCATTACATTTGAGACACCACTTGTATTATCTATTTCAGTGCGGAGCCGCGGATGTCGTACGACCCGTTGATCTCGAGTCGGGCCCGCAACAGCAACATCTCCACGGAGATTGTGGGCAACATTCGGAAGGGGCCGGGGCAGTCAGACGGAGGGCCCGAGATCTTGTATGCCCTTTGTACCCTTGATGGTAGGGTCACGTAGGGGCCAGCGATTAATAGAGGTCAATAATCAGGCTTGAGACTTTTCCTCTTTTAGGCTGATTTCAGACTTTTTATATGACCGTTTTAAAAAAACGGTACGTATTATGTTTTATAGCGGGGCAGGCGGGCGGTGGACAGAAAAACTGCATAGTTTGTGTACACAACTCCTCTGAAACCGTACCGTCAATTGATCTGAAACTATACACACGTCTTCTACACATATTGAAGATGTACACCTTGTTGTTTTTATGCCAAATTATTATACATGTATATATTTTTGACAAAAATATCACCTTTTTAACTAATTTTTTCTACATTTTTGTATACAAGTCTATATAGGGTACAGAGTGTGTGTACACAACTCCTCTGAAACCGTTCAGTCAATCGATCTGAGACTATACATAAGTCTTCTACACATTTTTTCTACATTTTTATCCAATTCGGTATACCTGTTTATCACAAGAAGAGAACAAAATAATGCTATTAATGTTTCTTGCCTTGGTGACAGCTTCACATTTCTTCACTGTCTGGCCCATCTTTGATGGGCGTATTTTGTGACTTGTTGGGGGGGGGGGTGGGTGGGGGTCGGAGTGGCTTCAGCATCGTTACAGTACATGTCAGACTTGTTGCGCAGATGGTTGGTTTCTTGCCTGAATAATTGTTTTGTACCGACAAGGCATTTGCAGGCGCGACACCGCTTCCGTGGCGGAATTCTTGTCTCATCTGCTGTTTATTTTTTATTTTCTTGATGATAACATGTTTGTTGCTAAATACTAAGATAAGAATGAAAAACAACAGACGACAATATCCAGTTCCCACATTTTAAGGGTTAAACTTCTTTGTATTTAAAGCATTTAAAGTATTTAAAGCATGCACTTCTCTGATCATTTATTTCATGCCTGCTTTACCACATGCCTGTGGTCATATGATCAAATTCCTCGGAAGGTGCGACACGACTTCCGTTGTGGAATTCTTGTTTCTTGAGTATATTCTGTGTAACTTGCACAAATATTTGCCCTTGGTTGTTGGAAATTGTCCTTGAATGTTTTTGAATAGTCCTTGGATATTCCAATAAGCGTGGAAACTGTGTCTTTTTACAGAAAAAATTGTACGATTAATACTAATCTGATTATGTTTAGAGGCTGGGGATGAGCGATGCTGGTGTAATTTATTATATTTTTGCTGAATTCTGTTTTAATTTTGAGATCCGCCCCCCACCCCTGAAAATCTTGGCTGTTGACAGGCCATTAAACACCATTAAATAAATGACTTGTTTCAGGAACCCTGGTACTGGTGGAGAATGGCAGAATTATGTGGTCACTTCAGGTTGACCATCAGCTGTTCTCGCTGAACAAACTGGACGTCACGGTAAGTATTACTTATTCAATGGTCTGTGTTGGTGTTCGTGGCCAGTGTCAGAGTAAAAACCTTGATTTTCATGATCATAGAGAATACCAGTGTATCAGACTCGGCTCGGAAACGGTAGGAATTCCTCAGCTTGCCGTGGAACTCCTACCGTTTACGAGTCGAGCCTGATAAACTTGATATCAACAGACAATTATCAGGTAACATTTTATGCTAGCCGATGATCAAATATAAAATAGTTTTTGTTGAAAAGGATGCTGACTTGTTCACATTGCGCCATTACACTGACGTAATTCAGTAACGTCGCATGACACCGTTCCACCAATGAAACGTCAGTTTTCGATTTGTTGTAACCCGGATATTTGTATCCGGTCAATGCCTGATACAACATTATGTTATCAGTCTGTATTTTGTATTTTGGCCAATACAAAGATTGTTACCAGGGCCCGGTTGCTCAAAACATCCGTTAGCTTAACGGACTGTTAAATCCTTAACTGAATGGTTAAAATCTCTGTTAACCATTCAGTTAAGGATTTAACAGTCCGTTAAGGATTTAACAGTCCGTTAAGCTAACTGGTGTTTTGAACAACCGGGCCCTGATGAAAGCATATATTCGGTCAATGTCTAGGTGAGGGTGGCTGGTTGGAAGCATATATTCGGTGAATGTGTAGGTGAGGGTGGCTGGTTGGAAGCATATATTCGGTGAATGTCTAGGTGAGGGTGGCTGGTTGGAAGCATATATTCGGTGAATGTGTAGGTGAGGGTGGCTGGTTGGAAGCATAAAGGGTAAATCAACTGTGGGGTGCATGCTTACCGGAATCCCGATATCCCTGTAGCCGATTTCATGAAAATTGCAAAGTATACTTATCTAGCAAAGTATACTTTGAGGGAGTAATCATTGATTTTTCCGAAATGCATTATTTCATACAGAACTAATGATTGCATATATTTGATGTCAGATTAAAACTATGCAGAATTATTATACTGAATTTATTTGACCACTCATTATTATAAACTTATAACAACGTTAGTAAATTCTTGATTATTTTATTTTCTGGGTCTTCCTATTCTCGTTTTTACAATTTATGACCCATATAATCATATCAATTTGTGGAATCTATATGGCCATAGCAGCTCAACAATTTTGACAATACAAGGTGTGCCTCATTCATGTCAAATATATATCCCATAATAATGGCTGTAGTGATGCTGAAGAATCAGCCAACGGACAGTACCCAACCGGTTAGCCGTGGAGAAGGACCACCCCTGTACCGAGACCTCACCATCACGTTTATGAGTCACACCAGTCATTTTCTGCTATAATTCCGCCACAGAATTCATTTCGACAAAGAAATTATATAATTAACCACCAATTTTAAAATATTCTCAATGACCTAAAGCTGCTATGACAATATAAATAATGTATTAAATCAACAATCGGATACATGTATTTCAATTCTTTATACAATGGGAACCGGTATGTGGAGGCGCCTTCGTAGAACACGAATGTCGTTGATACAGCTGTGATGTTCTTGTATCCAACAAATTGCCACGGCGCCGACATCGACCCACCGTCCGACCACGTTGTTGAAAAACATATCCTACAATGATAATGAAAAACTCGGCAGTATGTTTGCACCAATATCAAAAACAGGGTGCCCAAACTGGAATATTCTTATTTTATTGGCAGCCCTGTAAATGAATTATGACATGTCATGATTTGGATCTGATTTTCAGGATTCATGACAAACTTTAATTATAAAATTCTACATGAGACATAACTAAAAACCATGCTGCAAACGGACATACTGAGCACCAATGATAGATTAATTATTGGTATTTCATGGCGAGTTGCAAAGCGTTTGATTTTATTAAAAGACAATACTATAACCAGACTGAAAGAACAGTGTTATGACATAGACGTCTTTATTGTAAAGAGGGTATATTACATCTAATGTAGAAATATGCCAATCGTTCTACTCTACATACTTCATGGAAATTTATTTGAACCTCCATAACTTTTCACAGGCGATATCCCGGTGCAGATTATATAGATATCATGTAAATAGACCGGCATATTGCCAATAAATATAACGTTTGTTATATTAATATGGGTGGGATGGGAAGGGTTTATCAGTTTGGAGGTCAAATCGGAAAGGAACTGTCAGCTGTCTAAATCATACACGCATGCGCTGTGACCACATTACTGATTCGCCCACTCATCGATTTGCCCCAAACGTGCTCATATCCGCGGTATTTCGTATCGGAAGCGCACGTCTATCGAACCGTCTTTATTCGGGCAAATAAAAACGGCTATTGCTTAAATTTGGCAATAGCAGCACTTATTACATTATCACAGCCAAAATGGCTGTGATAATGTATTAATAAATTCAGTATAATAAAAATTAATAAATTTATCCTAAAATTGAAAATTTCTTCCTCAAAGTATACTTTGCTAGGAAAGTATACTTTGCAATGTTGGTGAAATAGTCTTCTGGTTTGGCCCTCAGGTACATTTTGACTTGTAACTTGAGAGTTGAATCCAGTTATAGCCATTATAAAAGTAGTAAGATTAGTACTAATCCTATTATTTTTAGGGAGTGGGGCTACATGACTGGTGTGGTGATGACCTGGCACCAGATTAGGTTATAAAATCCGGGTTGAATATATAATATTTTGTAAACATCCAGGTGTGATTTTGGGATTTCCCCCCAATGCCATTCATACATGTGAACTATTGGATTCGACTCTGTGAACCAGTAGCCTATTTCACCAACATTGCAAAGTATACTTATCTAGCAAAGTATACTTTGAGGGAGAAATTTTCAATTTAAGGATAAATTTATAAATTTTTATTTTACTGAATTTATTTATTAATACATTATCATGTGATAATGTAATAAATTCAGTATAATAATTCTGCATACTTTTAATCATCAAATATTTGCAGTCGTTAGTTCTATATTAAATAATGCATTTTCGGGAAAATAAATGATTACTCCCTCAAAGTATACTTTGCTAGATTAGTATACTTTGCAATTTTGATGAAATTGGCTACTGGCCTAAACTGGCCTTAGCTGTTGACAGACCATTAACCCTTTCAACACTACAGACCTCTTTTGTGTTTGCAAACAGTGTAGATCCAATTGAGCCAGCTCGTGATGAGCCGTCTCTTCAGGATCTGCACTTTTTGCAAGTAATTTTCATATATTTTAGAGAAAAAAAAGACAACCTTCCTATAAATGGACTTGTGCGAAAATAATTTTGTGATGATGGGGTTGGTCCTTAAATTAACAAATCACAGTTCATTCCAGTTATTTAGGGTTGAAAGGGTTAAATATATAAATAAATGTATAAATGCCTATGAAGTTACCTGATAAACATTATGGCCCATACAGGGAAACGGTAAAGATGAAGTGGTCTGTTGCTCCTGGGACGGACAGACGTACATCGTGAATCATGGACGCGAGGCCGTCAGATACCAGTTTGAGGACAATGTCGTTGCGTTCACTGCAGGTGGGTGCAAAGTTTGAAGGAACCAGAAAAATAGTATGGTGCCTTCTTATGCTGATTACTGCTATGCAATTCATGCCTCTTCTATATGGTTTTTGTCCAGCGAGCTTGCGGACAGCATGATATAGTCGGCACATTGGTGTACGTACGTGCGTCAGGGTTAAAGTGTTTGGGTATACTATCAAAGCCTCGGTGGGCGTGAGATACATCTAGAACCCTTTCACGCCTACATATCAGATATTGCTACATCCATGCTCGTGGCAATTCCTTTAAGCAGATAAGGTGTTTTTTTAAATACAGTGCGACCCCGGTAGTACACGCTTCACTATAACACGGTTTTGGTTAGTACATGATTGTGCCTTGGCTCCCGATTTTTTTGCCTATTTGTATATAAAAATCGTGTTAAATTTGTATTAACAGACTAACGTCAGAAATCGTGTTATATTTGCGATGATATTGCTGCCAAAAGTGGTATTATATTGTTAACTATGGATTGCGGTATGTATTATCTCTGTGTGTTTGAAGTTAAGAAATAAAGGTAGTACATGCCTGTACGTACATTAGTACAATTCCGCATTTCCTCTTCTTCCAACGTCATTTACAGAAAATATCACAGTAACATCAAACAATACTACAAGGTCCGATTTTATTTTGAAGTCTGCCAGAAACCAGAACACACATATCATCAGCAGATTTCTCCACGACCCAACATTCCTTTCATATCTTTGCCCCGTGCAGGCACCGGGGCGGGATCAACTGATCCTGAGAATAGTGCTGCAGTAGCCATTGCTTGTCGTAAAAGGCGACTAAACTGGCTTAACGATTGGGTTCATACTTTCCGGAACCCACTATACCGGATTTGGCCCTCATGTACATTTTTGGCTTTCTTGTACGTGAGAGTTGAGTCAGGCTATGCCCCATATATAAAAGTAAGATTAGCGCTAATCCTATTACTTTTAGGGGATGGGATAAATGATGCTGGTGTGGCGAGGGCCTGGCACTAGATCAGGTTGTTCTAATTTCAGGACTGAATATATATTTTGATTGTAAATATTGAGTTCTGAAGTTGGGATTTACCCCCCTCGGACAGGTGGATATGGGACACGACCCCGTTGACCCGTCTGCGTGTAGACTCCCTGAGGCTTGTACCTCTATGTCAGAAAAGCGGACGTTAAACCCTATTCACTCACTCACTCACTCCTTTCATATCTAAAGCTAGACATAGCACTATGGCTTTGCTACCGCGAAATATGGCGACAGATCTGCGTATAATCCAGTGTTTTTTTTTTATCCATTCCTTTCGGAATACACATTTACGGGTATGAAATTATTAAATAATTTATTTTTATTTTTGTTATTTCTCAATGAAAGTATATGTTGTGACCATTCATTTGAACCGTCTCGACGAGACGGTTTACATGGTGGTCACGGCATATACTTCTGAGTGCATAGAAGGAAAATATTTTTTCCGCAAACATAAGCGTATCCTCTGACAGCATGAAATGGGTTACTGCATGATTGCCCCATGATGCGATGATGAAAGTCGCACGTTCGCGACGTATGCAGCACATCAAAAGGCGTGTTGACCAATCAGTAACATTTCAAAACATAGCCTAAAGGTCACACAGTTTACAGCCTCGTGCTGAATGACGTCATACGATAAACACTGTTAGTTGACACGGCTGGGTGTTATCGATTTTTTGCACAAAGCAACACATAAATCTCGTCTGTGTAATATGTGTCGGGTGTAATTGCATCTCGGATTTGGAATTCATATCCACTTGCACTATTACAATAGAATCGACTTATGCAAATTACATTGAAAACTGACATAAATTTCGGAGCAGACATTATCGTATTTTGCCTATATTGAATTTCAAAATCGGTCCTATCAGACTAGTCCATTTATAAAAAAGGGGTGTACAGGTCTGTGGCATTGAAAGGGTTAACATAATTACCTGCGGGGTTTGAGTATACACAGATTGCAACGCATGAGCTTTGGGCTGATGGAACAAGATATTGGTAATTGGGTCATTGCGTCATCGAATCATGATGGCTACACGTGTTTACAATAATGCATTGCATGGACCTGCGTAGATCTACATTCTACATGGATAAATTATAAAATAAAACATGACAGTAACAATTCTTAGTCGATTCAATATATTTATTACATGCGAAGATAACAGTGAAAACATTACATATGACATGTAGATAGAAATTTATGGCATATTATAGGCATTGGCGACGTCGTACATTCACAAAGTGTACATGTATTTGTTGTTGACATGATGCGTCTTGGGCGAGTACGGATATTCCACTGTTCGGATAAGCAACAAGGTCGTATGTCGCCGGACTTCCGTGCAATAGAGGGGTCGCACTGTATATGTATCTGAAAAATAAATACTGCAAATCCTGTAAGGGCTATTCCAGGAAAAATTATCTGGGGGGGGGTCGGACCGCACTTTTATTTTTGACCTGTGGGTGGGGGTTGTCCGACAAAATTAATTCCGGTTGGTTGTGGGGTCGGAAGCTATATTGTTATTGTTGGTAGGGGGATATTCAATTTACTTGATTCTGTTGGAGAGGGGGGGGGGGGGGGGTGTGCACTCATATAATTAATTCAATGCTGTGGGTGTTTGCGTCGATTAGAAAATTAGATTTTCGCTGCCTCACAGCTTCTATTTCGTGTTATTCACAATGCATCATGCATTGTAAAACGCTCATGTCGATTGGCCAACAAAATGACACTTCCAAAGTAGCGTCCAGTGAAAACTGCCGATAGATAATTACGTCCGGAAGCTGCAATTCGTACCAAGCGTTGTTCGTTCGCTTCCATTTCGCCACCGACGAATAAGACAAACACTTTCAGCGCGCCCGCATTTTCATGCGTCGTTCACGATTTTTTTGACAAATTGTTAAATACGCAAGGACGCGTTTCGGCAGAACACGGCAGCATCACATATACATACCAGTTGCGGATTCAGGGGGGGGGGGGCCCCTTCAGAAATGGCTTCCTAAATTCAAACATTTTCCAGGGTAGCATGCCCCCGGATCCCCCTAGCCAACTCCCTCGCACCGCTCAGTCGACGAAGGAGCATACCTCGTTCAAGTTCCATGTGGCCCCCCCCCCCCCCCCCCCCCCCCCCCCCCCCCCCCCCCCCGACCGTTGGTGAAATCCTGGATCCGCCACTGCATACAGTACTTCTCAGCGCGATTTTTGCCTTCGTCCACCAGACCCCGTGATCAGATGGAGAGTGGACGTAAAACTTCCTCCCACCGTGTCGAGTGGAAATCCCATTCGTACCGATGGAGAGGCAAAATCTCCACCGTGGGAACATTTCTAAGACCGAATCCGCGTTCCCCCTTGTTAACCCCACGACGCATCACCGTGCCAGTATACAGGTAATACCGACAGCGAGAGGAGAGCATTTATGGCCGAATTACTGGCGATTTGGTCCCTCCCCCCCCCCCCGCCCCCCCCCCCTCCCCCCCCCCCCCCCCCCCCCCCCCCCCCCCCCCCCCCCCCCCCCCCCCCCCCTCCCGACAACAGCCGACATAACGGCGGGAAAAGGTAAACGGCCTACGTGACAATTGACATTTTCTTCCAAGATTTTCGTGTTGTAATCGATCGCATTTCCCATCCACCATATGGAACCCGATACCAACAACACAAATATTCGTGTTTCGAATTTCTGTTTGAAGCCGTGACGCCGATCTGCTGAATCGCATCCATTCAAAAACTAATACTTAAAACACACAAACACATATTTCACGGAAATTGAGAGGATTAACATCTGCTACCAAACCTATTTTATTAAGGAATAAAACGAATATAAAAGCATCAATATTTAGTTTTAGTAGACGATTCTAGTGTGCTGCCAATATAGTTGTATCCCCCGGACTCCGTCGGGGGATACTATGGATTTGACAGCGCGCCGCGTCCGCGTCCGCCGCAGACACTTCTTGTCCGGAGCATAACTCGAACACCCTTTGGAATATTTTCATGAAACTTCACACATGCATAGACCACAACACGAAGGTGTGTCGCGCACAAGAATGACAACTCTTGCATAGCTAATTTTTTAGTTATCTCCCTTTTTTGTTTCTCACACTGATTTCGTGTCCGGAGCATAACTCCACCACCCTTTGGAATATTTTCATGAAACTTCACACATGCATAGACCACGACCCGAAGGTGTGTCGCGCACAAGAATGACAACTCTTGCATAGCTAATTTTTTAGTATCTCCCTTTTTTGTTTCGCGCACTGATTGACCATAACTCGACCACCCTTTGGAATAATTATTTTTATGAAACTTAACACATTCAATTAGACCACGAACCGAAGGTGTGTCGTGCACAAGAATGACAACTCTTGCATAGCTAATTTTTGAGTTATCTCCCTTTTTTGTTTTCGCGCACTGATTTCCTGTCCGGAGCATAACTCGACCACCCTTTGGAATATTTTCATGAAACTTCACACTGATAGACCACGACCCGGAGGTGTGTTGCGCACAAGAATGACAACTCTTGCGTAGCTAATTTTTTTAGTTATCTCCTTTTTTGTTTTTGCGCACTCTACAAACTGGACAATAATGCATGAAGACCCGTTTTCTCGTCTGCTCTGTACACCTTTTCTAGTGTGCTCTGTACACCTTACCTGTAGAGAGAACAATAGAGACTGGGAGAACCATGTGCTAGCATGGGCTTGCATGTGCAAATGTCCAGTGCTTGACCACTGCTGACCACAGGTAATTTATACAGGTAAATTACTACATTGGGTATTGTGTTGAAAATATTGTGGCATTATGTGGACCTGTGCAAATATATGTAGATAAATATAGGACTATTAAAAAAAAATCTGGGCTCCAGTAGCAAGCATTATTATTTTTAAACTTTTTTTTTCCTTTTTTTTTTTTTTCCATTTTTTTTTTTTTTCATTATTTTTTTTCCATTTTTTTTCTTCATTTTTTTTTTCATTTTTTTTTTTTCATTTTTTTTATTTATTTTTTTTTTTCATTTTTTTTTTTTTCATTTTTTTTTCTTCAAATTATTTTTCAATTTTTGTCTAGTAGCATAAGGTCGTAAGTGCTATATACAGACTATTCACCTGTGCATGTGCTAGCATGTGCAACTGACCACTGACCACTTTAATACAGGTAATTTATACAGGTAAATGATTATATTACATTTGTTGAACTGTGTTGAAAATATTGTGGCAATATGTGGACCTGTATATATATGATATGTAGATAAATATAGGACTATTAAAAAACATTCTGGGCTCCAGTAGGGAGCATTATTCTTTTATTTTTTTTAAATTTAATTTTTTTTTTCCATTTTTTTTTTACATTATTTTTCAATTTTTTAACTGACCACTAACTTATTACAGGTAATTTATACAGGTACATTATTACATTTCCGTAACTATTAACAAAAATTCTGGGCTCCAGTAGCGAGCATTATTTTTTTTTTTTTTTTGTATATTACATTTCCGTAAACTGTGTTGAAAATATTGTGGCATTATGTGGACCTGTGCAGATATATGTAGATAAATATAGGACTATTAAAAAAAAATCTGGGCTCCAGTAGCAAGCATCATTATTTTTAATTTTTAAAAAAAAAATATTCATTTTTTTTTCAAATTCTTGTTCAATTTTTGTCTAGTAGCATAAGGTCGTAAGTGCTATATACAGACTATTATCATATAATACAACAATTAATGACTAGTGAGCCATATAATATAATCTGATATTCTATGGCTCACTAGTCAATAATTGTATATATGTTCGGGCCTAGTGAAAATTGCTTTCGGGCCCAGGCTCGAGGTCAAGGCGGGACAAGGCGAGGCATCTGATTCCGCGGAATTCTTGTTTACTTATCTCCCTTTGTTGTTTCGTGCTCTGATTTTGTATCCAGAGCATAACTCGAACACCCTTTGGAATATTTTTATGCCCCACCACGATAGTGGAGGGGGGTTTTTGGGGGCATTTAGTGTTACCCTCGTCCGTCTGTCCGTCCGTCCGCACACACGAATGGGTACTTGTTGTAAGCGTACGGGGATCTTATTGGGTAGGGTTAGGATAGTGTTGGGTACTCTTGTTGGGTATTTTTATACAGTAAAAACCCAACAAGTATTCATTCGTAGGAACGTGCGTCCCGTCCTCCCGTCCGTCCGTCCGTCACAAAACTTTTTAACACTCGGGTAAATGTCTCATAATTTCTTCATCCTTCGACCGATCTGCTTCATATTTCATATACACATTGCTCTGATGGTTCACTACCGCCCTGTGTCAAATCGCGTTCGTCCTGCTTCAAAAACTTTAACGCTCGGGTAAATATCTTATAATTTCTGTTTTCTTTCACGGATCAGCTTCATATTTCATATATGCATTGCTCTAATGGTCCTCTACCGCCCTGTGCCAAATCCACGTTTGTCCTGCCCCCGCCAAGCCCAGGGTCAAGGTCACATACTTGGTGCTTCAAAAACTTTAACTCTCAGGTAAAAGAAAATTTTGACTTGGAATTTGGTCTCATTTATTATCAAAGCGATATGTGGGACATCCGTGTTCTATGAACACATTTTCTAGTTTATTAAACTTCACACATGCTTAGAAGACGACCCAAAGGTGTGTCGCACATAAGAATGACAACTCTTGCGTCGTTAATTTCTTAGTTATCTCCCTTGTTGTTTCGTGCACTTATTTCGTGTCTGGAGCATAACTCGAACACCCTTTGGAATATTTTCATGAAACTTCACACATGCATAGACCACAACCCTAAAGGTGTGTCACGCAAGAATGACAACTCTTGCATCACTAATTTTTTAGTTATCTCCCTTTGTTTTTTCCGTCACCGATTTTGTCTCCGGAGCATAACTCGAACACCCTTTTTTCAAACTACTTGTGTAACTGGGGAGGGGGATACACATGCGCTTGTCGACAAGCGTCCATTTCTAGTTTTATTAAGGAATTAAAAATATGAAAAAAATATCTTTAAATTTCCTACAAGAACATGTTTTGACAAAACTTGAGAATCATCATAGGAGACGATTCTCATATGCACAGTGCAGTAAAAACATGTTTTGTTAAGACTATGTCGCATTTTCGTTTTGAGCTCTCGAGACCACGACCATTTTCGCGATCTCGACCCATGCGCGAGATCGTGAAAACGCGAGATTGTAGCATGTCCCAAACACGACATGTATAAATCGAGACGATTCTCATCTGCTACCAAACATGTTTTATTGAGGAATAAAACGAATATTAAAGCATCAATATTTCTTCTATCAATATATCTCTTGGGAGACGATTCTCGTGTGCTGTCAAAATATTTTTTATCAAGAAATTAAAAACATGAAAACTAATCTAAAAATAAATCCTACAAAAACATATTTTGACAAAACTGGAAAATCTTCCAAGGAGACGATTCTCATATGCAGCAACACAGTACTGTCAAACCTACTGTTAAACCATGTTTTGTTGAGAATATGTTGCATTTTAAATCGTTTCAGCTCTCGCGATCACGCTTCGCGTTTTCGCGATCTCGACCTGTGCCAAGATCGAGAAAACGCGAAATTGTAACACGTCGCTAACAGGACACGTACAAATCGTCTAAGGAGACAACGATTCTCATGCAAGTCATGTGCTGCCAACACATGTTTTTATTAAGAAATTTAACAAATGTGGACAAACATCAATATTTTTGACAAAACAACATGGTTCGACAAAACACGGCACTTGTCTTAGACGATTTTGATGTCGTGCCAATACATGTTTATTGAGGAAAAACAAATACATAAAGATTCCGTTACTCTTTTGAAATTGAATGGGTTTAACGTCCCAGCAGACAGCAACAGCTAAGGTCATATAGAGACGGGGACCACAGTTTAAGGTCTCACCCGACAGACCAGTGGGATGGAAATACTATGAAGGTATGTTTGATACCCAATGCGATGTTTGAACACACAACCTCCAGATTGGAAGTCATTGAGGGAGAAATTTTCAATTTAAGGATAAATTTATTAATTTTTATACGCCCGTTTGAAAAATCTTATACGGGCGGGCCGGTGAGCGGGCGGCGGGCGGCGGCGCGCGGGCGGGCGCGCAGGCGGGCACAGCTTGTCCACGCAATAACTAGAGGTCTACTTGACGGATTTTAACCAAATTCGGTATACATGTTTATCACGGCAAGATGAAAAAGCCTATTGATTTTCAAAAATTTCCAATGACTTATCTCCCCTTGGCGGCCATTTTTATTTTTCGCACTCTGTATCCTTGTCTACACAATAACTCAACTTCTACTTCACCGATCGTAACCAAATTTGGTATACATGTTTATCACGGCAAGATGAAGAAGCCTATATATTTTCAAAAATTTCCAATTACTTATCTCCCCTTGACGGCCATTTTTATTTTTCGCACTCTATATTCTTGTCCACACAATAACTCAAGTTCTACTTCACCGATCGTAATCAAATTCGGTATACATGTTTATCACGGTAAGATGAAGAAGCCTATTTTTTATGAAATATTTCCGATTACTTATCTCCCCTTGGCAGCCATTTTTATTTTTCGCACTCTGTATCCTTGTCCACGAAATAACTCAAGTTCTACTTTATCGCTCGTAACCAAATTCGGTATACATGTTTATCACGGCAATACGAAGTTATTGATTTTGAAAAATTTCTGATGACTTTAATTATCTCCCTTGGCAGCCATTTTTAATTTTCGCACTCTTTATCCTTGTCCATGCAATAACTCAAGTTCTACTTTGGTATACATGTTTATCACGGCAAGACGAAGAAGCCTATTTATTTTGACAGATCGTGACCAAATTCAATATACCTGTTTATCACGGCAAGAACCCTATTAATTGTCAGTGACTTATCTCCCCTTGTTATATGGCCTTGCCTCGACGGGCGTATATTGTGACCTTCGGCACTCTTGTTATTTAATGAAATAAAATATTTTCTGACCAAATTATTATACTGAATGTACTACATTATCACAGCCATTTTGGCTGTGATAATGTAATACATTCAGTATAATAACTCTGCATACTTTTAATCATCAAATATATGCAGTCGTTAGTTCTGTATGACATTTCAGGAAAAATAAATAATTACTTCCTCAAAGTACTTAGCTAGATAAATATGTTTAGCAATTCTGGTGAAATCGGATACAGGCCTAAAATTACCATAGCTGTTTTCTTTGGTCTCTTGCGAGTGTACTGTTCATATTTTGTAGGTCACTATGCAGTGACTGGCACGGAGAACGTCCCGTGTTTCGTGTATGCGACGTTCAACAACCGTATCTACATCTACTACAACATCAGCATGCCGCAAGTGGAGTCGACAAACCTTATCGAGGTGATGGACAAACGTGTGGAGACTCACAAACTGCTCACGTCCCTCGACATCAAGTCGCCGAGCAACAAACAGTTACAGGAGCTGTACCATTGGTGCTTGTATGGCTGGCGCGATCACTCTTGACCAACCACCCGCATTAAACTCACGTATTGAGCGATAACTCTTGACCAACCTCTGCCATTATGGCTAGCGTGATAACTCTTGAAGCTGCTGAGATTTGCACCTTAGGCTCGTTAAGTTTTGCTTTGACCAGCTCTACTACTGGTTCATCCAGCCATACAAACACCATTGGTAGAGCTGGTCAAACTCTTGACCAGTGTCTGGGATTTACCCCTTAGGTCCGTTAAGTGTTGCTTTGACCAGCTCGACCATTGGTGCTTGTATGGCTGGCGCGATCAATCTTGACCGACCGCTGCCATTAAACCCTTTCATGTCTTGTATGGCTGACATCTTGTATGTCTGCTTGACCAACTGGCGTATGTTTATGTATCCTTGACCGCCCACAGACAGGTACCATCTGGGGTGACAATTGGCAGTTAGCCACACAGTCTGATCCGGATCTGCCCTGTTCGCCATTCCATCAAGGAAACATCTGTCATGTGTCTAACAATCAATACAGATCGTTATAAGGCTACAGGAGTACGCTATCTGATCAGGAGCTACACTGGTCACAAATCTCATAAGCCCCATTTCTCCAGTCACAGTAACATTTAAGATGGTATTTATTAAACTAGTTACTTATTTCGTAGGGTGGGTGGTGGTCGGGCGAACGAGACGGCGTAAATTAACGGTAGGGGTTCTTCCTTATAGGAATCACGATTTGCCTGGTTTGGCCCTCCGGTACGTTTTTATCTTTGGCTCTTTTGTTACCTGGGAGTTGAATTGGGTTATTGCCCATTATAAAAGTCGTAAGATTATTACTGATCCTACTGCTTTTGGGAGGGGCCAAGTGATTCTGGTGTGGCAAGGACCTGGCATCAGATCAGGATTATTCTGATTTCAGGGCTGAATATATAGTTTTTGTCTCGCCCGTGAAGTGGAAAGCGAGACATAGGTTTTGCTTTTCCAGAGTCGGCGTCGGCGGCATCGGCGGCATCGGCGGCATCGGCGGCATCGGCGGCGGCGTCGGCAGTGTCAGCGGTGTCGGCAGCGGCGTCGGCGGCGGCGTCATCATTCAATGTTAAGTTTTCATGTTACGGTCATTACTTGTCAACACCTTGTCAGCTACAGTCATCAAACTTTATACATACGTTTACTATGATATGTACATGAATATAGGACTATTAAAACAAATTTGTCGGGCCCTAGGGTCTTCAGGGTCAAGGTCAAACTCTATTTGTTAATACATTCAATTTTAAGTTTTCGTGTCATTACTTCAACACCTTGTCAGCTAGTCATCAAACTTTATACATACCTTTACTAGGATATGTACATGAATATAGGACTATTCAAAAAAAATTGGTGGGCTTCAGGGTCAAGGTCAATGTAGATGAATATAGGACTATTAATTTGTTTTTCTCGGGCCCCAGGGTTAAGGTCAAATTCTATTTTTTTAATACTTTCAATGTTAAGTTTTTGTGTTACGATCATTACTTCCAACACCTTATCAGCTACAGTCATCAAACTTTATACATCCCTTTACTATGATATGTAGATGAATATACGACTATTAAAAAATATTTCTCCGGCCCCAGGGTGAAGGTCAAGGCAGAACAAGGCGAGACATTTGATTCCGCGGAATTCTTGTGTTATTGTAAATATTCAGTTCTGATTTTGGGATTTTCCCCCTATTTGTACATGTACTTGTACAGGTAATATATGGAATTTAGTACCAAACCCATTGACCCGGCCTTAAATGACCTTAGCTGTTGATAGGCCGTTAAACCCCAACAAACAAACAAACAAACAAACTTATTTCGTGGGGCTATGCCGAGTTTATCGTAGTGGGTCAAATTTAATACTTATTGTTACGTCAACCATCTGAATTGTATCTACCTTTCCCCCCACTTGTTTTACATAGGATCTATGGCAATAACACCAGTGGGGGATCGTTATTTCCTTTTACAAATCTGTGCAGTATGATCTGAGTCTTCACTGATTGCAATAACATTGATAAATGTGAAAATATGAATCCGACAAATAATGTAGTGCCAGATCAGATTGTATAGATGTGTAGGATGATTTGGACCAACACTATTCAAAATCACTAAATTGACTCCTTTTCATCACAAATTATGCTACATTCGCCCTTTTTACAAGCAATAAAGCCCGAAACTTCACAATTTGGAACGGATTTCTATAAATAAATTCAATGGAAGATAACTAGCTATGCTCATTATTTCTCAGATTGTGGAGGTATCAGACACGGGAAGCAATACAAAACTACTTATTTGAAAGAGGTTCTGTCTACAGGTCGTGCATAATATTATCATGTTATTCTGTCATATTTGTGGCTGTGACTAGAGAAATTGGGCTTATGGATTTTGTGACCAGTGACTGTTTCATGAGAGTCCGTTATTAGGTCCATGCATACAGAGTTACCTGATAAATGATAAATATACGCGGCACCGTTTCCGTACCGCAAACTTTAGGCCATAAAAAAAGTAGTTTGGTTCTCAGTCGGTTTGTTCATGTTGTCAGATGCATTTTGCATGTCAATCAAACACGTGGTTCACATGTATGCTTACTAAAACTACTATATGCTCTTTAGATGTGAAAAATCACCATAATTTCGTCAGACATGATTTAATTTAACATATGTTTGCAGAGTAGTGTTTTTGATCGATCAAGTGGGAATTTCTTTATTTGTCCATGACGATAAAATGCCCCGACATGCAGGGATTTTCTGGTGCGGCTATATCTGAGAACCAAAGTACTTTTTTACGGCCTTACCAGGAGACATACCAGCAGCCTATTTCACCAAAATTGCAAAGTATACTTATCTTGCTAAGTAAGTAACTTGAGGGACAAATTTTATTTTTATTAAACTGAATTTATTACATTATCACAGCCATTTTGGCTGTGATAATGTAATAAATAAAATGGCTGTGATAATGTAATAAATTCAGTATAATAATTCTGCATACTTTTAATCATCAAATATATGCAGTCATTAGTTCTATATGAAATAATGCATTTTTGGAAAAAATAACTGATTACTCCCTCAAAGTACACTTTGCTAGATAAGTATGCTTTGCACTGTTGGTGAAGCTACAGAAAATAAAGATAATTGTTTAACCCTTTCAACACTAGAGACCGCTTTCCTGATACATGTATTTGTCAACAGTGTAGATCATGATGAGCCGGCTTGTAACGAGCCGTCTCATCAAGATCTACACCGTTTGTGGATATTTTGTTAATTTTTACAAAATGACGACATTTTCTGCACAATGAAAGAGTCTCAAACTTAACATGAAATAGTCCATGTCAGTTATTTAGGGATGGAAGGGTTAAACGTTTGAATATGGTGATTTTTATAAATGGGATATAACATAATACGACACGTTTGTGTATAACAACGTTGATAAAATTTATTCACCGATTTTAACAGACTGGAACAATATGACCATACTATGTAATACGACAACTTTCAATAAAACATCCATTATCAATAAATTACAAGGTGCATGACGACGTGGTTACTACAACAATTACTGAAACTTTCAGAAGTGTCTTCGATTCAAAGTACGTACTCTCTTATATTGTCCTTATTATGTAACAGATTTTAATGAAATATGACGCATCAAACGCGTTTTGCTAAGCTGCATTTGGTGGTCTCTGTACTTTGGCCCGAACTTCTGTCGTTGAATCGATTTCCGTATTTACTGTCGATACTGACACAGAAATCAATTCTTCGCAAAAACTACACAGGTATGTGCCGAAATCCAAAGACCACCAAATGCAGGTCATGAAGATGCGTTTGAGTGGGCACGCTTTCAACACTTTCAGAAAATGTTGTTGTTGTAGTAACCACGTGATGGTGCACCTTGACCATTAGAACGCTGGATTCAAATTGTGTCGTCTACTCGTTTATTTACTTAAATATTGTGCAAAAATACAATTTTTTGCCAGCAAATTAGAATCATGAAAAGCAAAACTTTTTATATAACACATTAATAGAATCATTTCCCTTTTAAACGTGGCTGATTCTAATCCCCGCAAGATGATTCTAATAATGATTTTGTTAGTTGATGAACAATTTTTAATAAATCGCAGACAACACTATTTGTTTTCTGCATTCAAACACACAAAATAGCACAGACACAAATGGCACATGTTAATCACAGTAGATAGTCGGATAATAATGACATGTATACAGTTCTGAAACTTGGAAATGTGTTCTTCACATTCTTCACTGAAGATAAATGTACATGTACATTCATTTGCGGAAAATTAAAATTTTCTTTTGTGCTTTCCTATTTTGTTTTCATATTTCTCAACAAAAATATATGTTGTTCAACATACTTTAGAGACGGTTCAAATGAGTGGTCACAACATATACTTTTGTTGAGAAATATGAAAAATAGGAAAGCATATATTTCAACAAGAATGTTCCGAATGCAATGGTTTAAGGAAAGTTCAGGCGACTTAATATGGAATGGTCTTTTGATTGAAATAAGAAATTCTACTTCCCCTGTATCAGTGGCTGAAAGGTACTGAATTATATCTCAATATAATAACTATTGCTTGCTAACCTAACAGAATCCAGATATCCCTGGTTTGGCCCTCATGTACATTATTGGCTTCTTTGTTACTGAATCTGGTTATACCCATTATAAAAGTAGTAAGATGAGTACTAATCAGATTACTTTTAGGGAGTGCGACTCATTGGTGTGGTGAGGACCTGGCGATGTATGTTTTTGATCCTTTGTTCATATGTGGATGTGACTGGGGCTTATGGGTTTTGCGACCAGTGTAGAGTTAGATCAGCCTGTGCATCTGCACCGTCTGATCAGGATCTGCACTGTTCGGCATTCCATCAATAAAACACCCGTCATGCTTCTAACAAGGAATATAGTTTGTTATCAGACTATGGGAGTGTGCTATTTGATCTGGAGCTACACTTGTCACACATCCAATAAGCCCCATTTCTCCAGTCAAAGCCACAGATGTACAATATATACGAGGGGTGTTCATAAAATAACCAGACAAGTTCTGTAAAATCCAAGTTTGTTCGGTTAACTGTCTGAAAATTCAAATACATGATGATTGATAAATGCTACATCAATTTCATAATCACATATCATCATAAATATATCCTGGACATCATGCGATATGCGGCCCAACGTCAAAATGGCGTTATGTAAATGTTTTGCTCCTTATGATAATAGATTCAGCCACTGTAAACACTCGTGTAACCACTCGGTTGGAAAAATGAGTATATATGCCCTGTCCACTATCCTAAAACACAAGCACAATTGGTCACCTGCATGACCTCTATGTTCAGCATCATCGGGATCCATCTAGCTCTATATGTCTCCTCAAATTTAAATATTTTAATCACACTATGGATGATGCTGGAAGCGAGTTCAACCGACACAGGTCACGCACAATGATCCGTCAACCCAGACTTACTTTGGGTCACATCATCTGACAACGTCACTGTTGGACACCCATGTCGCGCCTTCCTGTCCACTGTCTATCCGACTATATTATACGTAAACTGTCATCCTGATGGTGCGCATTCACCGTATATATCTCTCATCATCAACATTTCGTCTTGATTTATGCGTAAAGATGCAAAATATAATAGCACATTTTGGTTCTTCCGGCATATTGTCATAGGCAGTTGCATATGAAACGTAAATAACGTCATTATTATTTCCCAAAATTGATTTAAGCCGCAGCAAACAACACCGAAACGCCAGCACTTCCCATTCCGCTTTCTTTAAAAAATATGCATACTCAATTACGTCACTTGGACCGCAATCCAAAACAGGACATAATCATTACCATAGCAATTGCAACACAAGCCATGAACATTATTTTCATACTTAGTCTTGGGTTAATGAAAACAATTGGCCAGGATACGAAATATCCAAATTTGTTTGAAATGCGATAAAAGATGGGACTTGTCCGGGTACTTTATGAACACCCCTCGTACATGTATTATTGTTTGTAACAAGAGGGCTCTGGAGAAGTTTGGTAAAAATCAACTGGTTAAACATACATGTAGTAGGCCCTGGGCGTACCATCATAATTAAAATAGAGGTTTTATTACCATCTTTGCGCACCAAAGATTTATGTTACCAATGTGCCTAAACATATATACTCTATATATTTCCGCAGGACAGACCTTCAGAAGTAGTAGCTTAAGCCTAGTAATTGTAAGATGGCCGCCGATAAAAAAGTACTTTACCACGTTTTGAGGCATATCGTATTATGGAAATAATTTTAGCAGATTTATGCTTATCAGAACGGAATATTTACATCAATAACAAAAAAATATTTGAATAAATACCTTTTAATACTTCATACCCAACTAAATGTGTATCAATCAATTTTATTTGGAATATGATGTGCATAAATCCAACATGGCCGCCATTTTACAGACAATACCCGAAGCGTACACTAGCGATTCGGTTGAAGCCCGTGAGCACACAGAATGGCGCCTCATTAAACAGAACCTGGTACAGTATTCTCACAGAACTGACGGTACTCGCGCACAACTTCCACTTCCAAATAATGGAAAGGGTCGAGTCGGTGGCCATTCAGGCTAAAAATACAATGCTACGATGCATCTAGAACATATAGCGTTTTTAGTAAACATATATCTGATCGACGTTTGCCCATTTTACTTCATAACTAGTTGTTGGTACCCACACTGGTAGCAGGTGAATGCCAATTTATTTACATATTTTAAAAACATATTTTATAACATTCCAATAAAATGGCGGATATCTTGAATTTTCACAAGCTCTGTTCCGGATTAAGTTGATCGTTATATATTCAGTGATGTATTAACTATAAAATATATTAAGATAATTATGTCGCATTTTCTCTTGTAATATTGGTTCCAGAATATATTATATACCCTACTTTAGCCAGTGCATTTTTCACTGGCAGCCATCTTGTTTAAGCTACTACTTTGAAGTCTATCATGCAGAAATATATACAGTATACATGTCTAAACACATTGACACAAGAAATATTTGGTGCGCTCAGATGGTACTCGTAGAGGATATACATATTTTTGCGACGATTATGACATGTTCATCGAGTGGTGTGACAGGGTCATATTTCACGAGTGCCGTTGTCATGTGAATCTGGTTAAGCCCATTATGAGAGTAGTAGGAATAAGTGTAAATCCATTAATTGCAATTTGCAGACGATCCTAAATTTGCACTTACGAACATTTTAGTCGTACAAAGTTTAGTGAAAGGGCTCCCTGGATTTGGTTGCCAAGCTCCTGAGGTGGTCTGCACTGAAAACTAGCAGATGTGTTCATAGAACATGGATGCCCCACCTACCACTTTGATAGTAAATAAGCTCAAACAAAAACTTTAACCAAGGGAAATAACTATGTAAATATTGCAATTGTAGGTCAAGTTTCACAGAAAGGTAATTTAATTCAGTGTGCTGCGGTGCACATCACTGGCTTATGATAGTGTGCAAGTATGGTGGCTGCAGACCTAATACTATTGAAAGATGCAAGCTGAAACAAAAACTTGAACCTTGCGACAGACAGGACGGACAAGGGTAACACTAAATGCCTCCTCCACTATCATGGTGTGGCATAACAAGAGTTATCAGAAGACAACGAAGCTCGCCTGTTGGCACCCTTCATTCAAACTTGTCACAGTTGTATAAAAAAACATGAATATTATATAACTTGACCTTGGGATAAGGGGTGTGCGGTGGACCTTGACATTAAGGTCAGTGGTGGAACGTTGGTCGTGGATTTGATATAGCATGATATAGCATATTAAGATGAATGCATGTATGAAATGTTAATGCGCTCCCTGAAAAGAGAAGGAAAACAAAATTTAACCCAGCATTAAGTTTATGAACACACTAAGTTGGTGATTTTCTACAGCATGATAACTATACACATGAGGAATGCATGTATAAATGTGCTAAGTTGTGACCTTGGCCTTGGCAAAAGGGGTGGGGGTGGGTCATGGATTTGCTGTAGCACAATAGAGTATCATCAGATGAATGCATGTATGAAATATGAAGGTGTTCCCTGTAAAGAAACAGAAGTTATAAAAAGACATTTACTCCAACGTTAAGTTTATGATGTTGATCTTGGGGGTGGGGTGGGTCATGGATTTGCTGTAGCACAATAGAGGATCATCAGATGAATGCATGTATGAACTATCAAAGCGTTCAAAGTGTAAAGAAACAGACGTTACACAACATTTACCCCAATGTAAAATTTATGAACATACCAAGTTTGTGACCTTGATCTTGGGGTAAGGGTTGGGTGGTGGGTTGTGGATTTGCTACAGCATGATAGAGGGTCATCTGAGGAATGTATGTATGAAATATCAAGGCGTTCCATCAAAGGAAACAGTTGTTATCAGACATTTACCCCAACGTTAAGTTTATGAATGTGTCAAGTTTGTGACCTTGGGGTAAGGGGTGGGTGGTGGGTCATGGATTTGCTATAGCACGATAGAGTATCATCAGATGAATGCGAGTATGAAATATCAAGGAGTTCCATGAAAGGAAACAGATGTTATAAGACATTTACCCCAACGTTAAGTTTATGAATGTGCTAAGTTTATGAATGTGCTAAGTTTGTGACCGTGACCTTGGGGTAAGGGGTGGGTGGTGGGTCATGGATTTGCTATAGCATGATAGAGTATCATCAGATGAATGCATGTATGAAATAGCAAGGTGTTCAAAGTGTAAAGAAACAGAAGTTACACAACATTTACCCCAATGTTAAGTTTATGAACATGCTAAGTTTGTGACCTTGACTTTTGGGTAAGGGTAGGGTGGTGGGTTGTGGATTTACTACAGCATGATAGAGGGTCATCTGAGGAATGTATGAAATAGCAAGGCATTCCATGAAAGGAAACAGACATTTACCCCAACGTTAAGTTTATGAATGTACTAAGTTTGTGACCTTGACCTTTGGGTAAGGGATGGGCGGTGGGTCATGGATTTGCTATAGCATGATAGAGTATCATCAGATGAATGCATGTATGAAATATCAAGGCGTTCCCTGTAAATAAACAGAAGTTACACAACATTTACCCCAACAAGTTTATGAACATGCTAAGTTTGTGACCTTGACATTGGGATAACAATTGGGTGGGCGGTGGGTCATGGATTTGCTATAGCATGATAGAGTATCATCAGATGAATGCATGTATGAAATATCAAGGCGTTCCATGAAAGAAAATGTTATAAGACATTTACCCCAAAGTTAAGTTTATGAATGTGCTAAATTTGTGACCTTGACCTCGGAGTAAAGGCTGGGTGGTGGGTCATGGATTTGCTACAGCATGATAGAGGGCCATCTCTGAGGAATGCATGTATGAAATAACAAGGTGTTCCATGAAAGGAAACAGAAGTTATAAGACATTTACCCAACGTTAAGTTTATGAATGTGCCAAGTTTGTGACCTTGACCTTGGGGTAAGGATTTGCTACAGCATGATAGAGTGTCATCTGAATAATGCATGTATGAAATAACAAGGTGTTCCATGAAAGGAAACAGAAGTTATATGATATTTACCCAACGTTAAGTCTGTGGACGACGCCGACGACGCCGGGGATATGCCATAAGCTCTTCTGCACTTTGTGCAGGCGAGCTAAAAACAACCCATTTTTACAGAGGTAAATATTCTTGAATATTTTCCTCTGGGTGAGGGGCGGGGAATATTTGTCTGCACTGGTATATATCTACATGTATACTTTAGGCATTAAGAATATCCATCATATGCGCTGGTGTGGGACAAGGATATTGTGTCAGAATATGCTGTCAAAAACGAGGCTTTGCCGAGCATATTCTGATCACAAGGTGAGTGGGGTAATGGCATTTTTCCATATGCATCTTTTTCTTTGGAGTTGGAATTATTAGCACATATGTTGCTGTGAGACATGGGGCTTATGGGATTTGTGACCAGTGTAGCTCCTGATCAAATACCACAACCTTGTAGACAGCTAACAATCTATATTGCTTGTTAGAATCATGACGGGTGTTTCACTGATGGAATTGCGAACAGAGCAGATCCTGATCAGACTGCGGATGCACAAGTTTATCTGGATCTACACTGGTCGCAAAACCCATAAGTCCCATTTCTCCAGTCACAGCCACATATTTCAAACAAGGCACCAGGTATACAAATATGTTATATCTACATCACATGTTCACTGTGAGGGCAGTGGCGTGGGATGAGGGTATTCAATAACACCAGCACATATGTGGCTCGTCAAAGGAAAATGGACCAGTTGGGTGGATGAGACCTAAGAATGCTACAATAAACTAGATGGCTGTGGCCCGCATGTCGCGCCTGCCGAGGCTTTGATAGTACACCGAAAAACTTTAACCAAAAGCTTTAACACAGTGGGACGGACCTACGCCAATGTGTCGACTATATCACGCTGAAATAACCACTGATGGAGGGAGGATAAACCTCTCAAAAACATTAACACAAATTTCTAAGTCATTTGACCTTGAGCACAGGACCTTGAGCAAGAGTGAACAATGGAATGAAAATATTGATGATGACAAACAAGTACACATATATGAAGTTTCAAGCCAATCCAACATGCAGTAACACAATTTGTGTACATTTTTTCAAGGTACGTAAAAGGTCAATTTTATCCCGACTGCCACTTTTCCAAGTCACATACATTTATCAGGTAACATGCTTTGCATTGCCCCGATACGGGCTGATTGAGAACATGTCGTATCAGGCATTGACCTATCCGGGTTACAACAAATTGAAAACTGACTTTTCATTGGTCGAACGTCGTCACATGACGTTACCAAATGTCCGTGTAATTACGCAATGTGAACAAGTTCTTTTCAACGAAAACTTCTTTGCATTTGACCATCTGCATAAAACGTTACCTGGTAAATAGAATACCAGGCTAGTGTATTTTGATACCAAGTTCATCAGGCTCGGCTCGGAAACGGTAAGAATTCCTTGTCGAGCTTCTGTGTTTCCTAGCTTTGCCTAATAAACTTGATATCAAAAGAAAATAGACTGTTATTCTCTATATATCCACATTAAAACCGCACACATCACAAACAAGGCACGATATGTAAAATTACCATGACATTTACATGTATATTTGTGGGGGTGGAGGGGCAGGCGTGGGGGTTTATCCGTGAACACCGGTACATAAACACATGTATGGCATAACAACAGTTATTTAAAACAAAATATCGCTCGTACAAAATTACATGACAAAGCCAAGCGGTCTATGAAAATTGCTGAACATCACTGGTAGAAACAAACAAATACATGTACGTGGTTGTAACTGGAGAAATGGGGTTTACAGGTTTTTCGACCAGTGCAGATCCAGATCAGCCTGTGCATCCGCACAGCCTGATCAGGATCTGCACTGTTTGCTATTCCAATGGAACATCTGTCGTGTAACAAGTAATACACATGTAGATTGTTATCAGGATACAGGAGTGTTATTTGATCAGGAGCTACACTGGTCACAATTCCCAAAAGCCCCATATCTTCAGTCACAGCCACAAATATGTTTCAAATTCAGATTTATGTGTAAATATCTGCCAGTAGTATCACTGTCAATGACACAATTGCACAATTTATACAACAATTTATATGTACGCAATCACACACAGGTGCAAAACTCGGACCTGTGACACAAAAAATGCCCCTTAAAAAAATCCCATTACCCCATCCACTTGGACACGTATTGTACTGTGTACAATACGAGACCAAGTGGGTGGGGTAACGGGATTTTTTTTAATGGGCATTTTTCACAGGCAGTCGGTCGTCTTGGTGATAGAATGGTACAAGGTAAAATATACAGTTTAAAAGTGATATTACTCGAGATCACTTAATTTCTTCCAAATGCTCTAAGAAAACAAAAGCGATCATAATAAATGAGTTCCGGTTTGTATTTTTCGTGATCCTGAGATTTCTCGTATCACACCCTATTTGACACCTGCTTAGGCAGGCAATGAATCAGTCATCGCTTATCTCTCCTGTTTAATGTGGCGATAGGGAGCGTTGTAAAATAATCGCTAGCCGTATGTGTAGAACACCCTTCTGATTAGTGGATACAAGTTTCATACAGAATATCGTTTGAATGTAACGACATTGTTTATTTATTACGGTACATAATTATTTTAGTTTGTGTCGGTTACCTGTGAAGTTATTAATTTGATTATTAACAATTTGTTTATTTTATAGAACATGTCTTTATAATATTGGCTTGAAATTCTTTGACAATCTCGAGATCAAATGAATCCTTTTTTTGAGCTGCCATAATAAATGACACGCGTGTGAAGCTACATTCAAACAAATACAGCTATATGTCAACAATAATGCGGCGTCACAAACGGCTCAAGCTATCCGATAACTTTACTGCTGTGACTTATGGGAGTGGATTTTGGGACATGTGTAGACTGAAATCAACGAGGCCACACCTATTCAATGCTGGTTGAATCCAGTTTGATAAATGTGGAAGAATAGGTACATGTCTTTATAATATTGGCTTGAAATTCTTTGACAATCTCGAGATACAAGGTACAATATACAGTTGTGAATTTTGACAGATTCGAAAATAAACAAGAGGCCCAACTGGCCTGTATCACTCACCAGAAATTGTTGTCCCCATTATAAAGTAAAATCAAAACCAGCACATAACTGTTGATTATATATACCAAGTCCCATCACAATTTGTCTGCAAGTTCATAAAAAGTAATTTGATTAATTGTTCAGGTTGTCTCAAAATATGTACAGTCCATGTGATTAACGATCACAGGGGAAAACGGGTCAGTTTTGCATTTCAAGCCCCGAAAAGGAAAACATACATAAGCAATTTATAACAAAATTTAATAACATAAAGCATAAGATCTACCACCTCAGTAGCCGATTCCACCAACATTGCAAAGTATACTTTTCTAGCAAAGTATACTTTTCTAGCAAAGTATACTTTGAGGGAGAAATAATTTATTTTTCCTGCAATGCATTATTTCATATAGAACTAACAACTGCATATATTTGATGATTAAAAGTATGCAGAATTATTATACTGAATTTATTACATTATCACAGCCAAAATGGCTGTGATAATGTAATAGATCGAGTATAATAAAAAATAATAAATTTATCATAAAATTTAAAATTGCTAGAAAAGTATACTTTGCAATGTTGGTGAAATCGGCTACTGAAGGTGACTAACCCTAGATTTTGAAATTAAGGATCTTTCTAAAGTGAATTTTTTATGCATCTGTCGGCAGCCATTCAATTTTGATAAAAAAAATGATCAAGAGTAATCATCTCCTTGATACCTTCGATTTGATATCAGACATGACCATATTTGGTCAAATGTGAAATTTGATCCTCACTTGACCCCTGGGCCACGCCCATTTTCGATCCTGGGGTCATTATTTTAATAAACCTAAAAGAGCATTAAAGATGGGGTCCCGCACATCAGGATGTATGGTAGGGGTTATATTTTCTTGGTTCAGCATTTAGAAATGTCACTAATTTATACAAAGCGTGTTTAATATTTATTACCGGGTACACATATTGGTACTATTTTGCATTAGTTGTATGATGGAAATCAATAATCTTGAGGTCAGGTGATATAACTGCGTTTTCTCAAAGTATTAACAAAATTTGATATTTATTCAAAGGAAGTAAATATTTATTTGTCGAATGCAACTTTTGGTGTACAATAACTACTTTATAAGATATCAAAATCAATCATGTCTAAGTTGATACACATACTTGATTTAAACGAGGATGGCCGCGGCCCGCATGTCGAGCCCACCGAGGCATTTGATGGTCTCCGAGTGTATTTATTTGAAGTTTGATGCCCAATAAGCATACAAAGTTTCAAGCAAATCTGACTTACGGTTACAGAGATAGTAGGTATGTGAAAACTTTAACGCAAATTTTGACAGAAACTTTAACGCAAACTTCTAAGCCATTTGACCTTGACATAGGGGCACAGTGGCCGCATGAGTGGGACACAGAATGAATATATGGATGATGACTAATAAGCATATGAAGTTTCAAGTCAATGTGACTTAGGACTGCAGAGATATAAGGTATTTAAAAACTTTAACGCAGATTTCGGAACGCAAACTACTAAGTCATTTGACCTTGACCTTGGGCACAGGGGCCGCATGAGTGGGATACAGTATGAATATATGGATGATGACTAATAAGTATATGAAGTTTCAAGTCAATGTGACTTAGGACTGCAGAGATATAAGGTATTTAAAAACTTTAACGCAGATTTCGGAACGCACGGACGCACGGACGTCATTGTGATCACTATGTCTCGCTTTCCGCAAGCGGGCTCGACATAAGTAAAACTAATCGTCTTCACATGCACATAAAATGGTGGTCACCACTACTAACACGGTATTGAAATATTAGTTAATACTCTGACCAAATTCTCATTGGCGGCCATCTTGGATTATACGATGACCTCCACTTTAACAAATATGAAAAGGCTTCACCCACTGATAATAACTGTGAAGTTTGGCCAATATTGGCCAAGCGGTTCACGAGAAGAAAACGTTTGAAATCTCTAATAACGGGATGACCATTTGACATTTTGACGGCCATCTTGGATGACGTTATCATCCTATTTCGACAAATCGACATGCTCCAGAATGATTGTCTTGTCGATACCTTTGATTTGATGACATGACCATATTCGGTCAAATGTGAAATTTGACCCCTCCGGCTCTGCCCATTTTTGACTCCAGGGCCACCATTTTAACAAATCTGAAACAGCATTGACTATCGATCATTCTTGCCAAGCTTTGTTGAAATTTGTCTGGCGGTTAGTGAGAAGAAGATGTTTAAAGAATTTGACCTACTTTTCCACGGTGGCCATCTTGGATTATGTGACAACCTCCAATTTTACAAATTTTTGCACCCACCCATATATCATCTCTGTGAAGTTTGACCAACATTGGCCCAGCAGTTCTAGAGCAGAAGATGTTTGAAATTGTGGACGGACGGACGACAACAATTGATGAAAAGCGGTAACAATAGCTCACTTGAGCCTTTGTAAAAAAGGGAAATCAGTGATGGATGTACCCTCAAAAACGTTAACACAATTTCTAAGTCATTTAACCCTTCCTACGCTGTTGACGGAAATTGCCGTCTGCTGTTTTTCATTTTTGCTTTAATTCTTAAAAAAAAATGTGCTGTCAAAACCAGGTTTTTGTCGAGAAATATTGAAAATAAAACATTTCCAGCAGACGACAACATTTAATTCAGCGTACTAAGGGTTAACCTTGAGCATAGAGGCCATAACGTGGGCTACAGAATGAAAATATTGATGATGACAAATAAGTACATGTATATGAAGTTTCTAACCAATCCGACTTATGGTAACAGATACATGTAGTGGTTAGCCGAGATCTTTGATGCAAATCTCAGACAGACAGAAGGATAAATGGACGGACACAGTCACAACTATATGAACCCCCAAAACAATTGTGGGGACCGTAAAACATACATAGTCATAAATTAGTAATATTTTTTGCTGTTTACAAATTTAAAGCAGTATTATATCATTATCATCTGTGACAGCAATAGGTTAACCCTTACAGTGCTAAATAAATTGTCGTCTGCTCCTGTTTTATATTTTGTCTTCTTTCTCGATACAGAACATGGATTGACAGCATTTTAGAATCACAAACGGCAGACAACATAATTTAATACAGCATGGCAAGGGTTAAACATTGCCGTCTGCTGTTTATTTTCCATGTTTCTCATCAAAAACATGGTTTGGCAGCAGTTCAGAATCATTAAAATGGTGGCAAACCATGTTGTTACCAGTTAAAATACAAAATACGAAACAACAGCAGATGATAATTGTCAGTTCCTGCATTCAAAGGATTAACTTTTAGACTGCTACACACAATTGTTGTCTGCTGTTGCTTTATATCTTGCCTTATTTCTCAACAAAAACATGGTTTGACAGCACTTGAGAATCATTTCCATTTATAATGTGCTAACAGCATGTTTTTGATGATGAAAATGGAAAATAGTAAATAAACAGCAGACGACAAAAAAATAGCGGTGTAAGGGTTAAATGAGCAGAGGAGTAAGAAACAATACAGCTTAATATGTTTGCATGCATGCATAAGTCACATGCATGTGTTAAGAAAATTATGAATACCAATGTTAACCAATATTACATGCTACCCAGTGATATACCCTGATTCTGGAGGGATTTATTTCCTTTTCCTCCTAAATGTAATTGACGTCATTTCAGGCGAAGAAACAATTCATTCGCTAACGTGAAAATTGACATTGACAACATTATAAGCTGGTGTAACAGCAAATTTCACATTTTTCAAAGACCATGTAATATACAATTTATTCCACTACCATTTTTAAATACCCGATTGATTTCCCTTACTATGCTGAATTAAATTCTGTCGTCTGCTGGAAATGTTTTATTTTCAATATTTCTCGGCAAAAACCTGGTTTTGATAGCACATGAGAATCGTCCCCAGTGGAGACGATTCTCATGTGCTGTCAAAAACCAGTTTTTTGTTAAGAATTAAAGCAAAAATGAAAAACAGCAGACGGCAATTTCCGTCAACAGCGTAGGAAGGGTTAATATCTGTAAATCCAACAAAGAAAATTGTGCTCTGCACTCGTTTCTTTATCGGATCTCTAGATGTCTTGGGAAATAAATTTTGCAATTCAAAATGGAAGTGTACCGAATGACGCACATTACTGACAATAGCTCTTTCACTCTCCTTGGAAACAGCTAAAACCAATGAAAATGTAACAGACAAGCTCCAATGAATACATTAACATGCTCCTGAAACTACAAAATACTTGTAACATAATGTATACATGTAAAAATATGTATTTTATAATATATAACTTGAGCTAATAAATTAGTAAAAATTATTAACGGTGCAATATGTCAAAAATATAACATTCAGGCTGTTTGTTGAGAAAAGGTGCCACACGACATTTGTGACCAGCGTAGCCCCAGTAGCTTATTTCACCAACATTGTAAAGTATACTTTTCTAGCAAAGTATACTTTGAGGGAGTAATCATTTATTTTTCCTGAAATGCATTATTTCATATAGAACTAACAAATGCATATATTTCATGACTAAAAGTATGCATAATTATTATACTGAATTTATTACATTATCACAGCCAAATTGGCTGTGATAATGTAATAAATGCAGTATAATAAAATGTAATAAATTTATCCTAAAATTGAAAATGTCTCCCTCAAAATATACTCTGCAATGTTGGTGAAATGGGCTACTGATCAGCCAGTGCATCGGCGCTTAGTCGGATATGGGGCTACGTTGTACGGCAATTATACATATTAGTCAGGGGCGTAGCCAGGGACAAATTTCTGATACGCACACGTATCAAATGGTAGAACATTGGGTGAGCATGGCTCACTCGTCGAACTAGCGAAGTGAGGGAGAGTGCTAGGGGGATCCGGGGGCCCCGTATTTTTTTTGGAAACGGAGATCCTATCTAACGCGTTTTCCTGCATTATTTATGGCACCATTTGTTTGTTATCGACATGTACGTTTGATACAAAATGCATTCTGTTCCAGACTCAATAGCAACCCCCCCCCCCCACCACCACCCCCAAGATTTTATTGCATATTTCGAAAAATAAGCCTTTTTTTTTTGTATTCTTTTATTTTTTCTCGTACGCACGTGCGTACGTGCGTATGCCTGGCTACGCCACTGTTAGTAGTATAGCCGTTCTTTCCTCTGCAAATTGATCACATAGTATTCCAATGGTGTGAATGTGCAAGTCGGTCATGATTTAGAAATGTTGAATATTTCTTTGACACATAATAGGCTGGATAGAGTGACAGTAGTGAAAATTTGGAGATTATTTTTTTGCTATTTTCGCTATTTCTGTTAAAAAGTATGTGTTGTTACAACTCATTTGAACCATCTCGACGAGACTGTTCAAATGAGTGGTAAGTGGTAACAACACATACTTTTATGGAGAAATAAAGAAAATAATCAGATTTTTTCAACCACAAAGTGTTATATCCACAGACTTCAATGGGTTAAGGTACTTTTTCTCAGTCGGTGGCCAATTTCAACACCCCTAAAAAACTGGAATGGACTGTGATATGTTAATTTTCCGAACAATCCAATCATCATCACAAAATGATTTTCGGACTAGTCCATTTATAATAAGGGGGTGTTTCCTTCTAAAAATAATATGAAAATTACTTGCAAAAAGTGCAGATGCTGATGAGGAGGAGCCGGCTCATTTGGATCTACACATGTTTGCAAACATCACAAAAGAGGTAGGTAGTGTTGAAAGGGTTAAGTAAGGTCAGATGAAATATTCTCAACATTTCAACTAATTTCCACTAAAATAGAAAATGTACATTGTATAAATATAGATATTCATATAGAAAACATATTGAGCAAATTTGCTGTACTGATAACTTGCCAGTATCATTGTAAATCATTTATAAATAATTATAAATATTGTAAATTATTTTAATGGCATTGACCCATGTATAAGCTCATCATCATATGAAGCTGTACTGATTACCTAAAATGTTGTGATTTTCAACACAGGTAGCGTAAATATAAAATAATATTCTTGAATAAGAACACTTTCTGCACCATTTGTGGATATTTTCATAATTAAAAAAACAAAACAAGTACATATAGGTTAACAGAGCTCCAGGTAAGTTTTGTAGGAAAAAATTCATGTCCCCTGTGGGGACATGCTGCTACGGGGCCCCGCAGGGGACATGAATTTTTTTTTTTATCTGAAGAGAATTATACCCCATATTTCAAATTCAATGCGTATTTTACTTTTACAAATGTAGTATTTATTTTCTTCCTTATTAAATAGGGAACAAATGATAAAAAATAAAACAAATTTAAAAATTAACTTATTTGAGCTGCAAAAAGCAAACACTAAGTAAATTTTCAAATTTATTACAGTATTTTCACTACTCAATTTGAAATCAATGCGTATTTTCACATTGTTGCGAGTATTTTGTACTCCCACTTTTTATAATTAATGCGTATTATGCTAAAATAAGTGTGTAAAATATGCCAATATGCACATTACCTGGAGCCCTGGGTTAAAATGTCACAACCATGCAGATACATTAAAATGATCAACAAACAAAATAAACAAAGGCATCGTTATCGCTAAGCTAATCCCCTCGCTGGCAGCCTTGATAATAAAAAGAAAAGAAAAACAACATAAGTCCTCAGTGACCTTGACCTTGGGAGGTCGGACATGGGTCATATGCAAAACAAAGCACCATCCCATGACACACATTATGGTAAAATATTATCAAAACGGTGAAGTGGTTGAAGTTATTGAATAAACAAAAATAACTTCAACACATTTGCCTTACACACAAGGGAACATAAGTCCTCAGTGACCTTGACCTCAGGCGGTCGGACGTGGATGACGTATGCAAAACAAAGCAGCATCCCTAGACACATTGTGGCTAAATATTATCAAAATCTGTGAAGCGGTTCATGTGTTATTGAAAAATGAAAGATGTTACTAACGTACATACATACATGGACTAACACTATATCCCCTCTTGCCTATCGGCGAGGGGATAATAACAACAATAAAACATTCATGGTAACAACCTTCAAAATATATCAATTGTGTTCCTTATTTAAAGAACGAGGATGGCCGCGGCCCGCAAGTCGAGCCCGCCGAGGCATTTGAAGGTCTCAGAGTGTATTTATTTGAAGTTTGATGCCCAATAAGCATACAAAGTTTCAAGCAAATCTGAAATTTTGACAGAAACTTTAATGCAAACTTCTAAGTCATTTGACCTTGACATAGGGGCACAGGGGCCGCATGAGTGGGACACAGAATTAATATATGGATGATGACTAATAAGCATATGAAGTTTCAAGTCGATGTGACTTAGGCCTGCAGAGATATAAGGTTTTTAAAAACTTTAACGCAGATTTCAGAACGCAAACTTCTAAGTCATTTGACCTTGACCGTGGGCACAGGGGCCACATGAGTGGGATACAGCATGAATAAATGGATGATGACTAACAAGTATATGAAGTTTCAAGTCGATGTAACTTGGGACTACAGAAATATAAGGTATTTAAAAACTTTAACGCTGATTTCGGAACGCAAACTTCTAAGTCATTTGACCTTGACCTTGGGCAGAGGGGCTGCTTTTGCACCCAACATATATCTTCTCGTATGTGCGGGCGCACGGACACCCGGACGTCATTGTGATCACTATGTCTCGCTTTCCGCAAGCGGGCTCAACAATAAAACCATGGGCTGTTGCGTTTACTGGGGTGTATAATACATTTGGTCCGTTTAAAGTGCGTGGAATCCGAAGGATTCCCTGCAAACTTCAAACAGACCAAATGTATTTTGCACCGCAGTAAACACAACAGCCCATGGTTTTATTACTTATATTTACACTACATTTTCTGATAGATTCAAAAATGTAAATAAGCAAATATGGCATTAAAATTGAGAATAATCTTGTTTTACGTCATTTTGTCGTAGTTACTGGAACAGCAACGTTGCCAATCAATAGCGTGACGTTATTGACAACGATGATGAACATCGTGTATTCAAACAAACTTTAACGAATCAACGTGGTGCGACATCACGTGTGGCTTATGTAATGAACTGGGATAGGTTGAATGGGCGTTTCAATTATGAATGTAAAGACAGTGTAAATATAAGGTTGTGAGATGATATGGTATAGAAACCTTAAATGTAGCAAGAATTCTGCGGAATCAGCAATCAGATATGAGTAGGGATTCCGCTTGGGAAAAAATTGCCACTTCAAAAAAAAAAAAATATTAATTTTTTTTGAAGTGCCGATTTTTTTCTTCGAAAATTGTAATTTTTTATCGCCAATTGTTTATTTTTATCGCCAATTGCGAAAGTGGCGATCGCCAGCGGAATCCCTGTATGAGCGATCAGAAACTTGAACATAAGTGACCTTGACATTGGAAATTGCGTATGCGTGACTACGGAGCATGCATAGAAACACATTGTAGCCAAAAATTATCAACATCCGACAAAGAGATGACATTTTATTGAAACCAATACCTAGACTTAACGTAAATGGTAAACAGGAAACTTGAACAGAAGTCCCCAGTGACCTTGACCTTGGGACATTGGGACGTGGGATGTATGCGGAATAAAGCAGCATGCCTAGACACACCTGGTAACCAAATATTACCAAACTCGTCAATGACCTTGGCCTCGCGAATTTCGGACATAAAGTATGCGGGGTGGTGCGTCATCAAGACATCAAGGCATGGATGAAGTTTGGTGGATGTGGGCCCCGCGAAAGTGGAGATACATGTATAAAATAATTTGTAAACAGTTGACAAAGCTGCCGCCGGAAAAAGTGTCGCAAATGTCTCCATCACACATGTGTGTGGCGAAACACAAGAATTCAGCCACGGAAGGGGTGTCACGCCTACCGAGGCATTTGACCGTAACATGATCATGGGCATGTGCTAAAGTAAGCATCACAAAAACCATCAGAGAAGTGCATGCTTAAAACACGAACAAGGGCAAGGTTGAAGAAACTGTTTGACATAAAAATATGGCTAAGTGTTTCTACAACTGTGTGAAGGTCAAAAAGGTCAAGGTCATGTTAATGGCAGCATGAGTGTGTTCCAAATCCTCACATGTATCACGTGTCCAAACATTGAAGCAATCCATCAAGTAACATTAATGTTATACAATGTTTGTTTGTTGGGGTTTAACGGCCTATCAATTAATGTTATACAATGTTTGTTTGTTTGTTGGGGTTTAACGGCCTATCAACAGCTAAGGTCGTTTAAGGCCGTGTCAATTGGTTTAGAAATAAATCCCATATATTACCTGCACAAGTGCATGTACAAGTTCAAGTACATGAACAAATGGGGGGGGGGAATCTCAAAATCAGAACTGAATAATTACAATAAAAACAAGAGTGCCGAAGGTCCCAATATACGCCAGTCGAGGCAAGGCCAGTTAACAAGGGGACTTAGGGCAGATAAGTCACTGAAAATTAATAGGGTTCTTGCCGTGATAAACATGTATATTGAATATATCAATAGGCTTCTTCGTCTTGCCATGATAAACATGAACACTGAATTTGGTTACGATCGGTGAAGTATTGAGTGGACAAGGATACAGAGTGCGAAAAATAAAAATGGTCGCCAAGGGGAGATAAGTCATCAGAATTTTTTGAAAATCAATAGGCTTCTTCATCTTGCCGTGATAAACATGTATACCAAATCTGGTTACAAGCGGTGAAGTAGAACTTGAGTTATTGAGTGGACAAGGATACAGAGTGCGAAAAATAAAAATTGCCACCAAGGGGAGATTTTTTGAAAACCAATAGGCCTCTTTGTCTGTCCTTGATAAACAAGTACACCAAATTTGGTTACAATCCGTCCAGTAGAACTCTAGTTATTGCGTGGACAAGCTGTGCCTGCCCGCCCGCCGTACAAGATGAATACATAATATGTATCAGCGCTGAAATCAGAATAATCTTGATCTGATGCCAGGTCCTCGCCACACCAGAATCACTTGGCCCCCTCCCAAAGCAGTGTTTCTGCAAACATGTGAAGATAAAGAAGTTCAAGGTCATGTTAATAGCAGCATAAGAGTGTTCCGAGTGATCACATGTATCAAGTGTCCAAATATTGAAGCAATCCATTAAGTAATATAAAGTTATACCATGATGACGAAGCTTGTACAAACCTTTTGACATTTCGGATGACGACGACGCGGACGACGACAACGCAAAAAGCGGCGACTATAGCTTTAGCAGAAGGCGGAACAAACAACAAGAGGGCCATGATGGCCCTAATTCGCTCACCTGACTCCATGAACACCAGAGGAGAATGTGACATTCAGTTCATGTGTTTTAAAAAATTGTGCTATTTTTAGATGGCGGTCATCTTGGATTAAGCGAGGACTCTCATTTTACCAAATTTGAAAATGCTTCACCCAAGGATCTTAACTTCCTATGAAGTTTGTTCAGCATCGGCCATGTGGTTCCTGAGAAAAAGACGTTCAAAATCTTGAATAAATGGACATTTTGATGGCCATCATGGATGACATAACATCATTCGACAAATATTGCACCAAGCAATCGCCTCATGATACCTTCAATTTGATATATGACATGAGCATATTCGGTCAAAAATAAAATTTGACACCACGGGCCACACCCATTTTTGACACCGGGGTCACCAATTTTCACAACTTTGAAAGTGCATTGTATCGATCATTCCTACCAAGTTTCATCGAAATCCGGCTGGCAGTTCATGAGAAGAAGATTTTTTAAGAATTTATGCTATTTTTAGACGGCGGCCATCTTGGATTAGCGATGACCTCCATTTTAACAAATCTGAAAAGGCTTCACCCATGAACCATAACTTTTAAGTTTGGCTACCATGGGCCAAGCGGTCCATGTGAAGAAGAATTTTTAAATCTCTAATAAAAGAACGACCTTTTGATCTTTCGGCGGCCATCTTGGATGACATAACCATCCGATTTCGACAAGAAATGCACCAGAGTGATCGCCTCATTGATACCTTCAATTTGGTATATGACATGACCATATACGGCCACGCCCATTTTTGACCCTCAGATGAGCTAAAAACAGTGATTAAACGGAACAAAGTACTTATTTATGCCCACCTGAAAAAATAATATTTTTGACAGATTATAAAGTATGATCATTGCACATCAAAAAATAAATACAGAGAATAAATAGTATTGTCCGTTAAAATTTTTAAGGAAACATGTTAATCGCCCCTGATATCAGTGTGGACATTTACGTCTGATATGAATTATATAATAATGCCAATTGATATGTGGGGTAATGGTGGATGAATGTTTATTTTGCTAAAAAATATCTCGGATGACAGGGGCGGATCTAGAGCGGGTGTTCCAGGGTTGCAACCCTCCCCCCCGTCAGCAACGGAGTTTACATAGATCTAAACCTTTAACACTACAAAAGTAATTAATTCATGGCTAAGGTGGGGATTGTACCCATGACCACCGGTATAGAAGTACAATACATCACCATTAGGCTATCAACTCATCCACATGGCTAAAGTGGGGATTGTACCCATGACCACTGGTATTGAAGTACAATACATCACCATTAGGCTATCAACCCATCCACATGGCTAAGGTGGGGATTGTACCCATGACCGCCGGTATTGAAGTACAATACATCACCATTAGGCTATCAACCCATCCACATGACTAAGGTGGGGATTGTACCCATGACCACTGGTATTGAAGTACAATACATCACCATTAGGCTATCAACTCATCCACATGGCTAAAGTGAGGATTGTACCCATGACCATTGGTATTGAAGTACAATACATCACCATTAGGCTATCAACCCATCCACATGGCTAAGGTGGGAATTGTACCCATGACCACTGGTATTGAAGTACAATACATCACCATTAGGCTATCAACCCATCCACATGGCTAAGGTGGGGATTGTACCCATGACCACTGGTATTGAAGTACAATACATCACCATTAGGCTATCAACCCATCCACATGCCTAAGGTGGGGATTGTACCCATGACCACCGGTATTGAAGTACAATACATCACCATTAGGCTATCAACTCATCCACATGGCTAAGGTGGGGATTGTACTACCCATGACCGCCGGTATTGAAGTACAATACATCACCATTAGGCTATCAACTCATCCATATGGCTAAGGTGGGGATTGTACCCATGACCACCGGTTTTGAAGTACAATACATCACCATTAGGCTATCAACTCATCCACATGGCTAAAGTGGAGATTGTACCCATGACCACTGGTATTGAAGTACAATACATCACCATTAGGCTATCAACCCATCCACATGGCTAAGGTGGGGATTGTACCCATGACCACCGGTATTGAAGTACAATACATCACCATTAGGCTATCAACCCATCCACATGGCTAAGGTGGGGATTGTACCCATGACCACTGGTATTGAAGTACAATACATCACCATTAGGCTATCAACCCATCCACATGGCTAAGGTGGGGATTGTACCCATGACCACCGGTATTGAAGTACAATACATCACCAATAGGCTATCAACCCATCCACATGGCTAAGGTGGGGATTGTACCCATGACCACCGGTATTGAAGTACAATACATCTCCATTAGACTATCAACTCATCCACATGGTTAAAGTGGGGATTGTACCCATGACCACTGGTATTGAAGTACAATACATCACCATTAGGCTATCAACCCATCCACATGGCTAAGGTGGGGATTGTACCCATGACCGCTGGTATTGAAGTACAATACATCACCATTAGGCTATCAACCCATCCACATGGCTAAGGTGGGGATTGTACCCATGGCCACTGGTATTGAAGTACAATACATCACCATTAGGTTATCAACCCATCCACATGGCTAAGGTTCAGATTTTACCCATGACCGCCGGTATTGAAGTACAATACACTATCATTAGGCTATCAACTCATCCACATGGCTAAGGTGGGGATTGTACCCATGACCGAAGGTATTGAAGTACAATACATCACCATTAGTCTAATAACATCATGGCCTAGGTGGGGATTGTACCCATGACCGCCGGTATTGAGTACATTACCCATCACCATTAGGCTATCAACTCATCCACATGGCTAAGGTGGGGATTGTACCCATGACCGCCGGTATTGAAGTACAATACATCACCATTAGGCTATCAACTCATCCACATGGCTAAGGTGGGGTGTAACCATGACCAACGGTGAAGGGGACAATACCTCACCATTAGGCCTATCAACTCATCCACCCTTGGTAAGGTGGGGATTGTACCCATGAACGCCGGTATTGAAGTACAATAATTCCCAGAAGGTTTATCAATCAATCATTGGCTAAGGTGGGGATTTGGTCATACCGCCGGTATTGAGTACAATACATCAACATTAGGCTATTCCACTCATCCATGGCTAAGGTGGGATTGTACCCATGACCAACCGGTATTGAAGTACAATACATCACCATTAGGCTATAACCTATCGAACCGCGGGTATTGAAGTACAATAACCATCACCTAAGGCTAATTCAACCTTATACCCATGGGTAAGACCGGAACCCATGAACCGGTATTGAAGTACAATACATCACCATTAGGTATCAACTCATCCACATGGCTAAGGTGGGATTGTCACCCATGACCGCCGGTAATTGAAGTACAATATGGCTTTAAGGTGGGGATTAATTTTACTCATTGGACCGCCGGATTGAAGTTCAATACATCAACCATTTGGCTCAACTCATCCACATGGCTAAGGTGGGGATTGTACCCTGACCCTGGTATTGAGTACAATCCTTTCACCATTAGGCTATCAACCCATTTAACCATGGATAAGGTGGGGTTTGTTAACCATGACCGCCGGTTGAAGTACAATACATCACCATTAGGCCTATCAACAATAAACCAATGGCCTAAGGTGGGGTTATTTTACTCCCACGACCGCCGGTATTGAAGTTTACAATTCAATCCCATTAGGCTATCAACTCATCCACATGGTAAGGTGGGGATTGTACATGGGCCAGGTATTGAAGGTTACAATACATCAACCATAGGCTATCAACTGGCATCCACATGGGCGGAAGGTGGGGATTGGTTACCCATGACCGCCAGTATTGAAGTTACAATACATCACCATTAGGCTATTCAAACTCATCCACATGGCTAAGGTGGGGATTGTTACCCATGACCGCCAGTATTGAACCGTACCAATACTTCCCAGAAGCTCAACTTATCCACATGGCTAAGGTGGGGATTTGTTCCCATGGACCGCCAGTCTTGAAGTACAATACATCACCATTTAGGCTTCAACTTCATCCACATTGGCTAAGGTGGGGACATAACCCATGACCACCTGGTTTTGATTAGGTACAATATACAACCCATTGGCATCCAACTCATCCACCGGCTAAGGTGATTGTACCCATGACCACTGGTATTGAAGTGTTTTTACATCCCAATACATCCCAACACATGGCCTAAGGTCGGGAGGTACCCCATGACCCGGTATTGAATTAACAAATACATCACCATTAAGGCTATTCAAACCATCCCTGGATAAGGTGGGGATTGTAACCATGACCGCCGGTATTGAACGTACAATACATCACCATTAGGCTATCAACCCAACATATGGCTAAGGTGCCGGGATTGTTACCCATGACCGCCAGTAGGTGAATACAATCATCCCATTAGGCTTTTTCACTTCATCATGGCAAAAGGTGGGGTTTGTACCATGACCATGGATTGAAGTTACAATACATAACCATTAGGAATATCAACCCTCCACATGGCTAAGGTGGGGATTGGTTACCATGACACCGGTTATTGAAGGACAAAACATCACATGGGCTATTAAACCATTCATATGGCTAAGGTGGGGGATTGGTAACCCAAGGTCCGCCGGGGTTATTGAATACAATCACACCATTAGGATTCAACCAATCCACAGGCTAGGTTGAATTGTACCCATGACCAATTGGTATTCAGTACACCATTCAGGCCATTAGGCTCAACTCATCCACATGGCTAAGGTGGGGATTGTACCCATGACCGCCAGTAATTGAAGTACAATACATCACCATTAGGCTATTCAACTCATCCACATGGCTAAGGTGGGGAGTTGTACCCATGACCACCAGGTATTGAAGTACAATACCAATCACCATTAGGCTATAACCCATCTTAATGGCCTAAGGTGGGGACATGTACTCGACGACCGGTATTGGGGAATTACAATAACTACCATTAGGCATCAACCCATCCCATATGGTAAGGTGGGGCCATTGTTATCCATGACCCGCCGGTATTGAAGTACAATTAATCACCATAGGCTAATCACCATCCATATGGCTTGGGGATTTTGTTACCCGGGACCGGCGGTATTGAAGTACAATACATCTATAGGCCTTTACCATCATGGCTAAGGTGGGGGATTGTACCCATGACCACTGGTTATTGAAGGTTCCAAATACATCCACCATTAGGCTTAATAATTCAATCCCATGGCTAGGGGGGTTTGTCATGACCGCCGTATTGGAAGGTACAATACATCACCAAGGCTTATCAATCCATCACCTGGCTAAGGTGGAGATTGTACCCATGACCACTGGTATTGAAGTACAATACATCACCATTAGGCTATCAACCATCCATATGGCTAAGGTGGGGTTTTATTGTACCCATCATGACCGCCGGTATTGAAGTTAACAATACATCACCATTAGGCTATCAACCCATCCATATGGCCTTGGGGATTGTACCCATGGTAGCCGGTATGAAGGTACAATTCATCAATATTGGGCTTTCAACCATTCCACATGGCTAAGGTGGGGATGGACCCAGAACCATGGTATTGAAGTACAATACATACCATTAAGCTTTTATTTTTCCAAAACTCATCCCACATGGCTAAGGTTGGGGAATTGTACCCATGCACTGGTATTGAAGTACAATACATCAACATTAAGGCCCTTTATAACCATCCACATGGCTAAGGTGGGGGATTGTAACCCAAGACCCTGGTATTGAGTTACAAGACTCACCCATTAGCTATCCAAACCCATCCACATGGTAAGGGTTGAATTGTACCCATGACCGCCGGTATTGAAGTACAATACATCACCATTAGGCTATCAACTCATCCACAATGGTAAGGTGGGGATTATTTTACTCAACGGCACCGCCCGGTTATTGAAGACAATTTCCTCACCATTAGGCTATCACTCATCACTGGCAAGGGGGTTATTCCCATGACCATGGCTATTGAAGTACAATACATCACCATTGAAGTATCAAATTTCCCTACTTAAGGTGGGGATACCCATGAACCGCCGGTATTTGAAGGATATCACCATTTAAGGCTATCCAATCATGGCAATGGTAAGGTGGGGATTGTTCCCATGACCGCCCGGTATGAAGTACAATACATCCACCCATTGGCCTATCCAAAACCCATCCATAGGCTAAGGAGGGGTTGAAATTGTACCCATGACCGCGGTAATTGAATTAACAATACTTCACCATTAGGCTCAACTTCAATCCACATGGCCTAGGTCGGGGATTGACATGACCGCCGGTTTTGAAGTTAAAAATACAATCACCCATTAGGCTATTAACCCATCCTTATTGGCTAAGGTGGGGATTGTTAACCATGACCGCCGGTATTGAAGTACAATACAATCACCATTAGCTATCAAACCCATCCATATGGCTAAGGTGGGGATTGTACCATGACCGGGCACTTTTGGAAGGTACAAACATCACTAAGGCTATCAACATCATGGGCCTAGGTTGGGGATTGTACCCAAGACCACTGGGTATTGAAGTACAATACAATCCTCCAAATTTAGGCTATCCAAACCCATCCATGCTAAGGTGGGGATTATTGTACCCATGACCGCGGTATTGAAGTACAATCTAACATTAGGTTCAACCCATCCATGGTAAGGTTGGGGAATTGTACCCATGACCGCCGGTATTGAAGTACAATAAATCACCATTAGGCTATCAACTCATCCACATGGCTAAGGTGGAGATTGTACCCATGACCGCCTGGTATTGAAAGTACAATACATCACCATTAGGCTAATCAAACATCCTTATGGGCTAAGGTGGGGATCCCATGACCCCGGCTTTTGAAGTGGGGGACTTTATTCTTCCATTAGCTTATCAACCCATCCACATGGATAAGGGGGGTTTGTACCCTGACCGCCGGTATTGTTAGTTACAAAAAATCACCATTTAGGCTATTCAACTATCCACATGGCTAAGGTGGAGATTGTACCCATGACCACTGGTATTGAGTACAATACCATCACATTAGGCTTTTCAACCCCTCCATATGGCTAAGTTGGGGATTATTGTACTCATGACTGCCGGTATTGATTGTACAACATCACCAATTTAAGCTATCAACCCATCCATATGGCTAAGGGTTGGGGATTGATCCATGCCGCCGGTATTGTAGTACAATACATCACCATTAGGCTATCAACCCATCCATATGGCTTGGGGATTGTACCCATGACCGCCGGTATTGAAGTACAATACATCACTATTAGGCTTTCAACCAATCCACATGGCTAAGGTGGGGATTGTACCCATGACCACTGGTATTGAAGTACAATACATCACCATTAGGCTATCAACTCATCCACATGGCTAAGGTGGGGATTGTACCCATGACCGCCAGTATTGAAGTACAATACATCACCATTAGGCTATCAACTCATCCACATGGCTAAGGTGGAGATTGTACCCATGACCACTGGTATTGAAGTACAATACATCACCATTAGGCTATCAACCCATCCATATGGCTAAGGTGGGGATTATTGTACTCATGACCGCCGGTATTGAAGTACAATACATCACCATTAGGCTATCAACCCATCCATATGGCTTGGGGATTGTACCCATGACCGCCGGTATTGAAGTACAATACATCACTATTAGGCTTTCAACCAATCCACATGGCTAAGGTGGGGATTGTACCCATTGCCCCATGGTATTGAAGTTACCAATACATCTCATTGAAGGTATTCAAATATCCACATGGCTAAGGTGGGATTGTTCCAGGACCACTGGTTTGGGAAGTAAACATTCTCAACATTAGGTATCCACATCCACATGGCTAAGGTGGGGATGTACCCATGACCACTGGTATTGAAGTACAATACATCACCATTAGGCTTTATCAAACCATCCAAATGGATTAGGGTTGGGGTTTGTCCCATGACCGCCGGTATTGAAGTACAATTACTCACCATTAGGCTATCACTCATTCCACATGGTAATTGATTATTTTACTCACGACCGCCGGTATTGAAGTACAATACCTCACCATTAAGGCTAATCAACTCATCCACATGGATAAGGTGGATTGTCCCATGACCAATTGGTTTGATGTACAAATTCATCACCATTAGGCTATCAACTCTTCCATATGGCTAAGGTTGGGGATTGTACCCCAGGGACCGCCGGTATTGATTACAATACATCCATTAGGCTATCAACTCATCCACATGGCTAAGGTCGGGAATTGTACACTGCCGCCGGTATTGAAGTAAAAATACATCACCATTTAGGCTATTAAACCCATCATATGGCTAAGGTGGGGATTGTACCCAGACCGCCGGTATTGAAGTACAATACATCACCATTAGGCTATCAACCCCATCATTTGGTCCAAAGGGTGGGGATTGTACCCATGACCGCGGGTATTGAAGTTACAATACTCATTTAGGCTAATCAAACCAATCCCCACATGGTAGGTGGGGATTGTACCCTTGCCACTGGTATTGAAGTACAATACATCACCATTAGGCTATTCAACCCATCCCATATGGCTAAGGTGGGATTATTGTACTCATTGGACCGCCGGTATTGAAGTACAATTACATCACCATAGGTATACAATCCACCAATGGCTAAGGTGGGGATTGTACCCATGACCGCCGGTATTGGAAGTACAATTTAAAATAACCTTAAGGGCTATCTACATCCACATGGCTTAATGGGGAGATTGTTACCATGAGCGGGTATTGAAGTACACTCACCTAGGCTTATCAACCCATCATATGGCTAAGGTGGGGATTGTACCCATGACCGCGGGAATTGGAAGTTTACAATACATTCACCATTAGGCTATCAACCCTTCCAAATGGATAAAGGTGGGGATTGTACCCATGAACCGGCCGGTATGAAAGTACAATACACACCATTAGGCTATAAACTCATCACATGGGCTAAGGTGTGGAATTTCCCATCCACCGGTATTGAAGTACATACACACATTAGGCTATTCAACCCATCCCATGACTGCCGGATTGAAGGAAAAAACCAAATTACTCTCACCATAGGTATCAAACCTATAACACCGGGCAAGGTGGGGAATTGGAACCCATGGCCGCCGGTACGAAGTACAAAATACTCACCATTAGGCTATCAACTCATCCACATGGCCTAAGGTGGGGATTGTACATGTCCGGCCGGTATTGAAGGTACAATATGGTAAGGTTAGGGTTTATACTCATGACCGGCAGGTATTAAGTACAATACGATCCCCATTAGGCTATCAAAATCATCCACATTGGCTAAGGTGGGGATTGTACCAATGACCACCTATTGAAGTACCAATTTAAACTCCCAATTAGGCTCCCATCAACCATCCCACATGGCTAAGGTGGGGATTGTACCCATGACCACTGGTATTGAAGTACAATACATCACCATTAGGCTATCAACCCATCCATATGGCTAAGGTGGGGATTGTACCCATGACCGCCGGTATTGAATTACAATACATCACCATTAGGCTATCAACTCATCCACATGGCTAAGGTGGGGATTGGTACCCATGACCGCGGTATTGGAAGTTCAATACATCACCCCATTGCTATCAAACCATCCATATGGCTAAGGTGAATTGTACAATGACCGCCGGTATTGAATTACAATACCATTCCATTTGGCTATCACTTCTTCAACCCATTGGCCTTAGGTGGGGATTGTACCCATGACCAACTGGTATGGAAGTAAATACATCACCATTGGCTATCAAATCATCCCATGGCTAAGGTGGGGATTGTACATGACCGCCAGTATTGAAGTACATACATCACCATTAGGCTATCAACTCATCCACATGGCTAAGGTGGAGATTGTACCCATGACCACTTGGTATTGAAGTACAATACATCACCATTAGGCTATAAAACCCAAATAAACATATGGCCTAAGGTGGGGATTTTTCCATGGACCGGCCGGTATTGAGTCAATAATCACCATTAGGCTATAACCCATCCATATGGTTGGGGATTGTACCCTGGACCGCCCGGTATTGAAGTAAAATACATCCACTATTAGCTTTCAACCAATTCCATTGGCTAAGGTTGGGGATTGTACCCATGGCCACTGGTATTTGAAGACAATACATCACATTAGGCTATCAAACTCATCAACATGGCTATGGGGGGATTGGTACCCATGGTCCGGCCAGTATTGAAGTAACAAATACATCACCATTAGGTATCAAAACTATCCCACATGGTAAGGTGGAGATTGTACCCAATGACACCTGGTATTGAAGTTACAATCTTCCCAATTAGGCTATAACCCAATACTATGGCTAAGGGGGGTTAATTGTTACTCATGGACCAAGCGGTTTTGAAGTCTATTACATCACATTAGGCTATCAACCCAATCCATAATGGCTTGGGGATTGTACCCATGACCCACCGCCGGTATTGAAGTACAATACATCACTTTTAGGCTTTCAACCAATCCCATGGCTAAGGTTGGGGAATTGTACCCATGACCACCTGGTATTGAAGTACAATACATCACCATTAAGGCTATCAACTTCCACATGGCTAAGGTGGGGATTGTTACCCATCCGGCCAGTATTGAAGTACAATACATCACCCATTAGGCTATCAACTCCACCATGGCTAAGGTGGGAGAATTGGTACCCATGAACCGCGGAAATTGAAGTACAATACATCACCATTAGGCTATAAAACCATCATAATGGCAAAGGTGGGGATTGGATCCCATGGACCGCCGGTATTGAAGGTACAATAAAATCACCATTAAGCTTTCAACTCATCCCACATGGGGTTAGGTGGGGATTGTACCCATGACCGCCGGTATTGAAGTACAATACATCACCATTAGGCTATCAACCCATCCATATGGCTAAGGTGGGAATTGTACCCATGACCGCCGGTATTGAAGTACAATACATCACCATTAGGCTATCAACCCATCCATATGGCTAAGGTGGGAATTGTACCCATGACCGCCGGTATTGAAGTACAATACATCACCATTAGGCTATCAACTCATCCACATGGCTAAGGTGGGGATTGTACCCATGACCACTGGTATTGAAGTACAATACATCACCATTAGGCTATCAACCCATCCATATGGCTAAGGTGGAGATTGTACACATGACCACCGGTATTGAAATACAATACATCACCATTAGGCTATCAACTCATCCACATGGCTAAGATGGGGATTGTACCCATGACCGCCGGTATTGAAGTACAATACATCACCATTAGGCTATCAACTCATCCACATGGCTAAGGTGGGGATTGTACCCATGACCGCCGGTATTGAAGTACAATACATCACCATTAGGCTATCAACCCATCCACATGGCTAAGGTGGGGATTGTACCCATGACCACCGGTATTGAAGTACAATACATCTCCATTAGGCTATCAACTCATCCACATGGCTAAGGTGGGGATTGTACCCATGACCACTGGTATTGAAGTACAATACATTACCATTAGGCTATCAACTCATCCACATGGCTAAGGTGGGGATTGTACCCATGACCGCCGGTATTGAAGTACAATACATGAACATTAGGCTATCAACTTATCCACATGGCTAAGGTGGGGATTGTACCCATGACCACTGGTATTGAAGTACAATACATCACCATTAGGCTATCAACTCATCCACATGGCTAAGGTGGGGATTGTACCCATGACCACTGGTATTGAAGTACAATACATCACCATTAGGATATCAACTCATCCACATGGCTAAGGTGGGGATTGTACCCAGGACCACTGGTATTGAAGTACAATACACTACCATTAGGCTATCAACTCATCTGCATGGCGAAGAATATAAATGACATGTAATGGACTAAACATAAGTATGAGCTGCGCTACAAGTGTTTGCCCGCAAGTGACCGATCAAATATGTGTCTACTCAAAAAAAGGATTTCAATGTAAAAGAAAAAAGTTTGCTTTATATGTTTTTACCAGCCAGAGATGTTTTCCGAGAGAATGGATTTGTTTTTAACGCAAAAAAATTAAGACTGTTGCTTAGTACAGCAATGATGTATCTATTATAATGAGAATTATGGTTCCCCTAAGTTCTAAGCCAATCGCTGGGCAGCATTGTGCTCCACTTATTTCACATATTGCAATGTTTAGTTTTAACATAATTATTTTATTCATATTAATTTTACATGCGATTCAGTACTCACTAGTGAGTCACTACATACGTTATTGTTCACATATTGGATTTTTTAAGAACATTCAGGAAAGTGAATGGGTTTAACATCCCAGCAACAGCTAAGGTCATATAGGGACGGGACCACAGTTTAAAATCTCATCCGACAGACCAGTGGGATGCCCTAGGCAAGGTTTGAACCCACAACCCCCGGATTGGAAGTCAGCTGTTCTAACCCCTAGGCCACAACCCATCCATGTAAGTATCCTGAAGCAGGAAGCACACGGAATATACGACCAACCCGGACACTTTGTGGCAAAGGTCACAGGAATCGTACTAACAATAGATACCCCCTTTGCCAAGACATGACACACGCTACAATATCAATACAGTGGGGTTGACAAAATAGATTAAATAAACTATGACACGCTGTACGTACAAACATGAAATAATACAGGGAAAATTACAATAAAGTAATAAGGAAAAGGAAGAAGATACAGAACAATATTGATACAAGCTCCAGATAAGTTTTGTATCTAAAGAGTATTATACCCCCATATTTCAAATTCAATGCGTATTTTACTTTTACAAATGTATCATTGATTTTCTTCGTTATTAAATAGGGAACAAAGGTGAAAAAAATAAAACAGATTTAAAAATCCACTTATTTGAGTTGCTTTTTGTAGCTCAACTAAGTAAATTTTCAACTTTATTACAGTATTTTCACTACTCAATTTGATAATCAATGCGTATTTTCACATTGCTGTGAGTATTTTGTACTCCCAATTTTGACAATGCGTATTCTGCTAAATACGTACCTTATCTGGAGCTCTGCAGTGATATACATGTACGTTGTATGATGCAAACACACAACATTTCGGCCCAGTCTTTATCAAGGAATAAGTTGACTACAATCAGCTGGATATTGTGCGAATCTTGTTTCAATTGTGTCATATAAATGATTGTTTCTAGTATGTTTCAATTGCGTCATATAATTGTTTCTAGTATGTTTCAATTGTGTCATATAAATGATTGTTTCTAGTATGTTTCAATTGTGTCATATAAATGATTGTTTCTAGTATGTTTCATATATTTTTGTACTTCCAAAATCGGAAACTCAAAGAGCTCCAGAATGTCAAAAAACCCTAAAAAAATCAGATGCAACGAGTACATGAAAGCAATTAAAATTGCCGGAACCCAATTATGTCCAAAATGTTGTGAGTACTGCCAAGTGTTGTGTAGAAGTTTTTGAAGAAAATCTTTAAATTTTGGGAGCAACTGATGACATATTGGCTATGAGCAATATATACCATTTATTTAACCAGGTGAGCTGATTATCGTGAAATAATTCATGAGTAATTGGGTCCTTACGCGAAACAAACGAGTGAGCGTAGCGAACCGAGTTTAATTAGAGGTAGGACACAATCACGAGGGCATTATTTCAAGATAATCAGCTCATCTAGGTAAATAAGAGTGATGTTTTTATTATTAACCCTTAGACCGCTACTCACAGTAATTGTCATCTGCTGTTGCTTTTATATCTTGCCTTATTTCTCAATAAAAACATGCTTTGACAGCACTTCAGAATCATTTCCAATGGAAATGATTCTGAAGTGCTGTCAAAACATGTTGGAAAATTATTCTTAAGTGCTGTCAAAGCATGTTTGTCATGATAAAAATTGAAAATAGAAAATAAACAGCAGACGACAAAAAAATAAGATAACGGTCTAAGGGTTAAAGAAAAATACATACTCGAATTTCACAATGTGTTTAATAGCCTTAGTAGGTCAGTAGGTAAACATATAACAGTTAGTAGGTATTCGCATTACATTTCGCCATTGTCATACCGCAGATAAATTTTGCTCGTTTTGATTGGTCAGATGGACAGGCAACACAAGCCCAAGTTGGCTGTGAAGCAAATCAACATATCTCAAATCAAAATGGCGGTGGTTCGAGTCGAAGTAAAATCACATCAAATTTTGGAAATCATCTCCGAAACATAGCCATATTCGATACATCCAACTAAGAAAACAAAAGTTAATTTTGAGCTTATTACTGAATTTCTACTAGTTTATATCGTCATGACATCGCATCATTGTCTACGATGTTTTACATGAGCCAATACACTAACTTCTCGTGAAATATAAAGAATCTGCGGTATGACAAATTAATTATTGTGATTATACACAGCCAGCATATTGCCCATTCTCCCTTGATACAAGGGGATATCGATTCAGACACGCACTGATACCATGATGACTGTGTGGAGAAACGAGGCTGATTTATGACAAGTTACTTTAACCCTTTCAACCCCACAGGCCTGTATAGTGGTATTTGCAAAATGTGTAGACCCAGATGAGCCCGCTCGTGACGAGCCGTCTCATCACAATCTGCACCTTTTGCAACTACCGTAATTTTCATATTTTTCAGAGCAAAAGCACCCCCTTTTCAAAAATGGACTCGTCTGGAAATCGTTTTGTGATGATTGGTCGGAAAATTAACCTATCAAAATCCATTCCAGTTACTTAGGGGTGAAAGGGTTAAGCTCAGTAACAGAATGTTAAATGGATAATATTTTATATTGCTTATCGCGCCTCAGAGGTATGTAGCTCTATGGAAAGTTACTCATGATTTTTCAAGTTCCATCACATATTTATAACATTACCGTAGACAAAAGTGTCTCTCTCCATCAGCAGTAGCCTATTTCACCAACATTGCAAAGTATACTATCTAGCAAAGTCTACTTTGAGGGAGTAATCATTTATTTTTCTCGAAATTGATTATTTCATATAGAACTATAACGACTGCATATATATGATGATTAAAAGTATGCAGAATTATTATACTGCATTTATTACATTATCACAGCCAAAATGGATGTGATAATGTAATAAATTCAGTATAATAAAAATTAATAAATTTATCCTTAAATTAAAAATTTCTCCCTCAAAGTATACTTTGCTAGATAAGTATACTTTGCAATGTTGGTGAAATAGGCTACAGGAGTGTACCAAATGTGATAAGTTCCATTACTCCAGTCAAAGCCACAGATATGTCTCAATCAATTACTGAGACTGTGCTGATCACATACTTCACCTTGCATAAGGGTGACCTTCAGATTGTGACCTTGAGCTAGGGTATCCAATAGCTTGTGTATCAGTCCCCTGTAAAAAAGAATTTTTGCTGATTAGAACTAGATATGTCAGTAAACTAGGCTTATGGAATACCCCCGGCGTAGGCCCATGTACCTCTAGATATGTCATTTCTTTCCAAGTCTGTGGGCTTGTGACCTTGACTATGGGCTTAGCGGGGGCGGCACGAATGTGCATTTGTCACAGGGTGGTAGAGGACCATTGGAGCAATGTGTGTGTGAAATGTGAAGCAGATCTGAGCAAGGAAACAAATTACAGTAAAGGTTTGAAAGTACCAATTATTTGACCTTGACCCTGGGCTTAGCGGAGGCGGCACGAATGTGGATTTTTCACAGGGTGGTAGATAATGCGGGTGTGAAATGTGATGAAATAAGCTAAAACCGATTTCTCCGATGTTAAGTTTTTTAAGAGACTAAGTATGTGACTTTGACCTTGGGATCAGTGGGAGTTGGACGGTCATAGATTTGTCACAGCACGATAGTGGACACTTAGTGAAATTTTAAGAATTTTTGATGAAGGAAATAGAAGTTCAACATATTTCTCTGATGTTAAGTTTTGTAAAGAGACTAAGTATGTGACCTTGACCATGGGATCAGCGGGGGTTGGACGGTCATGGATTTGCCACAGCATGATAGTGGACCCTTAGAGGAATGCATGCGTGAAATATTAAGAATGTTTTATGAAGGAAATAGAAGTTATAACATATTTCTCTGATGGTGAGTTTAGTGACGGACGGACAGCAACACGGACGAACAGACGGACACACAGACAGATGCACAAACGGACGGACGGACAACCCGACTCCAATATACCCCACAACTCACCGTGGGGGGTATAAAAAAGATTGATTAAATGAGTGTAATGGGAACACACCTGTAGCCTATTTCACCAACATTGCAAAGTATACTTATCTAGCAAAGTATACTTTGAGGGAGAAATTTTCAATTTAAAGATAAATTTATTAATTTTTATTATACTGAATTTATTACATTACCACAGCCATTTTGGCTGTGATAATGTAATACATTCAGAATAATAATTCTGCATACTTTTAATTATCAAATATATGCAGTCGGTAGTTCTATATGAAATAATGCATTTCAGGAAAAATAAATTATTACACCCTCAAAGTATACTTTGCTAGATAAGTATACTTTGCAATGTTGGTGAAATAGGCTACTGTCCTCGCCATGTTGGCAATTACATAAACATTGGTATATACCGTGTATTTATATATAACCCTAACATGTTCAATAATGATGTTCATGTGATTATGTAATATATAGTTCAAGATATACCTGAAGCACCTAGCCCCAAAATATAAGTTTTTCCGGGCATGCATGCTATTTTTGGTTTGACACTGCTAATACCTTCTTTGGGACCCTGGTAATACATTTCAACTGTATAGACCTTCCAAATTTTTGCTCAATGCTCAGGAACGGAAATCCAAAATGGCCGCCCACATTTCGAGTTAAATACCATTAGTGCCGCAGGAACTATTTGAAATGTCATAAACATCCATAGATTGTGGCGTAGCCATACTTACTCGATTCATATTACATGAAATAGAAACTATTCATATGAAATTTCGATTTTATAGGATACTCCGTGTTCCTCACATAAAAAAATCACACACGTTCCGGAACAAAGTGAACTGTGTCTAAATGTCTGAAGAGTTACACAAAGTGCGTATTTGATTTAAATAGTCATAGTTTCACACATCAATTGTGTCTATGTTGAGCAGTTTCCCCGCTGTATAGCATGTACATGCTTATAATATCAGGCGGCACTGAGCGCATTTATTGATTTTTCGCGCCACATTTCCATACAATGCGTGTATCGTCGAATTTTAATGTCAGCGTTGTTAACATATAGTAAAGCAAATCAAACTATTGAATTCGCAGGATATACATATATCGAGTGAAGCGGGATCTTATCTGTTGCAGTTGGTTTCTATTAATTGCCCGCATAGTAGCATTGCTATAATTGTATTATCACGATAGAAGTACTGAACGGAAATTAATAGCTAGCTCTAAGCGTCTATAGTAGAAGTATCATAATAATTATTTTGTAATTACATTTGTTGTCTGTCTATCTGTCTGTCTGTTCTTTACTGTTAGTGACCGCCGTCCGTCATTACCCGCAGCAACGCTTTTTTATTTTGTGTTACGTCACACAATGTTCTCTGTTTGTTTCATTTAAATACTTGTGTGTGACATTTTCTATTCCCGGCACAATGCTGCCGTTAGTCAAGTCGTTCGACAACGCCAAAGTGGTAGACAGCAATAACCGTGTTGTAGTGGATAAAAACAAAGAAGGACAGGCATTAATGTTGTCACAGCAAATGTTGCATCATACATCTGGAGTAATCACTCCTCTCGGCATTGGGACGACATACAATCTTTATAACGAAACGCGAAGCCGAGCACTGGTAACTTTAAACAACAAGCTAAAACAAGGAATTATTTATGACACACTGCAACGTCAGCCGACGGCAAAATCGACCGAAATACAACAAGCGGTGGAACAAACGGGTGTATACATTCCTGAGAATATCACTGCTGGTCACACTCACGTCTTCACCATGGATAATCTGGACTGGAAAAATAACACACTCTCCGGTGGGAGTTTTAATGCCACGTCCGCCATTATTGTTGAGAGACCAAAAGCATCAGCAAATGATAGTATTTCTGAAAGACCAGTTAGTGTCCAAACATCTGTCTCTCGCGACATATCACTGCTTGATGTTTCAGAACCTACACACCCAGAGTTCTATGTATCCAAGAAACAGAAACAGAAACTGATGAATTTGAAAAGAATATATTGCTTATGTGGAAACTTGGTCGAATTGCCAGAAGTTCGGACAAACTTGGAGCATCATTAGACGATGGCGTTGGTCTGCCAGGTTTTCCTGCATTCTGCGCTAGATTTTCAAGACAGACAAAAGCCAATAAAATTGGTTACCTTCCCCTCATTCCCGAGTCTCCCACCAACCATACATGGCAGCTGCTGGTCACCACAAGTACGCTCTGCAGTCTTTGCCTCTGTATATTAAAGAAATGAAGGACCTGCCTTCTGTTGCTCCAGAGGTACATGACGTGTTGATGGCTGGGGCATTTGTTGGCAGGCGAGCTGATGGGTGTCACAATGCTGTCTCGCCCGACATGCTTCTAGAACAAACATATAACACAGACGCAAAGGAGCGGGGTGGTCTAGCTGGAATCACAACAAATCAATCTGCCCAAAACAAATAGGCATATACGAAACATCACACAGCTGCTGTTTCATCCCAGTTGAAGCAGATGATTGATGCTGACATGCATACAGCAGATGGTATCCATCATGAATCCAGTGATACCCAGATTATTCGCAGTAGAGAACAAGTGTTAACGATTTTCGAGGCTGTAGATGAAAATCCATTTATGTCAGATAGCGACCATCTCTTTAACATCGTCGCAGGAGAACATGCTCAGCCCGTTGTGCAATCAGACATGACAAATCTCTCAGAGATTGGCCGTTGTGCCGTAACCAATGTAATCGTTGGAAATGAAAAAAAGATTGTGAAGCTAAACACATTCTACACACAGCACAGTCCAAGAAGTCGACCAAGACCCAAAGTAAAAGTCAGAACAATGAAATAGAGACCATGTTGAGAATGACACAGCTAATTGCATCTGGAATAGAAGTTGATGTTGTAAACACTGTTGGACATTATGAATGTAGGAATGTGCCACCATCATTATTTCAGGAAGACGGCACCATGCGGACACAGGGTACAAAGTCAAGTCTAGTAAAGGTGATATTGAAAGAAACGAAAGTTGAACCCATATGCAGTCTTCCGATGGAGAACTGAACACAACCGTCATTGTTGATGCCATGCATTCTGTGAACAAATGGTCATTCAAGAAAGGTGAAACATTTGGCACGATTGGCGATCGTTATATTGAGAAGCTGCTCAATGACGTACCAACTCGGACCAAAAGTATCCACTTTTGTTGTGACAGGTATCGATCAGTCAGTCTCAAATCAGCAACGCATCAGAAACGAAAAAGAGATACCTATAAAGCCAAGGCATACGAGGTGTGCAAGCACTATCTCGCCCCTGACGCCAGTGACTTCTTCACACTTGATGAAAACATAGCTGCACTTCTCAATTACTAGAGTGATGATTGGTCAGCAAGGACACTAACATGGACAGATAGAAACCTGTACCTCAGTGTTCCTCAGCTTGAATCCACACAAGAGGAAGCAAATACACTAATTATTCTGCACACAGTTTATGCCGTTGAACATGGTGCCGAGAGGGTAATCGTGCATGCCAATGACACAGACGTCGTGGTACATTTCATTTACTATGCAAACACAGATAGACTGGAGAACTTGAAGGAATTGTGAGTGAGCACTGATGTTAACACATATCTACCAATCCATGACATTGCATCAGTGCTCGGGCTTTCTGTATGTGTCTACAGTCTCAGTGGCAGAGACACCACCAGCTACCCATATTTCACTGGGAAGAGGGCATGGTTTGATGCAATGTTGACGGTTGAAACACCTGCCATGGAGCTCTTCGGCGAACATGACAACGATATCGGGTCAGAGATCACCAAAGGGGCAACACAGTTGTTGATCAAGGTATACAGGAAGAAGGACGATGACTTTGCTGATATTACAAGTTTAAGAGCACACAAGTTCAGCTGTCTTTCTCAAATTACTCCCACCGACGTATGATGCATTCAGCCAGCATGTAAAACGGTCTGCACTTGCCACTATGATTGACAAACGTGCCCACCTGGCAAAACCGACTTTGCCAGCCTTCAACAGCTTTGGCTGGTGTGACGACGCTGGAAAATCACCCGGCCCTGTTATATTCAACCTCCAATCATTGGCCTGAATTAATGTCACAGTCTCTGTCATGCAATTGCAAGACTGGTTGTACAAGTAAACGATGCTCTTGCTCACGAAGAGGTGTTCGCTGTTACGGTTGCAGATGCACCGGAACACAAGGAAAGTGCCATCGTATTCAGGACACAGAGTCAGATTCGGATATTGATTGAACTACTAGATTCTACATCAGTATTATATTATTGATTGTAGACATACTATATGGAAAACGATGCCAACATTCAAGACACATGTCCATAATCATTATATTGTGTAACAAACATGGTTACATGTAAGATGATAAATACAGCCAGTATGTGGCGGTCATTTTGAATGATGAAACAAATGTTCACTAATTGGAACATTTAACTGTATCATATAATGACGTTTAAACTGACATGGTTGAATCTCGTTAGACCAAACACGTGTTTCGTGCATATATAACTGTTACTTGTTAGGTATTTGTAGGTTTCACCAAAATCGGCGGCCATCTTGATTCAAGTATATATTGATACACACCGTTTTTGTTATGAGGAAATGAAATAAAAGTGTCTTCTATCCATTCAATCGTCATATCCAATCCGTATATAAAGTGACTTTCACCTATAAATCTCTTTTCATTGTCCATTTTCAGAGGCCATCTTGAATATAATTTATTTATTTTGACATAGGTAAGTGTAGAAAGTTTCATTAAATGTATCTGCATATTAATTGACATGTTTTGGATTATTACTGATGTAAGAAATTAAAAAAAATAGTTCGTTTATTTTCCTAACACTTTGGCAACATTATGCATATGGGGTACTGTCTTGGAACAGTCATTGGAGACATTGAGCAGAGGTCTATACATCATTTTTTACTTACTATAACCCTATAGATGACGTACACATGGTCAAACCAAAAATAGCACGCGGGCCCGGAAAAAAATTATTGGCGCCTTAAGTAATATAAATGCCTGAATGTATCAAAGTTTGCTGTTTTAACATGGGTTCTTAAGGAGACAAGAATTCCGCCACGGACGCAGTGTCGCGCCTGCCGAGGCATTTGACAGTAACATGATCATGAAAAAGGTCATGGTCATGTTAATGGCAGCATGAATGTGTTTCAAATACTTACATGTATCAACTTTCCACATATTGAAGCAAACTTTTGGATGTAAAAAAGTGTTTCTGCAAAACTGTGAAAGTAAAACATGTCAAGGTCATGTTAATGGCGGCATGAGTGTGTTCCAAATGCTTACATGTACCAAGTGTTCAAATATTGAAGCAATCCATCAAGTAATATTAATGTTATACGATGATGAAGAAACATGTACAAACCTTTTGACGTAAAATAATGGCAAAGTGTTTCCACAACCATGTGAAGGTCAAAAAGGTCAAGGTCATGCTAATGGGGGCATGAGTGTGTTCCAAATGTCCACATGTATCAAGTGTCCAAATATTGAAGCAATTCATCAAGTAATATTAATGTTATACGATGATAAAGAAACTTTTAGAAACTTTTTTTTATACAAAAATGTGCCGGTAAAAAAGGTGTAAGTCATGTTAATGGCGGTATGAGTGTGTTCCATACGCTCACATGTGCACACAAGTGTCCAAATATTGATGCAATCTGTAAAGAAATATTACAGTTATGAAGAAACTTGTACAAACTTGTTGACATTGTTAACGCGGAAAACGACGACGCGGACGACGACGGAAAAAGCAAAGCAGGCGCGACAAAAACCAAAGCACAACACCTTCACAAATGAACATAAATACAACTGTTACAGCAACAATACTGCAGTGAATGTAAAGTTACCAATACACGGAACAGCCACAGAACCGGTGTCGCACCTCGATGTCGAGGCATTCGACCGTAACATGATCATGGGAATGTGCTAATAAAGTAAGCATCACCGTCGGAGAAGTACATGCTTAAAACACAAAAAAGGTCAAGGTTGAAGAAACTTTTTGACATAAAAAAGCGTTTCAACCATGTGAAGGTCAAAAAGGGCAAGGTCATGTTAATGGCGGCACAAGTGTGTACCAAACCTTTTTGACACAAAATATGGCGAAGTGTTTCCGCAAAAATGAGAAGGTACAAAAGGTCAAGGTCATGTTAATGTGGGCATGAGGGTGTTCCAAAAGATTACATATGTAACTAGATTGGTCAGTAAGCGAGGCTTACGGAATACCCCCCGCGTGGGCCCAGGTACCCCTAAAATATGCAAAAATTTCCAAATGTGTGGGCTTGTGACCTTGACTCTGGGATTAGCGCGAGCGGCATGAACGTGAATTTGTCACAGGGTGGTAGAGGTCCATTAGAGCAATGAGTGTGTGAAATGTGAAGCAGATCCGAGCAAGGAAATAGAAGTTATAACCGATTTCTCTGATGTTAAGTTTTGTAAAGAGACTACCGTATAACCTCGAATTAACGCCCCCGGAGGCGTTACATTTTACAAAAGGGGGGCGTTTATTAGCCAGTAAAAAAAAACGAAAAAAAAAAGAAAAGAAAAAGAAAAAAAACCCAAGGACCGCCAATTTAAAACACAAATAAGGATTTAAGGATTATTTGTGTTTGAAATTGGCGGTCATTGGTAATTTTTTGGTTTTGTTTTTTTTTTTAATTTGTGGGGGGGGGGGGGGGGGGGGGTGGGGGGGGGGGGGGGGGGGGGGGGTGGGGTGCGTTTATTAGGAGGGGGACGTTAATTCCAGGTTATACGGTATGTATGTGACGTTGACCTCGAGATCAGCGGGGATTTGTCAAGAATTTTGCAATGAAAGAAATAGAAGTTATAACATATTTCTCTGATGTTAAGTTTTGTAAAGAGACTAAGTATTTGACCTTGACCTTGGGATCAGCGGGGGTTAGACGGTCGTGGATTTGGCACAGCATGGTAGTAGAGCCTTACAGGAATGCATGCGTGAAATATTAAGCATTTTAGATGAAGGAAATAGAAGTTAGAACAATATTTCTCTGATGTTAAGTTTTGTAAAGAGACTAAGTATTTGACCTTGACCTTGGTATCAGCGGGGGTTGGATGGTCGTGGATTTGGCACAGCATGGTAGTAGAGCCTTACAGGAATGCATGTGTGAAATATTAAGCATTTTAGATGAAGGAAATAGAAGTTATACAATATTTCTCTGATGTTAAGTTTTGTAAAGAGACTAAGTATTTGACCTTGACCTTGGTATCAGCAGGGGTTGGATGGTCATGGATTTGGCACAGCATGGTAGTAGAGCCTTACAGGAATGCATGTGTGAAATATTAAGCATTTTAGATGAAGGAAATAGAAGTTATAACAATATTTCTCTGATGTTAAGTTTTGTAAAGAGACTAAGTATTTGACCTTGACCTTGGTATCAGCATGGGTTGGATGGTCGTGGATTTGGCACAGCATGGTAGTAGAGCCTTACAGGAATGCATGTGTGAAATATTAAGCATTTTAGATGAAGGAAATAGAAGTTATAACAATATTTCTCTGATGTTAAGTTTTGTAAAAAGACAAAGTATTTGACCCTGACGTTGGGATCTGCGGGGGTTGGACGGTCGTGGATTTGGCACAGCATGGTAGTAGAGCCTTACAGGAATGCATGTGTGAAATATTAAGCATTTTAGATGAAGGAAATAGAAGCTATAACAATATTTCTCTGATGTTAAGTTTACGGACTAAGTATTTGACCTTGACCTTGGGATCTACGGGGGTTGGACGGTCGTGGATTTGGCACAGCATGGTAGTAGAGCCTTACAGGAATGCATGTGTGAAATATCAAGCATTTTAGATAAAGGAAATAGAAGTTATAACAATATTTCTCTGATGTTAAGTTTACGGACGAACGGACGAACGGACGGACGGACGGACGGACGGACAACCTGACTCCAGTATACTCCCCCACAACTCGTTGCGGGGGTATAACAAGTGTCCAAATATTAAAGCAATCCATTAAGTAATATTAAAGTTATATCATGATGAAGAAACTTGTACAAACTTTTTGACGCAAAAAAAATGGCTACGGACAGATGGAAAGATACAAAGCCTCAACAGCAAAGAACTAGAAAATGTGGTCTGTCGACGCACTTCGGGACCCTATTTGAGAAACTCTTACAAAAACTGAAGAAAAAAAAAACGGACACAAGGACTGACATACAGTCGAGCACCAGTATCTCGAATATCAGTATCTCGATGATATCTCGTATCTCGATGATAAGTCCCAAATTATATCCTTATTTGTTTAATATAAATTTCCTTGGCTATCTCGACCATGCCCTATCTCGTATATGTTCTCTATCTCGACTGTTCAGTCTGCCCCCTCTGTATAAAATATGTTAATAATCTCTTCGCTATCTCGATCACATAAACGCTTGGATAAATAAGTTCCTGGCTGCCAAGATCGATTTGGTTGACACTAATTTTCCAAACATATTATCAAACAAAACAAAATAAATTCACACCTACCTCAGGTTGTTTGCTTAATTAGTCTACCTGGATATATTGTGTCACGATCCATTAAGCATATCACGCTGGTCATTTAAGCAAGTCACTGAGAGTCGTTACGTCACCTTGTAATACTATCTTTGGTCATTAGTTAATTGGTGATTGTTTACTCGTGGTGTAATGGGTAAAATTTTTGCGAAAATATTCTACCATATTTCTTCATCGCTATCTCGAACTTAGTTCTATCTTGACTGCGAACGATCTCCCTTCGACTTCGATATATTGGTGCTCAACTGTACTATCAGTATCGAGGGTAATTGTATTAATGTGGAATTATGTATATGGGGGCGGCACGAACGTGAATTTGTCACAGGGTGGTGAGAGGTCCGTTGGTGCAATGTGTGTGTGAAATGTGAAGCAGATACGAGCAAGGAAATGAAAGTTATAACCAATTTCTCTGATGTTAAGTTTTGTAAAAGAGACTAAGTATGTGACCTTGAGCTCGAGATCAGCGGGGATTTGTCACAGCATGATAGTAGAGCCTTACAGGAATGCATGTATGAAATATTAAGAATTTTCGATGAAAGAAATAGAAGTTATAACATATTTCTCTGATGTTAAGTTTTGTAAAGAGACTAAGTATGTGACCTTGACCTTGGGATCAGCGGGGGCCGTACGGTCGTGGATTTGTCACAGCATGATAGTACAACCTTAGAGGAATGCACAAGTGAAATATTAAGAATTTTCAAAGAAGGAAATAGAAGTTATAACATATTTCTCTGATGTTAAGTTTTGTAAAGAGACTAAGTATTTGACCTTGACTTGGGATCAGGGGGTTGGACGGTCGTGATTTGGCACATCATGATAGTAGACCTTAGAGGAATGCAGCTGATTTAAGAATTTTCGATGAAAGAAATAGAAGTTATAACATTTATCTATGTTCAAAGTTTTGTAAAGAGATAGTATGTGACCTTGACCTTGGGATAGCGGAAGGCCGTACGGTCGTGGATTTGTCACAGCATGATAGTACCTAGAGGAATGCACAAGTGAAATATTAAGATCAAAGAAGAAATAGAAGTTATAACAATTTCTCTGATGTTATGTTTTGTAAAGAGACAAGTATTTGACCTTGACCTTGGGATCGCGGGGGTTGGACGGTCGTGGTAATTTGCACATCATGTAGTAGAACCCTTAGGAAGCATGCATGAGATATTAAGAATTTTCGATGAAAGAAATAGAAGTTATAACATATTTCTCTAATGTTAAGTTTTGTAAAGAGACTAAGTATGTGACCTTGACCTTGGGATCAGCGGAGGCCGTACGGTCGTGGATTTGTCACAGCATGATAGTACAACCTTAGAGGAATGCACAAGTGAAATATTAAGAATTTTCAAAGAAGGAAATAGAAGTTATAACATATTTCTCTGATGTTAAGTTTAGTAAAGAGACTAAGTATGTGACCTTGACCTTGGAATCAAGGGGGGCTGGATGGTCGTGGATTTGTCACAGCATGATAGTACAACCTTAGAGGAATGCATGCGTGAAATATTAAGAATTTTCAACAAAAGAAATAGAAGTATTTGACCTTGACCTTGGGATCAGTGGGGGTTGGAAGGTTGTGGGTTTGATGCAGCATAGTAGTAGAGCTTTACAGGAATGCATATGCGAAATATTAAGCATTTTAGATGAAGGAAATAGAAGTTATAACAATATTTCTCTGATGGACAGACGGACGTACGTCCGTCCGTCCGTTCGTCCGTTCCTACAAATGGATACTTATGTGGCTAACCCTAACCTGTTCCTTTGTTCATCCCTATTGTTCTGTAGCCACATAAACCCATTTTTAACCACATAAAATTACGGAACAATAGAATATTACATAACCTATTGTTCTCCTAGCCACATATGTATCCATTTGTAAGCGCGGACTGACGGACGGACGGACTGACGGACGGTACGGGAATAGATTGCAAGAGTTACTGTTCGCAACTAGCTCCATTGGATAACACACCTGGGCTTCTGCTTTAGACAGGGTCTGGCGACGTCACTTAGTAATTAACCGACGAATCTCGGCGGGGCCGTAATAAATAACAAAACATTAACAAAACTTACATATAGAAAATCAAAATTATCCACATAAAATCTTATCACACAAAACACACAGACATTAGTTTCCAGCACAAAATTATACTTACCAACATAAAATCTTACTTTTCCACATAAAAATAACTTCTGATTCTTAAATACCGACACAAAATGTTATACACATAAAATCACCCTGCACAGCTTACAAGATTTTGCTGCAGTGTAGATCCAGATCAGCCTGTGCATCTGCACAGTCTGATCAGGATCTGCATGCATGGTCTGTAGTCATTCCATCCATGAAACACTCTTCTATAGATCGTTATCAGGCTACATGTGTGTGCTGTTTGATCAGGAGCTACACTGGTCACAAATCCCATAAACGCCATTTCTCCAGTCATTAAAGACACTGGGTCTCAGATGTGAGCAAAACAGTTGATAAATGAACTTTAAGTGTAGATTTGTATCTGTTTGTGGAACATCTACCATGCAGGTAACCTGATAAAAGGAAGGATAAATAAAAAAATAAGAGTGACATAAGTCACAAAATACGCCCGTCGAAGATGGGCCAGACAACGAAGATGCAGAAATGTGAAGCTGTCATTAAGGCAAGAAACATTAATGAGAAATCTATAGCATTATTTCTTCCTCTTGTTGTGATAAACAGGTGTACTAATTTAGGTAGAGATGTGTAAAGTAGAAATTATATAGAATATGATGAAAAAATGGTTAAGTTAAAAAGAGGATATTTTTGTGAAAAATATTTTTTCGCCATAAAAACACCAAGGTGCACAATTCAGAGGGGTTGTGTACACAAACTCAGAACCCTATATAGAATTGTACACAAAAATGTAGAAACAAATGGCTAAGTTAAAATATTTGTTCTGCATAAAAACACCAAGGTGCACATCTTCAATATGTGTAGAAGACGTGTGTATAGTTTCAGATCGATCGATTGAACGGTTTCAGAGGAGTTGTGTACACAAACTCTGTACCCTATATAGAATTGAATACAAAAATGTAGAATAAATGGCTACGTTAACAAGAGGGTCATGATGGCCCTATATCGCTCACCTGTGCAATGTCACAAAAATCAAGCAAATACTGGTATGTAAAGTTGTCACTACATATACATCAAAATAAGCCCATGACAGGCACAAAATGTCAATGCGACAAACTTGAGAAGTCACCAGGGTAGGAGTTGTCTCGCGATATGTACAGATATATCTTGCACAATTTTGAGAGGTTTGGAGACTGACCACAACAGGATGCTTCCAGCCTACTTTTTATTGCAATCCTTAGATTTTATGTATTATATAACCATATTCCATAAAAAAGTTGACCCCTATTTGACCCCCCGGGCCATGCCCATTTTTGACCCAGAGATCACCATTTTAACAGCTTTGAAAAAGCATTGTACATCGATCATTCCTGTCATGTTTCGTCGGAATTGGTCTGGTGGTTCGTGAAAACAGCACCACAGCGATCACCTCATCAATACCTTTGATTTGATATATTATAAGACCATATTCCGTCAAAAATGAAATTTGACCCCTATTTGACCCCACTTTTGACCCAGGGGTCACCATTTTAACAAATTTGAACTAGAAATGTGGCCTGTCGGCACACGAATGCCCCCGCTGGCAGCCAAAGAAAATGAGGCATATTTGATTATAAGCCATTTACCCGAGCGTTAAGGTTTTGAACGCACCTTGACCCTGGGCTTAGTGGGGGCGGGACGAATGTGGATTTGTCACAGGGCGGTAGAGGACCATTGTAGCAATGTGTGTGTGAAATGTGAAGCAGATCCGAGCAAGGAAACACAAATTATAAGCCATTTAACTGAATGTTATGGTTTCAAACGCACCAAGTCTGTGACCTTGTGACGGACGCAGGTAACACTATATGCCCCCGTACCTTTCGGTAGCGGGGGCATGAAAAGCATTGTACATCGATCATTTCTGCCAAGTTTCGTAGAAATCGGGCCAGTGGTTCGTAAGATTTTTTAACATTTTGTGCTATTTTTAGACGGCCGCCATCTTGGATTAACGATTACCGCCATTTTAACAAAACTGAAAAGGCTTTACCAATGGACCATAACTGCGAAGTTTGCTACCAATGACCAAGCGGTTTGTATGAAGAAGACGTTTGAAATCTCTAATAAAAGAACGACCTTTTGACATTTCGGCGGCCATCTTGGACAATGTAATCATCTTATTTCGACAAAAAATGCTCCTAAGTGATCGTTTCGTCCATACCTTCGAATTGATATATGACATGACCATATTCGGTCAAATGTGAAATTTGACCCCTACTTGACCCCTCCTGCCCCGCCCATTTTTGACCCGGAGCCACCATTTGAAGAAATCTGAAACATCGTTAACTATCGATCATTCATATCAAGCTTCGTCGAAATCGGCCTGGCGATTCGTGAGAAGAAGACTTTTTGAGAATTTTACCTATTTTTCAACGGCGGCCATCTTGGATTTCACGATGACCATCATTTTAACAAAAAGGCTTGACCCACTGACCATTACTGTGAAGTTTGGCTAATATTGGCCAAGTGGTTCACGAGAAGAAGACGTTTGTAATCTATATTGAAAGAACAACCCTTTGACCTTTCGGCGGCCATCTCGGATGACGTAATTACCTGATTTCGACAAAAAAAAGCTCCAGAGTGACCGTTTTGTTGATACCTTTGATTTGATATATGACATGACCATATTCGGTCAAATGTGACATTTGATCCCTACTTGGCCCCTCCTGCCCCGCCCATTTTTGACCCGGGGTCCACCATTTGAATGAATCTGAACCCGTGTTAACTATCGATCATTCATACCAAGTTTCGTAAAAATCGGCCTGGCAGTTCGCGAGAAGAAGATTTTTTAAGAATTTGACCTACTTTCAACAGCGGTCATCTTTGAGTTTGCGATGACCACCATTTAAACAACAAGAGTTGTCAGAAGACAACGAAGCTCGTCTGTTGGCAGCCTTCACTCAAACTTGGCACAATTGTATAAAAAACATGAATATTACATAACTTGACCTTGGGTTAAGGGGTGTGCGGTGGACCTTGACATTGAGGTCAGTGGTGGAAGGTGGGTCTTCGATTTGCTACAAAATGATATAGCATATTAAGATGAATGCATGAATGTTTGTTTCTTTGTTTATTGGTGTTTAACGGCCTATTAACAGCTAAGGTCGGGCAAACGGGTTCGATCGATAAATAGGCTTCTTCGTCTTGCCATGATCACACCCGTTATCCGGAGATACGCAACTAGGGGAGGAGAACATGGAAAGGGGAACGCACAAACTAGTGGGAATTTGGAGGGTTTGTAAAATTAGCTAAAACAATATATTTTATGCATGATCAGAACAATGTGAGCTTGCAACGTTGAGGAAGAATGATTGAAGCACATGTAGCAAAAATATTGAGCTCGAACGCCGTCGTAAAAGTTGAAAATTTATAAATTCAATATAGGAGGATTTTTATTTTTTTTTGTCATTTTTGTTTAAAAAATCGTCTTTCCTGCACCAATCGTATGCTTTTCAGCATATTCAGGCATACAGTTATGTTTGCTGATCATTTACACTGATACCTTGAAAGCGACAGCGACCAGGATCTTCTGAGAAAAAAATGGCGGCCGTTTTATGCACCGTGGTATAGCGCAAAATGGTGCACAAAAACTATGGGACTGGAGGACACAAATTGGGGGACGATGTGCACACAAACTGTGGAACGCGCTGCACAGAAAATGCCAATATACGTGGGTTTTTAAGTTGCAAATTCACGTATGTATTTACAAAAATATTATATTTGCAGACGAGGATCCACGAATATTTACGCAGGGGCCGGTCCAAATGTGTCTGTAAGGAATTTATGCAAGTTTTTAATCAATATTCACCACAATTATGCATTGTTTTAGTAAGTTCGCTGTTCAATGCAGGCTTCTTTAGCAGCGCTCATTTATTAATGGGCGAGCAGAGCCTCATTTCGTATGCAATCAGTAAACCCTGTTTAATACATATCACACATTAAACCATAGGTCACCACCTAAACTCGCACCACACTTCGTTTATAACTAATTGAAGCACGGGGTTTGGGAGAATCAACCATGCGGAACTGAGTTAACCATGCTAATCGATGACCAGGCGAAGTAGTGCAGCCAAGGTCAGGGCCGGATCCTGGATTTGGAGAAAGGGGGGGGCATGGGTGAGGGGGGTATGGGGGTCCTCCCCTAGAAAATTTAGAAAATTTGAGTGTCTCTGATGCATTTTCCTGGCATTTGAGAACAGAATACTGATAGCCTTTTCTAATGAATAAAAAAAATCATTGCTTCGTCAAAAATAGGGGGGGGGGGGGGGGCGTACGCCTCTCACGCCCCCACCCCCCAGGATCGGGCCTGAAGGTGCAACTCAATCTTATTATCATTGGCGTTAGCAAGACGTTTGGCAATGATAACCATAATGAGAGTGTCTTGTGTATTCTCGAGGCAGATAGCGACACATTCCAGTCGGAATTATCCCGGAATAAGGACCGACTCTCATTGCAATTGAGATACTGCACAGTCCGTCAGCGGGCTGCAAAAACACACATAGAGCACCACCGCCACAAGTTTAAGAACTTTCCACGGTAAAGACAGTGATGCTGGAGCGCGAGTGGCCTAGGGTTGTAGCGAGATGGACTGTGGATCGGAGGTCCCTGAAGCTGCGCAGGTTCGAGACGCGGTCGGAGCCGGCGTGTTGTGTCCTTGAGCAAGACACTTTGTGGTGGTGATCGTGTAAATTTTACACACATGTAATACATGCATGGTGACTGTCTAGATGGTACAATGTACACAGATAAGACGTCTCGCAGTTACCCTTGGTGATGGGAAATAAAGAGATATCTCGCTAGGACGAGGGTGCTCCGAGGACACCGGAGGAATATATATACATACAATACAATTGCAGTGTTACTTAGTATAAGTATGGTGTTTATATGTTGTTATATACACATCACGGTGCTCTCTGACAAACAGTGGGTGCTACAGAAACAACAACGATTGCGTCACAAACATTCTATGACGGACGGAATGGTCGTAGGGACGAACGAATGCACTTGTTGGAATCGATGGATTGGTTATCGCGGACAAAACTTTATGGCGACCCCCGAAATTCTGCGGATGAAATCATGTCGACTTGTCGTATGCCGTGCAAGCTTGCTGTGGTCTTTCTCGGGTACTCGGGTTTCCTCCGAGTTTAGGTGGTGACCTATGGTTTAATGTGTGATATGTATTTAAACGGGTTTACTGATTGAAATACGAAATGAGGCTCTGCTCGCCCATTAATAAACGAGCGCTGCTAAAGAAGCCTGCATTGAACAGCGAACTTACTAAAACAATGCATAATTGTGGTAAATATTGATTAAAAACTTGCATATTCCTTACAGACACATTTGGACGGCCCCCTGCGTAAATATTCGTGGATCCTCGTCTGCAAATATAATATTTTTGTAAATACATACGTGAATTTGCAACTTAAAACCCACGTATATTGGCATTTTCTGTGCAGCGCGTTCCACAGTTTGTGTGCACTCGTCCCCAATTTGTGTCCTCCAGTCCCATAGTTTTTGTGCACCATTTTGCGCTATACCACGGTGCATAAAACGGCCGCCATTTTTTTTCCTTTTTTTTCAGAAGATCTGGTCGCTGTCTGCTTATCAAGGTATCAGTGTAAATGATCAGCAACATAACTGTATGCCTGATAGTGCTGAAAAGCATACGATTGGTGCAGGAAAGACGATTTTTTAAACATAAAAATGACAAAAAAAATAAAATCCTATATTGAATTTATAAATTTTCAACTTTTACGACGGCGTTCGAGCTCAATATTTTTGCTACATGTGCTTCAATCATTCTTCCTCAACGTTGCAAGCTCACATTGTTCTGATCATGCATAAAATATATTGTTTTAGCTAATTTTACAAACCCTCCAAATTCCCACTAGTTTGTGCGTTCCCCTTTCCATGTTCTCCTCCCCTAGTTGCGTATCTCCGGATAACGGGTGTGATGATAAACATGTATACCAAATTTGTTTACGATCGGTGAAGTAGAACTCGAGTTATTGCGTGGACAAGGATACAGAGTGTGAAAAATTAAAAATGGCTGCCAAGGGTAGATAAGTCATCAGAAATTTGTCAAAATCAATAGACTTTTTCGTCTTGCCGTGATAAACATGTATACCAAATTTGGTTACGAGCGATAGAGTAGAACTTGAGTTATTGCGTGGACAAGGATACAGAGTGCGAAAAATAAAAATGTCCTCCAAGGGGAGATAAGTCATCGGAAATTTTTCATAATCAATAGGCTTCTTTGTCTTGCCATGATAAACATGTATACCGAATTTGGTTAAAATCCGTCAAGTAGACTCTAGTTATTGCGCGGACAAGCTGTGCCAGGCCAAACCAGGTCTCCAGTCAGAATTCCGGTAAGGATGAACCCTGATCGTTAAATTACCCATCACATTCTCCAACCTGCCACCCACTAAATGCAGGTATGAAATATCAATGCGTTCCCTGAAAACATAAGTAAAACAATATTTAACCCAACGTTAAGTTTATGAACGCGCTAAGTTGGTGATTTTCTACAGCATGATAGCGATTCACATGAGGAATGCATGTATGAATGTGCTAAGTTTGTGACCTTGGCCTTGGGGAAAGGGGTGGGGGGGGGGAGTCATGGATTTGCTGTAACAATAGAGGATCATCAGATGAATGCATGTATGAAATATCAAAGCATCCCCGCAAAAGAAACAGAAGATACCGTACACAAAATTTACCCCAATGTAAAGTTTATGAACATGCTAAGTTTGTGACCTTGACCTTGGGGTAAGGGTTGGGTGGTGGGTTCCGGATTTGTTACATCATGATAGAGGGTCATCGGAGGAATGCATGTATGAAATATCAAGGCGCTCCATCAAAGGAAACAGATGCTATGAGACATTTACCATAAAGTTAAGTTTAGGAATGTGCTAAGTTTGTGACCTTGACCCTGGAGTAAGAGGTGGGCGGTCGGTCATGGATTTGCTATAGCACGATAGAGTATCATCAGGTGAATGCATGTATGAAATATCAAGGTGTTCCATTAAAGGAAACAGATGTTATAAGACATTTACCCCAACTTTAAGTTTATGAATGTGCCAAGTTTGTGACCGTGACCTCGGGGAAAGGGGTGGAGGTTGGTCATAGATTTGCTATAGCACGATAGAGTATCATCAAATGAATGCATGTATGAAATATCAAGGCGTTCCCTGTAAAGAAACAGAAGTTATCAAAAGACATATACAGTCTACACTCGTTTACTCGAAGTCCGTCAGACTGTGATAAATACTTCGAGTAAACCGAAGTTCGACGTAAAGAAATCTGAACAGGACCTCGAAATATTGCCATACACGTTACGGGACGCAACTCCCATACGACCTGTGACACACGGAGTTACACTTTTGCAACTCTAATGCTTTACTTGCGTTTGCCTATACAGTGTACACACATCTTGTGTGTAGTCAAACTAAGTATACACATCTGTATTATCAAGGTGGAACAAGACAAGACAATTCAAAGCAGTAAAGTAACATTTTATTATGTTTAATAAATAAAGCATGTAAACCGGAAATTAACAAGTTGTTGTGCATACCGGACGGACTTGATTATATAATTACACACACAGCATTTATCAATCTGAGGATGAATGTGAGTCTATATACTCAGTCTATATACTCCGGCAACGTTTCGCATCTGATGACACATGCAAACGAGTCTGGACAAGATGGATTTGAGAAAACCATATTTATTGTATCTTCGATTTTTGATCGAAACGAAATTCGGATAATTTTCCGTACATTGTTACGAAAGTTGACATGATGTGACAATTTTTGAAGTGATTTATTTATTTATAAAATATTTCAGCAAATAAAATAACTTAACTGATTAAATCAGATGAGCTAAGTTTAATTGGTGTCGAAGAAATCACCTTTAACACTTATTCAAAGTTTGTTTAGTTTACACAGGTAAACAAGTCTAGTCTTTGATCCGGTAAATTGGCGCCGAGAATTCGCACTTCGAGTGCAAAACTGAAACTTTGACTTAACAAGAGTGAAATACCACACATTTCTGTTTTCGGGACCTAACAATTAGTTCGAATTTGCGAAAATTCGACGTAACGAAATTTGACTTAACCGTAGCCAGTTACATTAAAAATAATAGGATCTGAAACGGGACTTGGGACACGAATTTGACGTAACGAGGGAATTTGACTTAACCAACTTTGAGTAAATGAGTGTAGACTGTACTCCAATGTTAAGTTTATGATGTTGATCTTGGGGAAAGGGGTTGGGGTGGGTCATGGTTTTGCTGTAGCACAATAGACGATCATCAGATGAATGTATGTATGAAATATCAAAGTGTTCCCTGTAAAGAAACAGAAGTTACACAACATTTACCCCAACTTTAAGTTTATGAACATGCTAAGTTTGTGACCTTGACCTTTGGGTAAGGGTTGGGTGGTGGGTTGTGGATTTGCTACAGCATGATAGAGGGTCATCTGAGGAATGCATGTATGACATATCAAGGCGTTCCATTAAAAGAAACAGATGTTATAAGACATTTACCCCAAAATTAAGTTTATGAATGTGCTAAGTTTGTGACCTTGACCTTGGGGTAAAGGGTGGGCGGTGGGTCATGGATTTGCTATAGCACGATAGGGTATCATCAGATGAATGCATGTATGAAATATCAAGGCGTTCCATGAAAGGAAACAGATGTTATAAGACATTTACCAAAACGTTCAGTTTATGAATGTGCTAAGTTTGTGACCTTGACCTTGGGGAAAGGGGTGGGTCATGGATTTGCTATAGCACGATAGAGTATCATCAGATGAATGCATGTATGAAATATGAAGGTGTTCCCTGTAAATAACAGAAGTTACACAACATTTACCCCAACGTTAAGTTTATGAACATGCTACGTTTGTGACCTTGACCTTGGGGTAAGGGTTGGGTGGTGGGTTGTGGATTTGCTACAGCATGATAGAGAGTCATCTGAGGAATGCATGTATGAAATATTAAGGCGTTCCATGAAAGGAAACAGAAGTTATAAGACATTTACCACAACGTTAAGTTTATGAATGTGCTAAGTTTGTGATCTTGACACTGGGGTAAGGGGTGGGCAGTGCATCATGGATTTGCTATAGCATGATAGAGTATCATCAGATGAATGCATGATGAAATATCAAGGCGTTTCATGAAAGGAAACAAATGTTAGAAGACATTTACCCCAACGTTAAGTTTATGAATGTGCTAAGTTTGTGACCTGGACCTTGGGGTAAGGGGTGGGCGGTGGGTCATGGATTTTCTATAGCACGATAGAGTATCATCAGATGAATGCATGTATGAAATAGCAAGGCGTTCTATGAAAGGAAACAGATGTTGTAAGACATTTACCCCAACGTTAAGTTTATGAATGTGCTAAGTTTGTGACCTTGATCTTGGGGAAAGGGGTGGGGGTGTGTCATACATTTGCTATAGCACGATAGAGTATCATCAGATGAATGTATGTATGAAATATGAAGGCGTTCCCTGTAAATAAACAGAAGTTACACAACATTTACCCCAACATTTAAGTTTATGAACATGCTAAGTTTGTGACCTTGACCTTGGGGTAAGGGTTGGGTGGTGGGTCGTGGATTTGCTACAGCATGATAGAGGGTCATCTGAGGAATGCATGTATGAAATAACAAGGTGTTCCATGAAAGGAAACAGAAGTTATAAGACATTTACACAACGTTAAGTTTGTGGACGCCGACGCCGACGACGCCGGGAGTATGCCATAAGCTCTTCTGCACTTCGTGCAGGCGAGCTAAAAATGAAAAGGCTTGACCCAATAACCATTACCGTAAAGTTTGGCCAATATCGGCCAAGCGGTTCCCGAGAACAAGACGTTTGAAATTTTTATTAAAACAACAACCTTTTGACCTTTTGGCGGCCATCTTGGATGACATGACCATCCAATTTCTACAAAAAATGTACCAGAGCGATCGCCTCTTTAATACCTTCGATTTGATATAGACATGACCATATTCGGTAAAAAATAAAATTTTACCCCAAGGGCCACGCCCATTTTTGACCCCGGGGTCACCATTTTAACAACTTTGAAAGAGCATTGTACATCGATCATTCCTACCAAGTTTTGTCGAAATCTGGTCAGCGGTTCTTGAGAAGAAGATTTTTGAAGAATTTGTGCTATTTTTAGATGGCGGCCATCTTGGATTATGTAATGACGTCATTTTAACAATTTTGTAATCCCCCTACCTAAGGACCATGACCATGAAGTTTGGTGACTATAGGCCCAATGGTTACCGAAGAGAAGACGTTTTAAAATGTTCACGGACGACGGACGGACACATTGTGGTACGCAATAGCTCACATGAAACAACAATATGTGTAGAAGACGTGTGTATAATTTCAGATTGATTGTCTGAATGGTTTCAGAGGTGTTGTGTACACAAACTATGCAGTTTTCCAGTCCGCCGCCCGCCTGCACGCCGCCTGCCATCCCCGCGGTAAAATATAAAAATTATGATTAACTAGAAATGTGGCCTGTCGGCACGCGAATGCCCCCGCTGGCAGCCAAAGAAAAGAAGGCATATTTGAATGTGGATTTGTCACAGGGTGACAGAGGACCATTGGAGCAATGTGTGTGTGAAATGTGCAGTTGATCCGAGCAAGGAAACAGAAATTATAAGCCATTTAACCGAGAGTTAAGGTTTCGAACGCACCAAGTCTGTGACCTTGACCATGGGCTTAGCGGAGGCGGCAGAGGACCATTGGCGCAATGCGTGTGTGAAATGTGAAGCAGATCCGAGCAAGGAAACAGAAATTATAAGGCATTTACCCGAGCGTTAAGGTTTCGAACGCACCAAGTCTGTGACCTTGACCCTGGGCTTGGCGGGGGCGGGACGAATTTGGATTTGTCACAGGATGGCAGAGGACCATTGGCGCAATGCGTGTGTGAATGTGAAGCAGATCCGAGCAAGGAAACATAAATTATAAACCATATAACCGAGCGTTAAGGTTTCGAACGCACCAAGTCTGTGACCTTGACCCTGGGCTTAGCGGGGGCGGGACGAAAACGGATTTGTCACAGGGTGGCAGAGGACCATTGGAGCAATGCGTGTGTGAAATGTGAAGCAGATCCGAGCAAGGAAACAGAAATTATAAGGCATTTACGGAACGTTAAGGTTTCGAACGCACCAAGTCTGTGACCTTGACCATGGGCTTAGCGGGGGGTGGGATAAATGTGGATTTGTCACAGGGTGGCAGAGGACCATTGGAGCAATGTGTGTGTGAAATGTGCAGCAGATCCGAGCAAGGAAACAGAAATTATAAGCCATTTAACCGAGAGTTAAGGTTTTGAACGCACCAAGTCTGTGACCTTGACCCTGGGCTTGCCGGGGGCAGGATGAATGTGGATTTGTCACAGGGTGCTAGAGGACCATTGGAGCAATGCGTGTGTGAAATTTGCAGCAGATCCGAGCAAGGAAACAGAAATTATAAGCCATTTAACCGAGCGTTAAGGTTTCGGACGCACCAAGTCTGTGACCTTGACCCTGGGCTTAGCGGGGGCGGGACAAATGTGGATTTGTCACAGGGTGGCAGAGGACCATTGGAGCAATGCGTGTGTGAAATGTGAAGCAGATCCGAGCAAGGAAACAGAAATTATAAGCCATTTACCCAGCGTTAAGGTTTCGAAAGCACCAAGTCTGTGACCTTGACCCTGGGCTTAGCGGGGGCGGGACGAATGTGGATTTGTCACAGGGCGGTAGAGGACCATTGGAGCAATGCGTGTGTGAAATGTGAAGCAGATCCGAGCAAGGAAACATAAATTATAAGTCATTTACCCAGATTTTGAAAGCACCAAGTCTGTGACCTTGACCCTGGGCTTAGCAGGGTGGGATGAATGTGGATTTGTCACCGGGTTGCAGAGGACCATTGGAGCAATGCGTGTGTGAAATGTGAAGCAGATCCGAGCAAGGAAACATAAATTATAAGCCATTTACTCGAGCGTTAAGGTTTCGAACGAACCAAGTCTGTGACCTTGACCCTGGGCTTAGCGGGGGCGGGACGAATGTGGATTTGTCACAGGGTGGCAGAGGCCCATTGGAGCAATGCGTGTGTGAAATGTGAAGCAGATCCGAGCAAGGAAACAGAAATTATAAGCCATTTACCCAGCGTTAAGGTTTCAAAAGCACCAAGTCTGTGACCTTGACCCTGGGCTTAGCGGGGGCGGGACGAATGTGGATTTATCACAGGGCGGTAGAGGACCATTGGAGCAATGCGTGTGTGAAATTTGAAGCAGATCCGAGTAAGGAAACAGAAATTATAAGCCATTTACCCAGCGTTAAGGTTTCGAAAGCACCAAGTCTGTGACCTTGACCCTGGGCATTAGCGGGGGGCGGGACGAATGTGGATTTGTCACAGGGCGGTAGAGGACCATTGGAGCAATGCGTGTGTGAAATGTGAAGCAGGTCCGAGCAAGGAAACAGAAATTATAAGCCATTTACCCAGCGTTAAGGATTCGAAAGCACCAAGTCTGTGACCTTGACCCTGGGCTTAGCGGGGGCGGGACGAATATGGATTTGTCACAGGGCGGTAGAGGACCATTGGAGCAATGCGTGTGTGAAATTTGAAGCAGATCCGAGCAAGGAAACAGAAATTATAAGCCATTTACCCGAGCGTTAAGGTTTCGAACGCACCAAGTCTGTGACCTTGACCCTGGGCTTAGTGGGGGCGGGACGAATTTGGATTTGTCACAGGGTGGCAGAGGACCATTGGAGCAATGCGTGTGTGAAATGTGAAGCAGATCCGAGCAAGGAAACAGAAATTATAAGGCATTTACCCAGCGTTAAAGTTTCGAACGCACCAAGTCTGTGACCTTGACCCTGGGCTTAGCGGGGGCGGCACGAATGTGGATTTGTCACAGGGTGGCAGAGGCCCATTGGAGCAATGTGTGTGTGAAATGTGAAGCAGATCCGAGCAAGGAAACATAAATTATAAGCCATTTACTCGAGCGTTAAGATTTTGAAAGCACCAAGTCTGTGACCTTGACCCTGGGCTTAGCGGGGTGGGATGAATGTGGATTTGTCACCGGGTTGCAGAGGACCATTGGAGCAATGCGTGTGTGAAATGTGAAGCAGATCCGAGCAAGGAAACAGAAATTATAAGCCATTTATTCGAGCGTTAAGGTTTCGAACGAACCAAGTCTGTGACCTTGACCCTGGGCTTAGCGGGGGCGGGACGAATGTGGATTTGTCACAGGGTGGCAGAGGCCCATTGGAGCAATGCGTGTGTGAAATGTGAAGCAGATCCGAGCAAGGAAACATAAATTACTAGAAATGTGGCCTGTCGGCACACGAATGCCCCCGCTGGCAGCCAAAGAAAACAAGGCATATTTGAATGTGGATTTGTCACAGGGTGGCAGAGGACCATTGGAGGAATGCGTGTGTGAAATGTGAAGCAGATCCGAGCAAGTAAACAGAAATTATAAGGCATTTACCCGAGTGTTAAGGTTTCGAACGCATCAAGTCTGTGACCTTGACCCTGGGCTTAGCAGGGGCGGGACGAATGTGAATTTGTCACAGGGCGGTAGATGACCATTGGAGCAATGCGTGTGTGAAATGTGAAGCAGATCCGAGCAAGGAAACAGAAATTATAAGCCATTTACCCAGCGTTAAGGTTTCGAAAGCACCAAGTCTGTGACCTTGACCCTGGGCTTAGCGGGGGCGGGACGAATGTGGATTTGTCACAGGGCGGTAGAGGACCATTGGAGCAATGCGTGTGTGAAATGTGAAGCAGATCCGAGCAAGGAAACAGAAATTATAAGCCATTTACCCAGCGTTAAGGTTTCGAAAGCACCAAGTCTGTGACCTTGAACCTGGGCTTAGCGGGGGCGGGACGAATGTGGATTTGTCACAGGGCAGTAGAGGACCATTGGAGCAATGCGTGTGTGAAATGTGAAGCAGATCCGATCAAGGAAACAGAAATTATAAGCCATTTACCCAGCGTTAAGGTTTCGAAAGCACCAAGTCTGTGACCTTGACCCTGGGCTTAGCGGGGGCGGGACGAATGTGGATTTGTCACAGGGCGGTAGAGGACCATTGGAGCAATGCGTGTGTGAAATGTGAAGCAGATCCGAGCAAGGAAACAGAAATTATAAGCCATTTACCCGAGCGTTAAGGTTTCGAAAGCACCAAGTCTGTGTCCTTCACCCTGGGCTTAGTGGGGGCGGGACGAATTTGGATTTTGAGTCACAGGGCGGTAGTAAGGATTACGAGTCAATGCTGTGTGTGAAATTTGAAGCAGATCGAGCAAGGAAACAGAAATTATAAGCCATTTACCCGAGCGTTAAGGTTTCGAAAGCACCAAGTCTGTGACCTTGACACTGGGCTTATCGGGGGCGCGACGAATGTGGATTTGTCACAGGGCGGTAGAGGACCATTGGAGCAATGCGTGTGTGAAATTTCAAGCAGATCCGAGCAAGGAAACACAAATTATAAGCCATTTACCCGAGCGTTAAGGTCTGTGACCTTGACCCTGGGCTTGGCGGGGGCGGGACGAATGTGGATTTGTCACAGGGCGGTAGATGACCATTGGAGCAATGCGTGTGTGAAATGTGAAGCAGACCCGAGCAAGGAAACAGACATTATAAGCCATTTACCCAGCGTTAAGGTTTCGTCACAGGGCGGTAGAGGACCATTGGAGCAATGCGTGTGTGAAATGTGAAGCAGATCCGAGCAAGGAAACAGAAATTATAAGCCATTTACCCAGCGTTAAGGTTTCGAATGCACCAAGTCTGTGTCCTTCACCCTGGGCTTAGTGGGGGCGGGACGAATTTGGATTTGTCACAGGGCGGTAGAGGACCATTGGACCCGAGCAAGGAAACAGACATTATAAGCCATTTACCCAGCGTTAAGGTTTCGTCACAGGGCGGTAGAGGACCATTGGAGCAATACGTGTGTGAAATTTCAAGCAGATCCGAGCAAGGAAACAGAAATTATAAGCCATTTACCCGAGAGTTAAGGTTTCGAAAGCACCAAGTCTGTGACCTTGATACTGGGCTTAGTGGGGGCGCAATGAATGTGGATTTGTCACAGGGCGGTAGAGGACCATTGGAGCAATGCGTGTGTGAAATTTCAAGCAGATCCGAGCAAGGAAACAGAAATTGTAAGCCATTTACCCGAGCGTTAAGGTTTCGTACGTATGTACGGACGTACGTACGGATGCCGGTAACACTGTATGCCCCCCTCACCATTCGGTGGCGGGGGCATAATAAGCCATTTACTCGAGCGTTAAGATTTTGAATGCACCAAGTCTGTGACCTTCACCCTGGGCTTAGCGGGGGCGGCACGAATGTGGATTTGTCACAGGGTGGCAAAGGACCATTGGAGCAATGCGTGTGTGAAATGTGAAGCAGATCCGAGCAAGGAAACTATAAGCCATTTACCCGAGCGTTAAGGTTTCGATACATTACGTACGTACGGACGCCGGTAACACTATATGCCATTCGGTGGCGGGGGCATAAAAATATGTGCTTAGCATTCATATTTCATGCGCATATGCATGTGACAAGCTTGTCTTTGCTGGATATTACGTCATTGATATCATAAGTGATTACATTCTGTTCTCTTATCAATAAATTCATGTTATTCGTGCATTTTTATTTGAGTCCTTGTGCAAAATGGTAGTCAATGGTAACTACGAATCAATGAAAGTAAATCATTGTTAATGGGTCTTTCACGATAAAGGGCAGTGATGTCGCCTGATCCTGTCTAAAGCTGAAGCCCAGGTGGGTTATCCAATGGATCTAGTTGCGAACAGTAACTCTTGCAATCTATTCCCGTACCGTCCATCGCCAGGTACGGACAGTACGGATTCCCATACCATTCGTCGCCAGGTACGGACAGTATGGGAGTAGATTGCAAGTCACTGTTCGCAACTACAATGGAACTCGCAAAGTGAGGGAGTACACAAGGTGGGAGGGGTGGGCGTGTGGAGTCCGGAGATATGCACTATCCTGCATTCTATGGTCTTTTTTGGCAACACATATTTATTAAATCTTGGATGCAAGTTTATAACAGTAAAACATATAGGGTATGTCTGGAAATTATATTGAAGCACGGGCTTCCAGGCATCTGCCTAGCGACGTGCCTGAAGGGCACGGTACAGCCAAGTTAAAATGAGCATGGAATTTCCTCTACTCGCTGTGTACAACATCGAAAGCTGACATGCAAATGCGATAATAAGAGGACAAACGTACGTTTATAACATGGACCATTTGTGACTGTATGCATATGTAACCGGAAGGTCATTTTATCCAAACTCCTATATCATATCCTATGATAGCCATATCTCCTATAACCTATATATCCTATATCATATCCTATAATACCCATATCTCCTATCTCCTATATCATATCCTATATATATTATATAATATCATGCACAGTTAACACCTGTATATTTTTCTGAGCGTTTTAGCGTCCATCTTAAGACATGGCTTACTGTTGCATAAGCATAAGTTTTGGTTTATCTCAAGGTAATTGTAATTGTAAATTATGTGTATATGTCTTGCTTGTATTTGGCTTAATCGGTGAAATGATCACATAATGACGTAAAAGGAGTTTTGGACGTTTCAAACACTCCTTTGTCATTTTGATCACCGATTATCACTCATCTATTTTCTCGTGAGCCGATTACTTTGTGTATATCATATATGGCGTGCATGTTCGATTGTGTATACATCTACTCTATTTCATGAGAATTGCGTCATATTATGTTCAGGCACCGGCCAGATATTGATATTCTGTATCAATTGGCACCTTAATGATCCTAGTTATACTGGCCGTTAGCCATATATTGTATCTACGGTTCATGTCAGACAGTTTCATGTTCGGGGTTTTGTGTTTATTTTAACACATACCCACCGTTATTTATGCCACATTTCGGTGCATTGTTAGGTTAGAACCGCTATTCTCATGTGTTCCCACCTATTTGACCATCATTGAGGACCCTAATTGGCTGGCACAAATGTGCAGCCATATCCCTGTCTTCACTGGTAACATATACCGTTGTGTCCCTTTGTTTAACTTCCGACGCATCAGTGTAGGTTCTGATCAGACTCCACACATGTGCAGTCTGATCTGGGACTACACTGGTCACATACATGCAGGAGCGTCAGTTAATGTACGGATCAGATTTCACCAATGTGCAGTCTGATCTGGGACTACACTGGTCGCATATGACCGATGCATCCTTTTGGGTATTTTTGCTTAGGGTCTACCCATGAGTATAGTTCGGTTCAACGACTTCTTCGATAGTCGCCAGTGTACGCACATCGCCGTCATATTGCATCTTTGATAACTAATAAATTACATTTTGTAATTTAGTTTTGGTTTATCTCCAGTTTCTCCAGACCTCAGCTATACAGAGCATCCCTGATTGTCCAACCCTTCCCCTCACCAGTATCTCTGTAATGGACGTGCTGTGACACATACAATAGCGATTGATAAATCATCGGACGTACCATCTAAGACCTAATAAGCAAGGAAACAGACATTATAAGCCATTTACCCAGCGTTAAGGTTTCGTCACAGGGCGGTAGAGGACCATTGGAGCAATGCGTGTGTGAAATGTGAAGCAGATCCGAGCAAGGAAACAGAAATTATAAGCCATTTACCCAGCATTAAGGTTTCGAACACACCAAGTCTGTGACCTTGACCCTGGGCTTAGCGGGGGCGGGACAAATGTGGATTTGTCACAGGGCGGTAGAGGACCATTGGAGCAATGCGTGTGTAAAATTTGAAGCAGATCCGAGTAAGGAAACAGAAATTATAAGCCATTTACCCGAGAGTTAAGGTTTCGAAAGCACCAAGTCTGTGACCTTGACACTGGGCTTAGCGGGGGCGCGACGAATGTGGATTTGTCACAGGGCAGTAGAGGACCATTGGAGCAATGCGTGTGTGAAATTTCAAGCAGATCCGAGCAAGGAAACAGAAATTATAAGCCATTTACCCGAGCATTAAAGTTTCGTACGTACGTACGGACGTACGTACGGACGCCGGTAACACTATATGCCCCCCTCACCATTCGGTGGCGGGGGCATAATAAGCCATTTACTCGAGCGTTAAGATTTTGAATGCACCCAAGTCTGTGACCTTCACCCTGGGCTTAGCGGGGGCGGCTCGAATGTGGATTTGTCACAGGGTGGCAAAGGACCATTGGAGCAATGCGTGTGTGAAATGTGAAGCAGATCCGAGCAAGGAAACTATAAGTCATTTACCCGAGCGTTAAGGTTTCGGTACATTACGTACGTACGGACGCCGGTAACACTATATGCCCCCCGCACCATTCGGTGGCGGGGGCATAAAAATATGTGCTTAGCATTCATATTTCATGTGCATATGCATGTGACAAGCTTGTCTTTGCTGGATATTACGTCATTGATATCATAAGTGATTACATTCTGTTCTCTTATCGATAAATTCTGTTATTAGTGCATTTTTATTTGAGTCCTTGTGCAAAATGGTAGTCAATGGTAACTACGAATCAATGAAAGTAAATCATTGTTAATGGGTCTTTCACGATAAAGGGCAGTGATGTCGCCTGACCCTGTCTAAAGCTGAAGCCCAGGTGGGTTATCTAATGGATCTAGTTGCGAACAGTAACTCTTGCAATCTATTCCCGTACCGTCCATCGCCAGGTACGGACAGTACGGATTCCCATACCATTCGTCGCCAGGTACGGACAGTACGGGAGTAGATTGCAAGTCACTGTTCGCAACTACAATGGAACTCGCAAAGTGAGGGAGTACACAAGGTAGGAGGGGTGGGCGTGTGGAGTCCGGAAATATGCACTATCCTGCATTCTATGGTCTTTTTTGGCAACACATATTTATTAAATCTTGGATGCAAGTTTATAACAGTAAAACATATAGGGTATGTCTGGAAATTATATTGAAGCACGGGCTTCCAGGCATCTGCCTAGCGACGTGCCTGAAGGGCACGGTACAGCCAAGTTAAAATGAGCATGGAATTTCCTCTACTCGCTGTGTACAACATCGAAAGCTGACATGCAAATGCGATAATAAGAGGACAAACGTACGTTTATAACATGGACCATTTGTGACTGTATGCATATGTAACCGGAAGGTCATTTTATCCAAACTCCTATATCATATCCTATGATAGCCATATCTCCTATAACCTATATCTCCTATATCATATCCTATATATATTATATAATATCATGCACAGTTAACACCTGTATATTTTTCTGAGCATTTTAGCGTCCATCTTAAGACATGGCTTACTGTTGCATAAGCACAGCTCAACAGCTAAGTTTAATGCCTTATGATGTGCGTCATTTGGCGCGGAATCTCAAGTCTCGTTCTGGCTTTGGTTTGGCGCGCACTGCGCGGCTGTCGTCACTTCTTCGATAGTCGCCAGTGTACGCACATCGCCGTCATATTGTATCTTTGATAACTAATAAATTACATTTTGTAATTTAGTTTTGGTTTATCTCCAGTTTCTCCAGACCTCAGCTATACAGAGCATCCCTGATTGTCCAACCCTTCCCCTCACCAGTATCTCCGTAATGGACGTGCTGTGACACATACAATAGCGATTGATAAATCATCGGACGTACCATCTAAGACCTAATACATGCGTACCACACTTAAGTAAAACAAGAACATGTTGTTTGTCGCACACGAACGCCCCCCGGTGGCAGACTGGAGAAATTGTGTCAAAGTTAATTAATCAAAAGTGATAGGTATTCATATAAGGACAGTTGTGATGGTCAAAAGGTCATGGTCAAATTAAGGGCACCATGGATGTGTGACATTTGTGCAGAAGTCTTATGTAAACTCCGGTAAACTTCTTAATGTGTGAATAACTTCAAAATTGTGCAGTTCAAAAGATCAAGGTCATATTAAGAGCATCATGGATGTGTGGCATTTGTCCACAAGTATGATGTATTGAAATATTAAAGTAATCCATCAAGGGATATAGAAGTTATGACAGAAATGAGAAACTCCAGCAAACTTCTTAATGTGTGAAAAAGTTTAAAGTTTTGACGTTCATAAGCAGCATGGATGAGTGGCATTTGTCCACAAGTATGCTGTTTTTAAATATTTAAGTAATCCGTCTAGCGATGTAGAAGTTATGACAGAATTGAGAAACTCTGGCAAACATCTTAATGTGCAGGACGTATACACGGACACACAGTCCAAACACTAAATGCCTCCGGCCATACTTATCCACAAATTAATTCATGTACTTTACTTAATAACCCTAAAAATGTGGACACCATTTATGTTGGAAACCTATAAGTATACGTTATTGTTCGCATATTGCATTTTTAAGAAATTAAATACAAAGGAGCGATAGCTTACATTGTACTTAGTGTTGGCCGTGGCTGGCCGCCCACCACGTGTGTATGTGCACGAATTTGACTGTTGATTCGCTCTCAATCACATTTCGTATATCTATACTATTTGATTTGGCTTATATTTAAGGGTCGGTATTGGCTCAAACACCTTCCATACCCGGATATATCTACAGAGCTCCAGATAAGCTGCGTATTTGCGTAAATACCCAATTAAAATTGCCAAAAACCCAATTGAAATCAGAAGTAGCGAGTATGAAAAAGCAATAAAAAAATTGATGGTACCTTTATCATGCTGCAGAAAACAATAAACAGACCACAAATATAGCATATTTATTTTATTTTATGTATGTATTTTCCATGAAAACACATCTTGGTATTTCATTAGAATCCAAGGAGACGATTCTAATGAAATGCCAAGATATGTTTCATTCCGAAGCAAACTATTCCATAATTGCTGTCAGGTAATGTGTAAACAGTAATGTGATTCTATTTTACCCAATTAAAATGTTGAAATACCCAATTGCTTCAGAAATGATAGAGTGACAATACTCAATTACTAATTCCTTATCTGGAGCCCTGTATACTAACAATGATCTGGTTTTACAATGCCCGTGCACGTGCTCGACTATAGATGACAGGTGGGACTGCAATACTAACAGGGCTCCAGATAAGGAATTAGTAATCGAGTATTGTCACTCCATCATTTCTGAAGCAATTGGGTATTTCAAAATTTTAATTGGGTAAAATAGAATCACACTACTGTTTACACATCAGCAGACCGCACTTATTTAATAGTTTGCTTCTAAATGAAAACACGCACTTATTCAATAGTTTGCTTCTAAATGAAAACACATCTTGGTATTTCATTAGAATTGTCTCCAATTCTAATGAAATACCAAGATGTGTTTTCATGGAAAAATAAGAAAATATGCAATATTTGTGGTCTGTGTATTGTTTTCTGTAGCATGATAAAGATACCAGAAATTTTTCATTGCTTTTTGATACTCACTACTTCTGAATTCAATTGGATTTTTGGCAATTTTAATTGGGTATTTACGCAAATACGCACCTTATCTGGAGCTCTGTACTAACATTTCATTGGCTGTCGTCGGAGCTCGCTGAGAGCGTGGCAATTTGTATCTATAATGAATTTCCGGTGATCGCAATACCAGTATACGGAGCAGAGCCTTTTTATTTGTTTTGCATCTTTTTGTTTTAAAAATAGTGCGCATTGTACATGAGTTAAATATGTATGATTATGTTGGTTCTCAATCAAATGCAGTTGGCAATGTATACTACAAGTTCGTCTGGAACATGCCATCAAACAATGGTGGGCGGAGCCTCGGATTTAAATACATGTACACTATTATTGTGATAAACATGTACAACCATACTGACCTTAAATATTGGGACACTCAATATTGAGGGAAACCATACATGTATATGTACATGTATGTGTGTTTCCCAGAATAAATGGCTTCCGATATATATATGCTGTTACAGTACCGTATTTCGCAGTGTATTGCGCACACTTTTTCACCCGCATTTTTAATCCAGAAGTCACCCTGTGCATTTTAGGTAGGTAGATAAATTTCAAACATTTTTCCAACTGATTTCTGCCAGTTTTACACATTTTTTATCGAACAAAAGAAGCCCGGAAACGGAAATATCAATTTTTGACAGGTGTCCGCTATGACGTTGAAATACGCATAGTGTGAAACAAGAGAAAAAGTATCGATGGGTAGCGTGTGAAAGGTGAGCGGCAGACTTAGGTTGGCGAATAGGTTTAGCGGTAGAGCAAATGGAGTAAAACGACGGCCATTTGCCACGAGGTAGGTACATTTTTGATGTTTTATTCATATTTTAATGTAAAACACGAGGAATCCATATAGCCTATGGCACGACGGATATATATCATAGATCTACAAATGCAGACACTTTGTTCAAAGAGGGTATTATTGGATGACCTTGCATTAGCGTCCGCACAAAGTTTTATTGCATTTTCGTGATTACCAACCAATACTATTTAATATTCCGTCGGGTGCCACTCTGGCACCCTTGAGCAGTTTGAATAATTTGCGTAAATCCAAGATGGCCACCGAATTTCCATATATTTCATATAAGTGCTATTTTTCTGACTTCCAGGTCGCTATGTTTCGTGTTTTTACCCGTTGACTAGATTGAGAAAGTGTTAAATTAACATTTTAACATTTATGTAATTCAAGATGGCCGCCAAAATAAATATTGTCAAGAAACAATTTAACAATCTCCTATCCTTGACATCCATCGACCATTTTGAGTGTTTTAATATAATATATTCAGTGTGCCCGGCACATAACAATGTTTGAGAACGTGTATGTGGTAAATATGGTATTGCCTCCGTTGGTTAAATCCAAGATGGCCGTCTAATTACTATATTCCCTATATTTACGGACATTTGCGGTTTCCTCCGGGAAAAGAAAACCGATATCGGAAGCGGCACTCCATCGCTTAGTTACTTCCCTTAGTGCGACAAGAATCCTACTCGATGGAGACGGACTGTGTTGTGTCGAACGACTGACCGTGGTGAACAACAAACATTCAAGCACGCGATTCTCGATAAATGCGAATCCCGCCAAGATGAACACGGGCTTCAGGCTAAGGCACGCGTACTCGGTGCAATTAGTGATTTGCATGCTGCAGACGCGAGATATCATGACGATTGTGGAAAATCTTTCATGTCAGCCCGATCTGTCTCAACCGCAGAGATGAACACGGGCTTCAGGCTAAGGCACGCGTACTCGGTGCAATTAGTGATTTGCATGCTGCAGACGCGAGATATGACGATTGTGGAAAATCTTTCATGTCAGCCCGATCTGTCTCAACCGCAGCGAAATCTGCGGAGCATATTAATGAAGTTGAACCCGCAATAATGTCTACAATTACGTCTATGAAACGTGACATGTTACACATCTGGAATTCAGTAGAAGTGCATAAATTATACAAAGAGCATGGTGGCGAGCTCTGTTGTCGTCGAACATTATTGTCCAAGTTATCCGATATACTTGGTTCCGATATTTTGATTCTGTCTGGAGCTGGCTTCGCAAGTTTGATACTGTTTCGCAATAAAGCAACGGTGATCACTTTAATAGCATCAGATGAAGACGACGTGTCACTACAACGACTCGCCAAGACGATTTCTGAAGAATCTAAACAGTTATCATCCGAAATGTAACACTTACAAACTAGAATGAACATTGATATTGCGCTCGAGTCTGTGAGTCCCACTCTACACTCATTACTGTCCAAAATTTCTGAGAAACTAAACCATTCACTTCCGGGAGCTCTTATAGGAAACATGTTAACTAATGCTATCACCAAACGACCGACCCCACCTCAAGTAGCACTGGGCGTACTAGTCAGCCGTAAAAGTCTCATAAAGCATATGTATGACTATGGTGTGACTTGTTCTTACGATGAAGTAAACAGGTTCAAGACATCAGCGGCATATGCAGCAGCTATTCATTCGCGAACAAGTGGGGTTGCAAATGTAAGCAGTGGTCTTGTTCAAGTTGTTGCGGATAATTTTGATGCCAATATTTCTTCGCAGAACGGACTTGTATCTACCCATTCCCTTGCAGTGCTTCTAACCGCTAAGGATGACACGACACAATCTACACGCCATGAAGAATCTACCATCAGGCGAGTGACCCGTGACGAGATGAAAATACTGAAGATGTTCCGGTTGAACGATACATAGGCCCTAAGAAGCCCGCGATGCCAACCAGTGAAGCAAAGCGCAGCGTACTACCTCTCCGTATATTGGCCCACCAGTCGGTACAGCTTGCAAGAACTCGCGATTTGGATTTCTCGTTCCTGAAGGCAATCGCATGCTCATCTGACCATAATGTACCAGAGTTCACTGGTTTCAATACGAAGCTCTGCAGAGAAAGTGGACAGGCTGTTCAACCAGCAACGAAGGCCATATATACACCACTAATCGATATGGATCCTGCCGACCACGACACAATGCTGACAGCTATGGTGGAGGGACAGCGCCTGACAAAGGATTGTGGGCAATCAATCACAGTTTTCACCAACAATCAGCAACTTTACAGAGTTGCAGTTGATGTTACATGGGTGTATCCGCAGAAGTTCTCGCAGTTCATACCATGGTTGGGCGGGATGCACACATTGATGAGTTTTGTGGGATGCGTTGGACACCTGATGGCGGACAGTGGTCTCGAAGATGTAGTGAAGTCTGCGTTCGGGGGTGTCGCTCATATGCTCAGCGGAAAAAAAGTTCCCACAAAATATGAGGGCCCTTCGACTGGTCACTGAGGAGGTGCTTCGTCCAATCCTGCAGCAAGTGGAGACACACTGCCAGCTAATCAACACCCTGGAATAACAGTCACGTAAAAGCCCAACCACGAAGTTATGGGTCCAGAACCTCGTGAAACCAGTCTTCATTATGATGGTATTTGTCAGGGCTGAGCTATGTCAGAAATTATACCTTACTTCTTCGCACCGGGCACCAGAACTATGCGAGATATGGCCTCTACTACCTTCGATCGATGGAGAGGCTCCATGGAAATATCCTTGACCGGATCATGATGGGAGAACACGTGATGCGGCACAAGAAAGGATTATGGAACGGCATATGGTCTGATATGTTTACCTTCATGCGCTGCGGACATGGATTACATGGTATCATTGGAATTACGTTACAGCCGTCAACACTGAAGAAATGGGCATACAGCATGCATACCTGCAGTCGATTGATCCAGGATCTGACAGATATGTCAGATGGATACGCCGATACAGAGGTTGTCACACACAAGGCCCTCACATATGCGTCTGGATGCTGCAGACAGAGCAAAGATAAGAGATAAGCTACAGGCACCCATCGATCCCATGAATCATACAAACCACTCTGACGGTTTCGTCAATATTATCACAGGCAGAATTGGGCCAGAGAATGTGAACGCGCAAAACGCCGTGGAAATTGGACAAGCCCAGATGCGGTCCTTCGAAGAAAGCCTGCCAACAGGATTTAATGCTGCTTTGTCCAAGAAAGTTGTCACAATGGCAGTGATGCGAAAAGTTCTCCGAATCGGGTCGACAGATATATGTGATGTTAACATCATATATTCGCGAGTCATGGGCTTCCAACATTCTCGTGAAATCAATGTACACGACATACTAAAGTATGAACTTGCGCCAGTCCCAACATCAATGTTCGATGAAAAATGGGATATGCGTATCTCGAAATCCAAGTTGACCCTGAAAAAGAACATACAAGTGGAAGTCTCCTGCAGACTGGATATCCAACCGGATGTTACTGTCGTTGTTTGGTCCGCAATTCTCTGGATATTGCATTGGCCCAATAGGGGAACTGTACGTGATTTTGTCGATAATTTCACAGGTTACATCTTGGCGACGAACAAGACATCTGATACAGTTGTTTCTGTCAAAATGTTCCGGGTTTATACGTGTACAAAGTGTTGTGCGTTGCGTATCCGTGGAGTTTCCGTTAGTTGCGTTTCAAACCGTGCGTCGTCTACGTGTAATACGTTTTCGGCCATGCGTTGCGTTTCCCCACTATTGCGCATGCGCGAAAGTCGAACAAACCGTTGTTCAAGCCATTGAGTTTCAAAAGGCGTTGTAACCGGAGTACCGGTTGTAAACGTATAAACGGTGTAAAACAACGCATTGAGTTTCAAAAGCGTGTAATCCGTGTACACAAACGGGTTGTAAAATCGTTATACAAACGGTTGTAAACAAAAACGCATTTGAGTTTCAATAAAAGGATGTAATCGGTGTTACAACGGTTGTAAACGTTTATTACAATGATTGTAAAACGTATACAACGCTAAGGTAAACCGTTTAAACCGAGTTAACGCTTTCTTTGACGAAGAACGGTTACACGCTTCGACATGTACACAGTACCGTACAGATGAAACCGTGTTATACGTATAACACGTTTCCACGGGTTTTAACGCATTACACGTTTTGGTATGCCAACCTTGTATCGCGTAGAATGTGCATGCTCAGATCGTTCTTCGTGTGTGTATATATACTTTAGATAGGTCCCAAAATCCGCACCTGTGCACATAGATGTCCATTTGTAACCACTATATAGTAACCCTAACCCTAACCCAAAGGTGCGGAATTTGGGCCATATATGCTAGCTAGACTCACTGCAGGGCTTCTAAAAGTTTCAGTTTTCTGGTTCTGGACCGATTTTTTAACTCTCAGACCGATTGAGATTTGAAAACTAGTCTTAAAAATCGGTCCGAGAAAAATTGCCAGTCGGCTGCTATTTCGCTATAAACCTTGTAAATTTACCGGTTTTGACCACCAAGTAATTTATGACACATATCCGCGGGCCATATCCGTGTTAAACCTGTGTGCAGCTCGCTGTGTATTCAGTTTCTCCAAATATCGATTAATCTTAACACGCGTGGCACAGGTGTATAGAGGATTAGTGACTGAAATAGACTGGCTTCAGCGTAAAGATACGAGAGTTCCTAGACTCGCCATTTCTGATGAATGTTAAAATAAAATAAATAAAGAAACCATGCACTGTGTTCATCTGTGTTCGTAATATTTAACCCCAAGTAACTGACACGGACTATCGGCCCGGGCTATTCCATATTAAGTTAGGAACTGTTACATTACGCTGTATTAGGGGTCATTTTTGTGTATATAAAATGTACATAGGAATGCCGCAGATCCTGATGAGCCGGCTCACGTGATCTACAATTCGCAAACATTTTGATAAACGACAAGGTACATCTGTCGTGTTAAAAGCGTGACTCATTAGGCATCAGGGATTAGGGGTCAATTGAAGTGCTAAATCACACCGCCGATGTACTTTGAACTCGATCTGAGGGTATGTATTCGCGATATTTTAAAAGAGACGAAACAAGGACGCCTCGAAGCGATCGGGGCCGAACAGGTATTCGCGTTAAAACGTGTAACCGTTGTACACGTTTCAACGCTTTAATATAGCTACACGCTTCCAGGTAAAGCGTTGTACACGTTTCACTCCATAAACTCGTTTCACATCGCTACATATGTATACGTCAAAGCGTGTTATACGCCTTGAAGCTAAACGTATTACACGCTGTAAAACTAAACGGTTTGACAATGTCTATTACACGTGTACGAACCGTATTATACGTTTAAACAACGTATACAACGCTTTTAAACTAAACGGTTTGACAATGTGTATTACACGTGTACTAACCGTATTATACGTTTAAACAACGTATACAACGCTACAGCAAACCGTTGCGTTCGCGTTGCGTTCGCGTTGCGTTCGCGTTGCGTTCGCGTTGAGTTTGCAAGTGTTGTCTACGGTGGAACAAAAACGGAGAATGCACTGTATATATGTGGTGTTTGACAGGTACCATGACTTCAGCATCAAGAGTGGGACACGGTTTGCTAGAGCTGGAAAGCATGCAAGCAGACGTCATAGGCTATCCATGAACACTCCACTGCCGCCGCAGAATGTGGTCTTAACTGTGACGGAAAATAAAGTGCAACTTATTGACCTGATATGTCAACAGTTGACAGAGGCTGGACGAGGCAGTAAGAGCAAACACAGACTTGTCATTACATGTTCCGATCCTACACCAGTAGAAATACAGCACGGAATTCAACTGCCACGCAGGGACCTTCTCAACACACAAGAAGAGGCCGACGTCATTATGATACACCAAGTTGCTCAGGTTGCTGAATCTGGATCCCAGTGTATTAACGTTATCTCTGACGACATGGATGTGTTTGTTCTCCTTATGTACCACTTTTCGGAACTCAATATGCAGGGTCGATTAACCATGGAGGCAACCAGTGCAGGACGTGCATTGGTTGATATTGGTGCTACAGTAGAAAAACACAAAGACATCGTGAAATATTTACCAGCTGTACATGCCCTTACTGGCTGCGACACAGTGGCACAGTTGTGGGGTAGGGGGAAGGGAACTGCTAAAAAGACACTGTTTACGGGCCGAGTTCTGCACTCACTTGGTGAAGAGAATGCCGCCATTACTGACGTGATTGACGAAGCCACTGAATTTATTGCCGCATGCTATGGCAGCAAGAAGACGACTCGCATGTCAATCAATCAATCAATCATATCATTTATTAAAAGCAAAGTCACCTCTGGCCACATGCAAGTGGCATATGAGAACATGCTGCTTCATTAATATAGACAAGGTAATGTACAATGTACGGATGGTAAGATAATCTGATGTAGCAGTTGTGGCAGGGAGGATACAGCATAAATACCTATAAAACTACTGTTTGCGGACCACTTGTTGTTTATTTTATTTACTCCCTAAAATGATGCTGTGTATATAATTAAAACTGCTGATATATGTTTTAAATTTGTCAATTATAAGTTTAACAAAAATACATAGTTTAGACAATACTATTGTACTTTTTGATTGCATCAGTTGCTGAAATTTAGGTATATTTGGATGACTGTAGTATTTCCCATGGATGTATAATTCACGCTCATTGCTAAAGTATGGACATTCCAGGAGATAATGAAATTCATCACCTATTGTATTTAAGTTACATATTAAACATTTCCTTTCAGATACTTCTATGCTGTTCCATCTTCCAGTTTCAATGGGCAATCTGTGGTTGCTTGTTCGGAATTTGATTAGCAGAATATAATTTGTGTCGGTTTAAATTTTAAAATTTATTAAATATGATTCTAGTTCAATTGTTTCTTTGAAAATTTGATACATTTTCCCTTCGGTTGATAACTGCAGTGAACCTGACCATTTTTGAATGTACTGATCTTTTAATGTTCGTAGTATATATAGTTTTGTTGCTTTTGGGTATAGTATCTCTTTGTTCAACCATAAATCATTTTGTCCAACAGTTTCTAATATACCTTTTATATATCTGATCCATTTGGAGTTAGGGTAGTTGTTTGCCATAACGGCATATGTTAGATTGCTCAATTAGGTTTGAGGCGGCTTTCAGCTGCGCCGAAAACCTATTTTTTTTTTTATTCAGCCGTTCAGTCTACAGCCCAAACCGCTGGTCGGATCGACTTCAAATTTTGCATGCCTATTCGGATCAAGTGTGAGTCGAGACTTAGAGATTTTCAGAAATCTCTTAATGCCACTTTCCACAAAACCGGAAGTGACGTCATACTTTCTATAACTTCCTTATTTCCCAACCGATTTCAAAAATTCTTTTTGCATTGGAAAGCTGACAAAATTCTCTATCTCAGACTCGCTGACAGTTCTTGGCTATCTGGTCAAATAAGAGAGCTATAGGCATTTGAAGTTGAAAAATGTACATATTTTTCAACGATTTTGCCGAATTTTTGCTGAATTTTTGCCGAATTTCGGCTGATAACGGGTGGTCTTTACAAACATTTTCCAATTTGTACAGTAATGTCAGCAACATAATTTCTTACCAGTGTGATAGGGGAGTGTCAGGCGCATAAAATATGATAATTTTCAGAGCTCTATCTTGACTACTTCCGGTTCTATTGGATGTCAAAGATGAACGTCTTTTTTTCAAGTTTTCAAAATAGAGCAAACGGATGTGACGTCAGCTTCGTTATTTATCAATAGATTTCAAAATTTCTTGCTGCGGTCGATATTTCAGTCCTTTAGCTAAAACTTTCCCGCTTTGTGCCCGGCCTATGGTGAAAAACAAATGAAAACTTCACTGGCTGAATATTGCACATATTTCATTTCCGTTTTATTAGATGTATTTACAAATGGCGTAAACTGCAATTTAAGGGCGATAACTATCGAAAAATAATCATCCGCTGACTTACGGGCTCCCTCCATCTACACCAAACCGCTGGTCGGATCGACTTCAAATTTTGCATGCCGATTCGGATCAAGTGTGAGCAGAGACTCAGAGATCTTCAGATATCTTTTAATGCTACTTGCCACGAAAACGGAAGTGACGTCATACTTCCTATAACTTCCTTATTTTCCAACCGATTTCAAGAATTCTTTTTGCATTGGAAAGCTGACAAAATTCTCTATCTCAGACTCGCTGACACTTTTCGGCTATCTGCTCAAATAAAAGAGCTATACTCAACAAAACTAGAAACATCCCTGTTTTATAGCCGGTGTAGCTCTGTCTATGTATGTACCACATGTTCAAAGTACATGTATTTTAAACAGTGGCGATGTTCAGAATACGATCGTGTAGAGTTTAGCCGATACACACGGTTTACATAGCGGCCAGTGACCGGAACGTTGATTTCCACTTTTTGCACGTGCACGCTATACTTGTCATCGATAAGGTGATTCAGTTCATGTCGTACCATTCATGCGATAGGGGCTATTCGGAAAATTAAAAAACTTTTTTAATTTTTCACTGTTTTCGATATGCCACGGCTTTCCGAAAACGAGCGAAATCAGGCAATTGGGATGCTTGCGGGTGGGATGGCCGCCAGGGCGGTCGCGCCTCGGTTTGGTTGCTGTCGGAAGACGATTGATCGTCTTGCAGCCCGGTACCAGCAAACTGGGGCTGTTCACGACCGGCAGCGACCTGGTAGGCCTCGTGTAACGACGGCTAGAGCCGATCGTTACATTACGTTGACGCACTTACGTCAACGTCGATTGGCAGCCACAGTCACTGCTAGGCGATACGGTGTCTCAGGGCAGACCATTCGCAACCGGTTACGTCGTAACGCCCAACCAATCCGGGCACGCGGCCCGTACACTGGTCAGATAATGACCCAACGTCACCGTGCTGCCAGACTGTTATGGGCGCGACGTCATCTGAACTGGAGAAGGGCTGACTGGAACCGAGTATTTTGTTCACCGATGAATCTCGGTTCACAGTTAGTCATGCTGACGGAAGATTAACGGGTATACAGGCGTAAAAATGAAAGATTCACCGATTGTTGCATTGTTGAGAAGAACAGGGTTTGGGGGAGGGAGCGTAATGGTCTGGGGTGGGATCATGGGAAACCAGGAAGACAGATTTGGTTGTTGTACAGGGCAACATCAATGCACAACGTTATGTTGCAGATGTGCTAAATGCACATGCCTTACCATTTATCCGTCAGCATGGTCCTGGTGTGACATTGATGCACGACAATGCCCGCCCTCACGTAGCCAGGGTCACCACTCAATACTTACAGCAAAACAACGTCGACGTCATGCCATGGCCCGCGGTCTCCCCGGATCTCAATCCCATTGAGCACATATGGGATGAGCTGGGCCGCAAAGCACGAGCTACCAACCTCAGAGTTGACAATGTTCGCGATCTTACACGGGCGATTACAACGGGAATGGAGGAATTTTCCCAACGCACTGGTATTGCGTTACGTCACGTCGATGCGCGTAGGATCATTGCATGCATTCATGCAAATGGTGGCCACACTCGGTACTAACGAGATTTACTGAATTTGCCACATTACTTATTGAAATTCCATCTCTAAACATTAAGTAACACATTTCTGAGTTTTTGTGATTTTTGATTTTGACCCCTACCGCCCTTGGCCCGGTTATCTCTCGAATATTTAACAAGATATCCAAATGCAATTTATTGGCTTTGATACAGAAATGAATGAACTTGTTTTTCCATTTTGATTTTTAAAAGTAACCCTTTTGGTTTTTGATGAATCTTTCCTTAAACATGGAGGGACGTTTCTAGTTTTGCTCAGTATATATGCATTTGAAGTTGAAAAATGTACATACTTTTCAACGATTTTGTCGAATTTCGGCTGATAACGGGTGGTCTTTACAAACGTTTTCCAATTTGTACAGTACTGTCAGCAACATAATTTCTTGCCAGGGTGATAGGGGAGTGTCAGCCGCATGAAAGATGATAATTTTTCAGAGCTATATCTTGACTACTTACGGCTCTATTCGATGTCAAAGATGAACGTATTTTTTCAAGTTTTCAAAATAGAGCAAACGGATGTGACGTCAGCTTCGTTATTTATCATTCGATTTCAATTGTTTTTGCTGTAGTTGATATTTCAGTCCTTTAGCTAAAACTTTGGCTGAGGATCGAACCCAGTATCCCTCGCTCCGAGTCCATCGCTCTACCTCTAAGCTAACCGGCCCCACATCGGTGTGATGATGCGAACACAATAATGTTGGATTGTTCATTCTAAAACTTCAGAAATTCTTTTTGCAACCAATAGTTTACACCTTGGGCTAAAGCTTAGTTACACATGAAATCAATGTTTGAGGCTCAAACCGTTGATGCAGCTCAAGCTGCTCTAGTTTTATTTGTTTTCCCATTCTTAAAGAGATCCAGTACCCGATCATGCGTGCTTTAACATTTATTTCAATTGGGAATCTACCTAATTCTGCATATAGCATATAAATTGGTGTACTTTTCCTCATTACATGTTATGAGTTCACATTGAATAGCCATCTAGTCATACACTGTGGCTCCACGTAGTTGAATGCACACCTTCAACTTTCTGAGTAACTTAAATGACAATGCAAATATGGAGATTCCGGAAGTGAAACAACACGAGAACACAGCAGTCAATACCATACCTCGTTACCAAACTTTTGAAATACATTACAGACGTTACACTGTCATAATTCAAGCGCGTGCGTGACGTCAGATTTGCACTGTGTCAGTTAATGAGACAACATCACGCATATACGTGAATTATACATTTGTACCACCATTGGCCATCTGTCCCCTTAGCCAGCAGTTTAGTATAGATACACTAAATTATGTTAAATATGGTATATTATACTGAATGAATATAAACATATGCCTGTTCATATTTTATCATACGACCACGTGCACAGTGCCAGTGTATAGACATGTTGAAGTATCATGCAAGTATGTGCTAAATTGTGACTACTGCATATTTGGCACATTTCGCATGCATCCTGTACGTATCTAACTGAGAAAATGTACGTATCTAACTGAGAAAAGTATCCAACAACAGTAAATCCTTTGGTATAAAAGTAAGGATTTGCAATTCACTATGATATGATGGTTTACGTCTCAGATGTGTTAGCGGTAGCAATATGAGAAACAGATTAGCAAACTTTGAAAACTTTTGGTGGCCATCTTGGATTTATGTAAGTGCGGCAATAAACATGTGTACTGCATACATTGCTTCACACGTTGGTGTGTGCCACACACCGTGAAGTAAAACGCATACAATTATATATGTATATCAATGATAGGCGACATACTTTTATTTTTTGATAATATTGATTTTTAGCGGCCATCTTGACAATATATAGCTGAGACAATGTTAAAAAGAGTCGAAAATGTTCCTAAACAAATCCACGGGTCCGAAAACCTGATTATACCAATGTATTAACTCCGACAAATAGCACTTGGAGCAATTAAATAAAAATAAATATTAAACTGGTGGCCATCTTGGATTTATGCAGATTATTAAAAATGCTCAAGGGTGCTGGAGTGGCACCCAGCGGAATATTTAATAGTATTGGTTGGTAATCACGAAAATGCAATAAAACTTTATGCACGCTTTTCTTACTGACGCCCGGACTATGAAGGATTTGTGGTCTCCTCTGTGTAAACAAACCATGCCGTTACGAATTTTGCGGGTCGATTTTAATGAAAATACGTTCTATACCCTTGTATATAACCCATGTAGTCCACAATTATCCAATCTTTAACAATTTTTACAGGATTTCGCAATTCGCATACCTCTCACATCTGTGAATGGATGATCTGGATGATCTGGATATACACAAGCTGCAAACGCCATAAGTCACGTACAATATTTATCCACATAAAATACCTCACACACGAAACTCATCTACATAAAATGAACTCGTGTAGCAAACTCATCCACATAAAATGAACTCTTGTAGCAAACTCATCCACATAAAATGAACTTGTGTACCAAACTCATCCACATAAAATGAACTCGTGTAGCAAACTCATCCACATAAAATGAACTTGTGTACCAAACTCATCCACATAAAATGAACTCGTGTAGCAAACTCATCCACATAAAATGAACTCTCATACCATACTTATCCAGGTTAAAGGCTGCAATAATCTGCTTCTGCATTATGTTGATTCGTTCCAGAGCAGGGATCAGCTGGAATATATCGAGCATAATCTGGGTGTAGCTTCCAGGATGGTTTTGTCGAATGACGAACCTGAGAACGTCGACCATCAGCGAATGCAGATTGTCTGTGGCAGCTTTATCCACAAGGTCCAACTTATCTGAAAGTAAGAAATCAGTAACAGTTAAGTTTTTTTTTTATCACCCCTCACAAAAAACACACTTTAACATAAATTTCAGGTCATATGACCTTGAATGAATATATAGATGATGACAAGTTTCAAGCCAATCTGTCCTACGGTTACAGAGATAGTAGGTACCTGAAAACACAAATCTCGGACAGACAGACATATTCGGCTCGAAAATGGTGGGAATTCCTACTGATAAACTTGATATGAAAAGCCTGATGAGTGACCAGAGCTCCAGATACACTCCCGCCTGCGATTCGCTTACCAAGAATTGCAATCCAGCGGTCCTTGAATTGCAATTCTTCCCCTCTGGAATTGCAGTCTAATTGCGGTCCAAACGCGGTCCCGTTTTTGCGGTCATTCTTTCGCGATACCGTTTGTGCGGTCATTCTTTCGCGGTCCAGTTTGTGCGGTCATTCTTTCGCGATACCGTTTTGTGCGGTCATTCTTTCGCTATTTGCGGTAAAAACTTACCGTATCATCGTATAGTACAGTTTGTTTACATTATCAGTGATTATACAAACGTTCTATACGAATATTATACAAACATACGATATCCGTTCGTATATACAATATATCCGTACGGATATGGTATGAATATAAAGTGGGTCATCGTGTGGTTAAAATATACCGATGCACCGGTTCATTTCGAATGTAAACATCCGGTTTTCATTTCGATCATCTGCCACAATTTTAAGTTTTTCAAAATGAATAAATTTTCAGTTTTACGATACAGAAACAATATTTAAAACTGAGGATTGTGAAGTACTGTATCACAGTACATATACATGTGTGTTCAATATACAGTAATTCATCAGTAATTCATCACTGTACTCCGCACCACCGCCGGGGACACAAAACAATGATCCCCACGCACACCAGCCATCTACATTTGGCGTCCTAACAGTTCCGGTCTATATCCCACAGTGGGAACAATGTGTATCACCACCACCACCAGTTTTTGTCTATGACTACACTACACCCCCCCCCCCCCCACTTCTGTCTGTAACGCAGGATGACGTGGCCGACTGATCAAGTGCTAAACTAGTCGTGGTGCGATGACGACTGATCAAGTGCTATACTAGTCGGTGGTGCGATGACCGACTGATCACTGCTATACTAGTCTGTGCGATGGCCGACTGATCAAGTTCTAAACTAGTCGTGGTGCGATGCCGACTGATCAAGTTCTAAACTAGTCATGGTGCGATGGCCGTCGACTGATCGAGTGCTATACTAGTCCAGGTGCGATGGCCGACTGAGCAAGGGCTAAACTAGTCTTGGTGCGATGGCCGACTGATCAAGTTCGAAACTAGTCGTGGTGGCGATGGCCGACTGATCCAGGGCTAAAGTAGTCTTGGTGCGTGGCCGACTGATCAAGTTCTAAACTAGTCGTGGTGCGATGGCCGACTGATCAAGTTCTGAACTAGTCCTGGTGTGATGGCCGACTGAGCAAGGGCAAAACTAGTCTTGGTGCATGGCCGACTGATCAAGTTCTAAACTAGTCCTGGTGCGATGGCCGACTGATCAAGAGCTAAAACTAGTCTTGGTGCGATGGCCGACTGATCAATTCTAAACTATCGTGGTGCGATGGCCGACTGATCAGTCTAAACTAATCCTGGTGCTATGGCCGACTGATCAGGGTATTATAGTCCTGTGATCCGACTGATCAAGCTAAACTATCCTCATGCGATGGCCGACTGCTGATCAAGGGCTAAACTATTCCTGGTGATGGTCGATGATCAAGTTCTAAACTAGTCCTGGTGCGATGCCGACTGATCAAGTTATAAACTAGTCCTGGTGCGATGGCCGACTGATCGAGTGCTATACTAGTCCTGGTGCGATGGCCGACTGATAAAGTGCTAAAGTAGTCCTGGTGCGATGGCCGACTGATCAATTTCTAAAATTGTCCTGGTGTGATGGCCGACTGATTGAGTGCTATACTAGTACTGGTGCGATGGCCGACTGATCAAGTGCTAAAGTAGTCCTGGTGTGATGGCCGAATGATCAAGTGCTATACTCGGCATGGTGAGATGGCCAACAGATCAAGTGCTATACTGGGCATGGTGCAATGGGAGACTGATCAAGCGCTATACTAGTTATGGTGCGATGGCAGACTGATCAAGTGCTCTACTAAGTCCTGGTGCGTGGCGGACTGATAGTGCTATATCGGCCATGGCGATGTCAAGTTGTAGTAGGTCCTGGTGTGGATGGCCGAATGATCAATGCTATATCGCATGGCCGATGATCACGTGTATACTGGGCATGGTGAGATGGCAGATCCAAGTGCTATGGGCTGGTGCAATGGGAGATGATCAAGCGTATACTAGTTATGGTGCAAATGGGCGACTGATCTAAGTGCTTACTAGTCCTGGTGTGATGGCGGACTGAAAAGTGCTATAACTCGGCATGGCCGACTGATCACGTGTATTGGGCATGGGAGATGGCCAATAATCAATGTATATGTATGGGCATGGTGCAATGAGCGACTAATTAAGCGCTATACTACACTCCCGCCTGCGATTCACTTACCAAGAATTGCAATCCAGCGGTCGTTGAATTGCAATTCGTCCGCTCTGAAATTGCAGT